>OY720685.1:49153937-49581437 GCA_963170755.1 Amphimallon solstitiale
GCATTTCTTTAAAAAAACATAAGTTTGTGTTGGTTCGTCGTTGTTGAACTCTCTGTATACATGAAAATATCTTCAAATTGTAGAACTCATGATTATCTGCAATTTTTGTATTCTAATTTTTTCGCTGACCGAAAGTAACGTTTTTACTCTTATCGAATAGCGATTTTTTGCAAATATCTCGTAAATTATGCATTCTATATAGATTTAGCAAGACTATAACAGTATTTAGAACCAGATTTGGAATCATTTTTCTATAAAAGAAATTTCGAAATTCGGATGGGAAGTAACACTTTCACTCGTATCGACTAGCACTTTTTTGCAAATATCTCGCAAAGTATACATTCTTAAAGAGAAAAGAAGTACTTAGAATAGAATTCTGAATAATTTTTGTATAAAAAATTTGTCGGAATTCGGACCTAAAGTAACACTTACAGTTTTTTTTTAAGAAGCTAAAAGTATTTAGAACTTAATTTAGAATAACATTTGTATTAGTTGAAACGCGCAGTACGTATAAGAAAGTTGTGTGGTGGCCAAACCTTTTTTTGCTGGTACTTTGCTGCGTATAGCCGTTTCGAATTGTTAAAAAAGGAGTCAGCCTTACAAAATCCATAACATTGTTCACTTCTGTATTGTGGTATCAATCAGCGAATTTTTCGGATCAGTTGATTCATACTCTAATTTGTCCAAACAAGAAAATAGCAATAATTAAATGCATTACGAAAAGGCTAATTCCGAATTATTGTTAATGTTTACGCAAAAAACACTAAAACACCTTCACCACACTAAAGCACAAAAAGGCTAAATACGTGTTTCGACAACTAAGTTGTCATCTTCAGCAGCACTGAATTAAAAATCGCGTTGTCTACACACGGTAGCGTACAGAACAACACTGAGTCGTATTTAGCCTTTTTGTGCTTTAGTGTGGTGAAGGTGTTTTAGTGTTTTTTGCGTAATTTCAAACCACAGACTGCAAGTTTAGTTTATTAATGTTCACAATACTCAATTATAAATCAATACTTTTATGTAGATATAGCAAAAAAAATTTGGTGATACGTATTTTTTTCACCTGGCAATCCTAGTGTACAAGCCTAGAATTTTACCCCTTGCCAGGGCCTGGTCACGGGCTTTAGCAATTTTGAATTTTATTTTAGTTCCTATTACAAACACTAAGCGCTAGTAGATGATATACGAAGTTTACCGGACACGAATCGTCATAAAGCGCATTATTTGTGAAAATCCTAACCTAAAATTATATGCGTCGTTGACAATTCATAATCAAATTGTTGCGTTGTGTTGTTTGCATTTAGTTTCATTAAGTTATTTAGGCTTGTTGTAAGTTGTGAGGAACTATGGTCGTAGTCAAGTATTCTGTGATCACGTGTACCTACTCATAGCACTTCACCGAAAGACAAGTTTCTTTCCTTATTTGAATGAATACGTAAGCGTAAATAGTGCACAAATATAAAGAATTATTGTTCTCTGTGTATTTACAAATTCAACATTGTGCAGATATTAATAAATAGGTTGAAAGAATTGGTAATCCATCCTTTAAAAGAACCAATCCTGCTAAAGTGTATAAAAATCATCGGATTTGTGAAATAGGTACCGTTGCGGCCAATATAATCTGGGCCGTGATTTGACATTTCATGACTTTTTCATGAAATTTGGTAAATCAGGCTTTGCTACAATCTACGTTACTCTGGATACGCATTTAGGGCATGAGCCATCATGTGATGGTTATCTCAATAATCAATAGTCATTACCTTAAAAAGTGTTGTCTTTTAACTGAAATTAGTTTAGTTTTGACCAACCGTATTATTGTTCTTAAATTAAATTGAAAATTTTGATGTTTATTTTAGAAACGAAAAACATAAACAAATGATATAAAAAATTAATATTTTGTAGCAGCTCCATTTTACTCAATAACATTATTTAACCTTCTGGGCATTGATGCTACTAATTCTGCAGTATAATTTGGAGTTAATTCGATCCATTTTTTTACTGTCAAACCCCACATATTTTCAATGGGGTTCACGTCCGGGCTACGTGAAGGCCAAGGTAGAACTTGTATGTTCTGTTGCTGCATCCAGTTTGAGGTCACTCTGGCTGTATGAATGGGACTATTGTCTTGTTGATATATAAAATTATTGCGGGGAAAGACTGCATTTACTGAGGGCAGCATGATATTTTCCAATATTCCAACATAGACCTCTGCATTGTATCCACCTCTTATATGTGTTATAACTCCGGGTCCTTGGGCGCTCATCCAGGCCCAGATATTGACAGAAAAACGACCGCTTGTGTGTGATTTATGGGTATAACGTTCATCAAAGCGAGAGTTCGGAGGTCTATAAACTCTAACGTGTCCGTCAAAACACGTTTAAATACCTTCTCATCTGTGAAAACAACATTCTGCCAGAAATTTAACACTTCTAAGGAGCATTCCTAGCAAAACCTACTCTCTGTTCCTTATTTTGCGGAGTTAGAAAAGGTTTTTTCGCTGCAGAACGACTACGTAGATCAGATCCATTTTTGATACGACGCCTTGCCATTCGAACAGACCCTGGAAAGTTTGTTTCAGCCTGTGCGTCTACCGCACAATGGAAGGGATTTTCGCGAATAAAATCAACCAAATTACCATCATCCACCTCCGTTGTAACTCTGGGCCTACCACTACCCAATCTTCTATCAAAGGTTTGTCTCTCATCCCATATTCTCTTAATGTTATGCACAGTACTCTTTGGTATTTGGAATCTTAATGCGACTCGACGTTCCGACCACCCCTCTCCCAGTAACGTCACAACCCTAAATTTCTCGGCCAAAGATAAATGTGGCATTTTTATAATTGACGTTTTTCATCAATCAATATGACAGTATAGTTTTCCAGGCGACTTTTTTTATGTAACAATTAAAATCCATTTACAATGGGAAAAACTGCTGCCCAGATAATATTGGCCGCAACCGTACATTATAGAAGAACAAAATAAGATTATCAGTCAAATAATGAACAATGAACCGGAGACACAAATGGTTTATAAAACGCGATCTACCAGTAAAATGAAATCTCAAATCGTAGGCACTGGTAATGCGTGCGACGAGGGGACATCGAAGACGAAGACAGAACAAACGGCCTTGTCAAAGATTCAAGGTATATTAACAGCGAAAAACACAGAACAAATACCACAGGATTCAACTGAACAGGTGTTGCCACGGGATATAGAGAAAAACGACGGTGAATTTAAAGAAGTTAAATCCAGAAGAACTTTAAGAGGAAAAAATCAAAACACAACAATAATAAAAGCCGTTGAAAGTAGGGAATGGATCTTTATCTCACAATTAGAAAAAAATACGACGCCGGAAAATATAAAACAATATTTACTCGAGAATAATATCGGAATGTATTAAATTACAAATAATAAATACAGAGATAAATAGGATATGAAATACTTGAATGTGTAACGTACATTAACGGATAATAATTATCACAAATATACATATATCCATTTATACGTAAACGTATATGAATATATGTACGTGTAGAGATACACAGCATACACTTAGGTGTCATTACCAACAGCGAACGCACAGACACCGGTGTTTCGGCCTTTGAGGCCTCTTCAGTGTACGTGGTGCTGCTGGTAATGATCCACAACTAAGACCGTGTCCTATGTCCGCTGAATCGCAGAAGTGCCTATGAGAATATCTCAGCGACATCTGCCATCCAAGCGCGACACCGAACACGACAGTTTCATCTTGCACACTGTGCTAAAGACAAAACCTGTACGCTAAATGTGTATCTCTGTATATAAGGCCAATAGGTGGCACCGCCATATCACAAATAAATAGGATATGAAATACTTGAATGTGTAACGTACATTAACGGATAATAATTATCACAAATATACATATATCCATTTATACGTAAACGTATATGAATATATGTACGTGTAGAGATACACAGCATACACTTAGGTGTATGCTGTGTATCTCTCAGCAGCACCACGTACACTGAAGAGGCCTCAAAGGCCGAAACACCGGTGTCTGTGCGTTCGCTGTTGGTAATGACACCTAAGTGTATGCTGTGTATCTCTACACGTACATATATTCATATACGTTTACGTATAAATGGATATATGTATATTTGTGATAATTATTATCCGTTAATGTACGTTACACATTCAAGTATTTCATATCCTATTTATTTGTGATATGGCGGTGCCACCTATTGGCCTTATATACAGAGATACACATTTAGCGTACAGGTTTTGTCTTTAGCACAGTGTGCAAGATGAAACTGTCGTGTTCGGTGTCGCGCTTGGATGGCAGATGTCGCTGAGATATTCTCATAGGCACTTCTGCGATTCAGCGGACATAGGACACGGTCTTAGTTGTGGATCATTACCAGCAGCACCACGTACACTGAAGAGGCCTCAAAGGCCGAAACACCGGTGTCTGTGCGTTCGCTGTTGGTAATGACACCTAAGTGTATGCTGTGTATCTCTACACGTACATATATTCATATACGTTTACGTATAAATGGATATATGTATATTTGTGATAAATACAGAGATAGCTGCCTTCAAAATAGCAATAAATCAAAGCAAATCATCTTTGATTTATGATGAAAATCTTTGGCCATCTAATACCATAGTTAGACCGTATAAAAATTTTCGACGGAATGCCTCGCATCGATTAACATCGAAAAATCGAAGCCAAACGTAGAAATAACTCTAATCCACCAAAATATACAAAGTCTGGCTAACAAAACAGATTTGTTAAATATATTTCTAATGGATTACGACAAACCGATAAACGTGCTGACTATCAGTGAACACTGGTTAAAAACCGCAAGACATATAATTATTGATGGATATACAATGGCATCATGCTATTGCAGACCAAGCAGGCTTCACGGGGGGTCTTGCATTTTGGTGAAGGACGGAACATCATTTGAAGAACTAGAATATCTGAGAGAGAAAAGCAGGGAATTGGATATTGAAATTAGTGCTATAAAATTGACCACTGCTAGAACTGTAGTGATTAATATCTACAGGTCGCCTGGCGGAAGCCCTGAAATCTTCTTTCAAATTATGGAGGATGTCTTGGACATATTGGGTCAAAAGTTTAGTACGTACACAATAATAATAAGCGGAGATTTCAATATAAATTTGGGAAATACTAATGACCAATCGGCTACACAACTGAAGGACATTCTTGGCTGCCACAATTTTATACAAACAATCTATGAACCAACCAGAGTGCAAAGGCAGTCCGCTACAATCATTGACAACATTTTTATTAACAAGATGTCATCTAAAAGTAAAGTAATAGTTTCGGGGTTATCGGACCATCTCGGTCAAGAGATCTGTTTTCCAATAAACGGAAATGTACAAAGGAACACCACAAGTAATAAAGTTATAAAGAAACGCGTATTGAATCATAACAAAATAAAAGAAATGACGCAACTACTATCGAATCTCGACTGGTCACAATGCATAGAAAGTATGGAAGTTGATACCAGCTACAGATACTTCATACAGAATATAATATACATAATGGACATCACTTCACCGGTAGTATCTATAAAAGAGAATAAAAATAAACATAAATCATGGCTGACCGCAGAAATTAGAAATACTTAAATGTAAAATAAAACGACAGCTTTATGAAGAAATGTTGAAGGGACGCCTTGACAAGGAATACTACGACGACTACTCTAAACATCTTAATGAAGAAATCAAAAATGCCAAACTCAGATTCAATTCTGATTACCTGAGGCATTCCAGAAATAAAGTTAAAGCTACATGGAACCTGGTAAAGACAGTAACGGGGCAGAAAGAGAGAGAAGAAATAAATATAAAAATTATCCAAACAGATAACGATAATGACACCGAGTTAGAAATAGCAAATAATATAAACGACTTTCTGCTGAAAGCAGGCACAGTACAACCTAAGAACATTGAACCCTGTTATGATACTGTAGTGAACTGTCCGGAAACCTGCTACCTGTATCCCACGGACGTATCGGAAATATTGGACATAATAAAGTCCATGAAAAACACAAAGTCGACTGGATATGATGAGGTCCCAAATGAATTGCTAAAAGAAGCAGCTGTCTACATTGCACACCCATTATGTCATATTGCAAACTTTATGTTGGAACGGGCTAAATTTCCAAGTGAACTTAAAAAAGCAATCATTAAACCGATATATAAAAAGGGGAATAGGTCAGATGTTAACAACTACAGACCAATTGCGTTATTGTTGAACGTTTCAAAAATTTTTGAAAAGATTATTTTAAAAAGAGTCAACAATTTCCTTGACAACAATGGATTACTGACAGATTGTCAAAATGCATATAGAAAGGGTAGATCGACCAACACAGCTATTTATCAAGTGGTGACGGATGTTCTGGATGGAATTAATGATAATGAATGCGTGGCGGCATTATTCATGGATCTGTCAAAAGCTTTCGACAGGGTTCATCATGAGATACTGCTGGATAAATTATACAGAATGGGTTTTAGAGGTACGGCTTATGATCTATTAAAATCATACTTAAAGTACAGAAAGCAACGTGTAATGACCAAAGATAAAAATGATGAAAAGCTCTTATCAAATTGGGGTACCATAGCACGGGGTGTGCCACAGGGTTCAATCTTGGGCCCTGTGCTATTCATAATTTATGTCAATGACATCCCGAATGCGTCTCCACATGGAATGACCCTTTATGCTGATGACACCTCTGTGGTACTCAGAGCTCCTAACATAGAACAACTGCGGGAAAATATAATAGAGACACTAGACTCTATGAATAAATGGTTTGAGCAAAATGGACTGTTATTAAATATCGAAAAAACCACTTACACTTTATTCTCCAATCTAAACAAAATTTGTGATATAAATTATGGAAATCACACACTCACTTCTTCGGATCATAGCCTTTTCCTTGGCATTAGAATGGACAGCAGCTTGAACTGGAAGGGACATATTGAATATATTGTTGGAAAACTCTCAAGTTTCTGTTATGCCCTAAAAACAATATCCAGTACGGTGAACTCTGGTGCCGCTCTGTGTGCTTATCATGCGTATGTTGAATTCAGTCTGACATATGGGATTGTTTTCTGGGGTAACTGTGTTAATATTAAACGAATTATGATATTACAAAAAAGGTGCCTTCGGAATGTGTTTGGCATGGGGGTGAGAGACTCCTGCAGGAGCGCATTCAGAAACAATAATTTACTTACTGTGGTTGGAATGTATATATTTGAGTGTTCGATTTTCGCTAAACAGCACTATGATACGTATTTCAGAGCTTTACAGACGGATCATACATACGCCACGCGCGCAACTGCGAGTGCTCTACTGATACCGCCATATACCAGATTGACAAGAATCCAGAACAGTGTAAAACAGCAGATCATTAAGATATATAACCACATTCCAGTTAATATTAGGTCACTAACTGTCGCCAATTTTAAAAAACATTTAAAAAGACACTTAACTAAAGGTGTTTTTTATAACATTGGAGATTATTTTGATACTGACTTTAATTTGTAATTATGTTTGTCTATTTATACACTTGTATTAGTTTTTTGGTAGACCTTGTCTCATTATTTCTATAGATTGTATTATGTATTTTGACTTATTCCATACGCTTTTGCGTAAAAGAGAATCAATAAATTATTATTATTATTATTATTATTATAGTAACTCAAATTGTATGTATGTAATTTATAAGCAAACACTTTGCTTATAAATGTATGATTGTGTCCTCAATAAAATAAGTAAGTAATAACAATTTATATACATATTTAAGTACAATAATGATTATATATTTAAAAGTCTGACAGCAACAGATAAGTATTATTTAATTATAAAAATAAGGATATGGCGCTACTATTACTATTAACAAAAGGTACATACATCTGTATAATATTTTGTAGAAAATATATATATATATCTATGTTTATTTTCATTAATGTATGTTATGTATTGTGTAATATACAATAATTACTAATTTTTTGGATTTTAATTTTTTCATTCCTTATGCGTAAATTTTTCATTTTATATGTGGATTTATTGGTATTACAAAGTTCATTCAATTATTAACATGTTACAATTTGAATATGAATTGTTCATGTTAATCATTGTATAACTTTTGTAATATTCAATGAATCTGTATATTATACTCAGATATACTTAATTTTAGATTTGTATTTTCGCGCGGTTTTGTGACGTAAGAGTCATAGTTCCTATTACAACCACATAGCGCTGTCAAGAGTTCCATGAAAAATATTAAGACCACAAAGAGTGAACACTTTGGTAATTTCTATATCTTATATCTTGCCCCTGCTAAAATGGCGATCGCTTCACGCTTCTCAACGTCACATGTTTAGAGTAAGCATCATTTAATACGACTATTGTATATTTCTTGGTTTACTCACAAATTAATAAATCGTCGGAATGACTGATCATTTTTGCCATGATAATATGAATGATGCAAATACATTTAGTATAAAGGAAGAACAGTGCCAAGAAGACAGTTTTGTAGAAGATAAACTGTGTATTTCTGAAACTACTATTACAATAGACAATGGTGAATTGCAAGGTACCATTAGGCATGACAAAGTAAAACAATATGAAGAGTCCACATGTTTGGACAATATTAAAAGAGAAGTAGCATCATTTGACGTGACTAAAGTACAAAATAGCAGTGTTAAGATAGAACGAGAGATCAGTGTTGATGATATTAAAATTGTATTCCGTAATGGACTACTACTATGTAAGTAAATACTATTAAAACTGCTTATTGAAATTTTTCTAGGGATTTGTTGTAGTTGTAATCTAAAACAATAACAGTAGGCTATGTTCAGGGAGAATAAATACAAATTTTTATAACAACCATATCTTCGAACATTATTTTTGTAGTATGACATAGTTTAATGTACCTTTGCATGTAAAATTTCCAACTATATCTTTAGTAATATTTGTGATGATTCTACATCATCTGTTAGTTAATGGAATGTTACAAAAACTCTTATTTTTTCTGACATTACTGTTGGCACTGATACAGAAATTTCTAATGGAAGCAGCTGCATTAGAAGTGTTAAATGGTAATGAAACATCTGAAGCATAAAAATAAAATTTACACAAAAAAGTTAAAGTGCCTGTAGTATTTATTCTGCATAAGGACAACCAGAATCTCATACCATTACAAACCAAGATGTACTATTTTTATTTTCCAACGTGTTTTATGTCTCAAATACTAAGGCTTAGGTTATTTCACCTCCCAATTAAATCTTCACTGTGTCTTGATATTTATATGTAGTGTATTTACATATATAAATTATATACCCTATTATATGCCTTGTCATTCTATATTTATTTATAAAATCAACAAGTGATATTGAGTGCTATGATTCTTAACCTGTATATTTGGCCAACAGACTGTGAACATTGTGATGCATATTATGAAGACTATTGCAACAAGTGTGGAATGCTTGCGAGTATTTTAAACAAGAATATTTCGAATAGTGCAGATTGTGGTGCAAGAGAAGATATTCCAAATGATATTTTAGAAATTCAAGATTTATATGGACAAACTGGAATATATGCTTTAAAAATTATTCCTGCAGCTGTAATATTTGGTCCTTTTACTGGACTCAGCACAACAGAATGTCCCTGGGAAATGAAAGGGGAGAAATTTGTTTTGGACAAAAATAAATGGAAGTATTTGAATTGGATGCAGTATGTCAATCCTACCAGGAATACTTCTGATGCCAACCTACATGCAATTCAATCTGGAGATAAAATATATTATCAAAGCGCTTGTCAAATTCAAGCTGGTGATGAATTACTGGTGTATTTTGATAAGGAATATGCAAACAGCCAAAATAAAAGCAACAGAGTGAATTTTGGTAGCATTACGAAAGACATTGCTATAGACATATTTGCCTGCACATTTTGCTGCCTTGGATTCAGCTCGAAATTGCATTTGATCAAACATAAAACCATTTGCGTTGGGGATGCAGTTGGAATGTTTTCAATTAAAGGTAATGTAAATATCTCATTTTGAAGTTTGTCGGTTTGATTATATTGATTTTTGTGTTTTAAAAGACATTAATTATTTTATTAATTGTTATTTTTGAGTTAAAGAATATTTGAAGAAACTAATTGTTTACGATTGATATTCAGTTGTCCATTGCTCTAGAAACTCAATACACCTGTTAATGTAGGAATTTTAACACCTGTGTCACTTCACTAGTTGTAATTCTGTGCATGAAAGGTCTTAAATAAAAGATTAAAGGTTAACACCTATCCACAAAATTTGAAAATAAATACTCATATAACTATTAGTAATAATATATATTCTAGTCCAGACTTCAAGAAACAAATGCTTTTATTTAAGAGAATCCAAAAATTGGTTTGCTGCAATAAATTGTTTAAACTTAGAAAAACACCATAACGAAAACACATATACTTTGACATTGTCATGGCAAATTGGAAATAAATATATTAATTAATAATTATTGCTGATTATATGTGTAATTTTTCCTACAATTCTTGTATAGATTATTAAAAGTTATAATATTTAACACAGACACTAAGGATTTACATTAACTAATTAAATGTTTATAACACATTTATCCTTATTCCTACAAATTATAATCACCCTTGTATCTCATTGTCCAAAATATCAATATTAAAAAGAGGCGGGGAATTGGGGTGATAGGAATGTTGTTGTCGGTATTGGGGAATGTTTCATGCAAAATCTGTTAGCAAAATACAAATCCTTTTTGTTTTATGGTTATATATTGGTTATATAGGTCGATTACCCAAACAGACGATACACGTCATATGAAACGTCAATGTGATGTCATAACAGTGTTGACAAATAACGTTGCTTTGAGTAAGCTGTACCTTGAAAATAACATATTAGTGATTAAAAAACTCATAACATTGCAATAAGCATATGATAGAAAGAAAATAATATTAAGTTGAAATGCTAGTTTTCTTCATCCTTTACACTGTCTTCTGAATCGGAATCATTTACATTAATTATAAAAGGTAATATATCTTGTCTTTCAAAACCTACTTCTCTATCCCATCATTTTTGAATTTCAATTTTACAGTGGTTAACGCTATTTGCCCAAATGTCTGGGGTTACTTGTGTTAATGCCTCTTTCCACAGTTTTATGCATTCGTCCACTTTTCTACCATATTTTCCAATGTGATTGTTATAATATGTTTTCGTTATTCCCCACACTAGTTCTATGAGGTTAAATATACAATGGTAGGGTGGAGGCCGAAGAACTACGTGCCCATACTTCTCTGCTAAATCATCGGTTTCATATATAGTTGGTGGTTTATGCCTTTACGTAAAGATATAAATGAAATTATTGAATAAAATAATTAAATATATATGTACTAACCGTTTATCTAAATCCAGTAATTATATTTTTAAAGCAGCTCTGTCATAGTCAATGTTATTATTGGTGAGCCACGTTTGATTTTCAATTTTAGTGGCAGATGATGTTCGACTTTTATTTTTAACAGTACTGTGGTAACTGGCATTATTCAAAATAATTATGGACTCATTTAGACTCATCCTTCTTGTAATTAAAACCAATATTGTGTAATACTGTCCGTAAAGATGACTTGCCACCAGAAAAGAGTTCCTTTTCTTTAAGAGTAATATTCAGCGAATGAAGCGTGATATGTTGTTCTGTAAAAAACTCAAATATTAATTTTATAAATGTAAATTCGTGCATTCTCCAATTTACCCGTAAATTCTTAAGAACTTACTGTTTCTATACATGTTATATACTGTATTTCTTATTACACACTGAGTAAAGTAATCAACATCTACAACAGGCTTACTTCTAGGCCGTTTTCGCTTTGGACTAGATGGTCCAAGCTCCTGTTTTGATGTAGATGATATATTATTCACAGTTGCAATGTGAATATTTAAAACACTTGCTACTCTCTAAATGAAAAATATTATTATTAAAACGTTTATTGTATAAACTATAAATAACAGAAAATATTACCTCTCGAACTGCTGTTATGGGGAGCAATGGCGCATTATTATCGCGTTCGTTTTCAAAATACCCCATTAAGGAGAGAATTATTTCTTTCGCTTGTTTACCTAACGGTTTAGGCATGATTTAGTCGTGAAAACAACTGATTGTTAAAAATAAAATCGGCGTATAAATATAGTAGAAATGAAAGAAATACCTATGATAATGAAGTGACTGAAAAATGTAAACAACTAGGTATGACAGTATGACATTTGACAGAATAAAATGTTACCATTTTATATGTTGCAACGGCGTACAGTTCTGGTAACATAAAACGTTACGCGAAGCTTGAATAATATTAGGATTAGTAGGTATTATTGTACTTTAACGTTAGTTGGCCCGAAGTAATTGTTTATGAGGTGTATCGTCTGTTTGGGTAACCGACCCATAACAAGGAAAACTTCGTTCCAACATTGTGAAATAGAAAACATGGTGCTATGCCGTTTTTGAGTCACGTTGTCAAAACTGCGCATGCTTTACAAATAATTTTTCAATTTCAGATAAGTTTGTTTAGCAGATAGATTTATTACTATAAATATTTAATCGAAGTTTGTACATCGTCAAACAAGCATAAATAGTTTAAAAATCGACAAACCTCTTTATTATTAATAAGTGTGTCTTGTTAAATGTGGAAAAAACTTTACTTAATGAATGAAGAAATATCATTGTGGCATCATATGCAAATCATAGGCAATCAAACGATCATACTGAAGAAATACATTTGTCAAAAGTTGGAAGAATTGTGGTTATGTTATCCTAAATATTAAATATAGATCAAAAATTATATTGATAAAGGTTTGTCATGGAATGTAAAACGCCTGTCTTAATTTATATCATTAAGTGTCATACTGTCATTAATATTAATGACAGTATGACGCTTAATGATATATTGTGAGCAATTAATGGTGATTTACTTTCATTCCAACTCTCAACGTGAACAGTTAGCCTGTACGATAAGTTCCTGCAATATTGCTTGTGAACAAGATGTAGGTTATTGTTACTTGGTAAGTAGTTATTTCTCTATACGTATTTTGATTCACGTGTGAAAAATAACAAATTGGGATTCATTGTGTCTTCGTAGCGTCTCTGGAATTGACGTCATGTAAACCTGACTTCCAATCCTTAATTATAAGTTGTTAATAGTTTTTTAGATAAAATTAATTCCTCGCATTATGAATATCATCAGATATTTTATGATTTTTGTTTTCCACAAGCACTACATCAGTGTCAGTTTTGCATGTAATTAATGGGTCTTGTTTTCACGTACTTCCAGAACTCGCCCAGTGCCTATTTTGCAAAATCCATTTGGACCAGAAGGAATACTTTGAAAACCATATGACCTTCTGCTGTGAGAGGAATACCAGGTACGATTGCTTTTTATAATGATTATACATGAGAAGAGTGAGGCAGAAATAATGTGTTACTAAACAACTTATTACACTAGCTGGCAATTTGAAATATTTTTTTTTCCACATTAAAAATGCAAGTGCATGCTTTCAGTCTTATTTTTCTGGTTTTGAACTAAAATAAATAAATATACCGGGTGTCTGTTTAAGCCCGGCCACCGGCCATATCTCGACAACCGTTTATCGTACAACCTGGCGAACAAAATCTTGATTGTATAATGGACGACAGGAATTTCAACAAAAATATTTTTAAGTTTCCAAAATGATCGCAAAGGGGCGCAATTCTCAAGATGAATTAAAAATTCGATAATTTTTCATTAAATTCTAGATTAAGATAATTAGAATTTTTACAAGCAACATTTATAGACGTTTTTATACAATTTTCATTGAAACTTTTTGATCTAAGTCCCATACGAAGGGGAGGGTGGAGGGGGTATGTCTGCGTACAAAACTAGGTATAATTTCGGTTTGCCCCAACGGATTTTAATGTTTTTGGGCTCCTTAGATAGAGAATTTTACAAGGAATTGAAGGATATGTAGTACGAAATTACGTGGTTGTCAAAAACAGTAACAGGGGACGCTGCTCTCAATTTATGTATATTACTGGAACTGTATATTTTTAATATCGTAATAATGGAGCACATAAGAAACTGAAGAGAGTGATGAAAACCGGAAGTTGCTAACTCTTTTCTTGACGAAGATATAGTCATACGAAGACAATCCAGAAAAATAAAAAGTTTTAAATATAAATTTATTTATTTATTGCGAACAGTAATTTTATTTTAATTTTAAGGGAGTACTGTATAATTCGTTTTCACTTGAATTTTCATCATACTCTTCCATAAATGTATTCATTTCAATCTTTTTATCGATTTTTTAATTCATTGCATATGTTACGTTTGATTCTCCTATTAAATGTTTACAATTCTCTAGCTATTATTGTTTAAATATCATTTCTTTTCCTTTCCAACACTGAAATAAAATAATAATAATACTGAACAGTGTAGTTTGCTTTTTTTTTTTTATTTTCATTAGACAACATCGCATGCACCGTGATACTAAATTCCATTATTATGAGATTTCCAAGGGGGACCATAAAAATCAAATGTAAAAATATAAGTGTCACTTGTAGTTAATCTTTTTGTACGTATTTAGCAAATTAAGCCTTTTTGGACACCTGCACTTAATTATTAAGTTTGTAAAATGTCATATTCTAACGTTGAAGCTTATGACATGATCAGAATGTATTTTCAATGCTTTGAAAATGCATTCTTGCTTCCTGGCAATATTCCCTAAATTATCCGGTAGGAAGACATTATTGAGTTTTTATTCGCCTTGCGTGATAGTCTTGATTTTTATTTATGACGCAGAATAAAAGACATAGTTTATCACAAAAAGCCGATTACAACAATTGCTGCCTCCGAACTTGAAGTAACTTTGCTCTCTACGAATCGACAAGTAATGATGTGTGTTAAAAACAATGGTAACACTTTGAACATTTGTTAAGTTGAGGTTTTTTTTGCTTTATTTTTTGTACTTTCTGATTTAAATATATTTTTTTTCGTTTATGTATGTTTAGGTATAATAATAAGTTCTTTTACTTACTTTCATGTTATAGGCGGGGGTGAATTAGATATCAAGTTTTGTACCCTTTCGTTACTAATAAGTAAATGATTTGTTTATAAATAATGCTTTATATTATATTATTTTTTTTCTCGTTATTGTCTACTTACCTCATGAGTTATGGAAATTATTTTTGCTGTTTACCTATAATTAGATGTATATCTGTTGGGTAATAAAGATATATTATTATTATTATTGTTATTGTTTTATTTCAATGTCTAAAAAAACAAGACATTAAATTTAAAAATAGTTAGAGAATTTGAAAACATTTAAAAGGAGAATATAACGTAACATATGCAATGAATTAAAAAATCGGTGAGGATTGAAATGAATACATTTATGGAAGAGTATGATGAAAATTCAAGTCAAGACGATCTGTACATTGTCTAGAGACTCTCTTAAAATTAAAATAAAATTATTACTCCCAATAAATAAATAAATTTATATTTAAATTTTTTATTTTTTCTGTATTGTCTTGGTATGACTCTATCTTCGTCAAGAAAAGAGGTAGCAACATCCGGTTTTCATCACTCTCTTCAGTTTTTCATGTGCTTCAATATTACGATATTAAAAATATAAAGTTCCATTTAAAATTTTAAAGAAAAAACGAGTAATATACATAAATTGAGAACAGCGCCCCCTGTTACTGTTTTTGACAACCACGTAATTTTGTATTACATATCCTTCAATTCCTTGTAAAATTCTCTATCTAAGGAGCCCAAAAACATTAACTTCTGTTGGGGCAAACCGAAATTATACCTAGTTTTGTACGCAGACATACCCCCCGTCCACCCTCCCCTTCGTATGGGACTCAAAAAGTTGCAAATGAAAATTGTATAAAAACGTCTATAATTGTTGCTTGTAAAAATTCTAATTTTCTTAATCTAGAATGTAATGAAAAATTATCGAATTTTTAATTCATCTTGAAAATTGCGCCCTCTTGCGATCATTTTTGAAACTTAAAAATATTTTGGTTGAAATTCCCGTGATCCATTTTACTATCAAGATTTTTTCCGCCAGGTTGTACGATAAACGGTTGCCGAGATATGGCCGGTGGCCCAGCTTAAACAGACACCCGGTATGGAATAAATTCACTAATTTCAAAACGAATAATATTTTTGTAAAACGCTAAAACAGGTCAACTTTTATTTTAAATTGCGCTTGTTTTAAATCACTGCACCTATTAGTGACGTCATCTTCTTTAGAGCTGTGCCGTCATACGCACATTTTTTTGAATGGAATGGTATATATTTTTTATACATTCGTAGATAGTACTATTAAATATCTTTTCAATAACTTTATTTTGAACAGTTTTTGAGATTTTTACATTTTTACGTTCCAACCACAACAACAACAATTATAAAAACGTCAGAGTTTACTTAATCTTTTTTGATCAAAGCAAAATTACGATTTTTCTTGTATATACTGTCGTCAGGTGCTATCAATTTTATCACACAGCTTTTTCGTGTTGACTAACTATCCAAAACCAACACAAAAAATGTTACAATACATTAAAAAATTGAGTGTGACGTCATAGTTCAAAAATGGATGACGCCATGAACAATTGTAACAACTCACAATAAGTTTTATGATAAATAAAAATTGACCTGTTTCAGCGTTCTCGACAGCTACATAGGATGGTATATTAATGTGCGGAATCTGGAGGGACACCAATAACGACCTTACTAAATAGCATTTGTCATTTCGACAATATTGCGCACACATTTCAGTTCAATATTAAGCATGGTAACCAGTATCACCTGCATTGAAATATGTAGATTACATAATTAGTCACTTCATAAAATACCTAACA
This sequence comes from Amphimallon solstitiale, assembly GCA_963170755.1. Classification (NCBI taxonomy): domain Eukaryota; kingdom Metazoa; phylum Arthropoda; class Insecta; order Coleoptera; family Scarabaeidae; genus Amphimallon; species Amphimallon solstitiale. The sequence goes on from OY720685.1 coordinate 49,170,863, forward strand.
CACTTTAAAAATAAAATGAAGAATTACTTTTAGAATGTTTTCGTACAACATAATTACCCTTGCATAACATTTTTTTGATTCACAATTTGCTGGAAATTTTATCCACTCAGTAAATTTCATTACGTGATAGGTCTTATGAATTATTATACGATTCACTGATATTTGGCCAAATAAATCTAAGCTATTAGCACCAGTATTATTCTGGTAGCTGTCAAATAATCGAAAATATCCATAAACTTAATGTTGTTAAGACCTGTAACAAAGATATTATGTACACTGTATAGGTATATACCGCGCGATCATTTAAATTCTAAATTAGAGCAGTTTGTGAAATTTAAATTAAGTTGGTATATAAGTACTAATTTACAATTTGAATTGTCAAAGTGACGTTTCAAAATGTTTGATTTAGAACATAAGATTTTTCTTGCTGAAAGTTATTTTAAAAACGCCGAACGACAAGAGAATGGTGAATGGACATATTCAGTACCGCACTGCATCAATGATTTTCAAAATGCCTTCCCTAATTTTCCTGCGGATTATCAAAAATTAGTCCAAGAAATTTACACATGTGTGGCGAAATTTCGTAATGTTGGAACTGTAGGTAGGAAAGCTGGTAGTGGCGCGCCCAAAAAAAGGACTCCTGAGATGGTGGCAGATGTTGCAGAAAGAATGGAACAGTCTCCCAAAAAATCTCTTCGCAGATTAGCCCAAGAAATAAACCTTTCATATGGAACTTGTCAAAAAATTTTAAAAGAAAATTTAAATCTTTATCCCTATAAGATTAACGTCGTTCAAGAGCTATTCCCTCGAGATTTTCCTGTACGAATAGAATACTGTCAGTGGTTTTTGAATAATTTAAATAACAACAACACTTTGGATTTAACATTTTTTTCTGACGAAGCATGGTTTCATCTATCCGGCTATATAAACAAACAAAATATGCGTATTTGGTCTTCGGAGAATCCTCATGAGTTTATTCAATCACCTCTCCATCCGCAGAAAATTGGTGTTTGGCTAGCGGTTTCTAGAAGGCGTATATTTGGACCTGTGTTTTTTGAAGGAACGATAAATGCTGAGAGATATCGAAATAATTTACTTGAACCGTTTTTACAAAATCTTCATGATGACGAACTTTTACATGGGTATTTCCAACAGGACAATGCAACAGCTCACAAAACATGGGAAAGTATGGCTCGAATTCGCGAGTTTTATGATAATCGAGTCATTGAATTTCCACCTCGCAGTCCGGACTTAACGATTCTTGATTATTTCATTTATCCGTATCTGAAAAACACAGTTTACAAAAATAACCCACAAAATCTTGAAGAACTACAAGAGGCAATTTCTAATGCATGTAACGCTATAACCGTTCAGATGTTGGCAAATGCTTTTGAAAATATGAAACGGAGGGTTAACAGTTGCATTGCAACAGGGGGAGAACACTTTGAACACATTTTGTAATTCACAATAAAACTAATTTATCTTGTAATGCTTTCATTTCCGTTAAATTCAAATCGATTACACATAAGATTCACAAATGTCACAAAGTATAACATAACCGCAAATTTCAATTAATCAATAATTGACATTCTGGACAACCTAATAAAAAAAATCCCGCCTACTATAATTTAGAATTTAAATGATCGCGTGGTATTACACTTTATACATACAGTTTACATAGACGATTTCCTACCTGTTGTTATCTAAATCTAACAATAATACTATAAAGTCATATCCATATTTGCATACAAGAACAATAATAAATATAAAATACAACCTACAAAATCTTTATTTACGCTCAGCATGACACTTCTAAGTCATTGATCGTAAAAGTTCCTAAAATCATCATCGAATCATATCGTCGCTAGGTACCGTAAGCTTCCGACAACCGTAGCTTATGAGAGCCGCTCAGAATCGCACCCTAAAATTTAGACGCAGTTAGTATTGTTTTCTTGAAGTCTTGCGTCACACTAGCACTATCTTTCTCATTACGAACATTTGCAGGACACTTGGCAAAAAGTTCCATCCATAATCCAAATTTAATGACTACATCATTTAATCTACCTTCCTCGAGGTTACACTAAGCGAAATTTTTATTATATTAAAACAGTTATTAGCTGTAGATGCGAATTGTTTAATGTAAATTCCAATACAGTTTGTGTTATTCTGGCACAAAGTAAAATATCTGAAGTAGAAAAAAATTGTTGTAAACATTGTGACAAAAAGTGAAAATAACAAAATCAGTAATAATAATAAAATACAAAACAATGACCCAGCAATCACAGTAAATGTTCAAATATTTTGCCATGTTCATAATGCACTAATACAGTGTGCTTTTTTGGCATATTCAACAGCTCTCTGGATGGTGCTTTGGTAGTCATTAAAGCTTAATAAAGGGTTTTTCAGTAGGGACATAACATTTTTCTGTTTAAGGGGGAACTGCCGACTACCGAAATCAAGACGTTAGAAATTCAAGTTTTTCTCCGTTATTTTTGCAGCGATTTTATTTAAACAAAAACCAACAAATATTTTAAGGTTTTTCTGAGGTACCTAAAGAATTAAATTTTATAAAACTTATTAAAATATTTATAGATGGAGTCTAGAAAGTGACTCAAGTTTACCATATGTTTTCTATATTATTTTTCCACAAAGGGAAAGAAAACGTCCTTTAGGTACCTTCAATAAATCTTACTGTAAACGTACAGCCTTAATTCAACTAAATTTACAAAATAGTTATTGAGAAAAACTTGAATTACAAACGTAAGTTTTGCCCTATTTCTGAATACACATAGCCTAAATGTTCAGTTCTCCCCTAATAATAAGTCAATCATAAGATATACTTAACTTAAAACACACGAATAAATTACTTTTCTTTGTATTTGTTCCACAAAACAGAAAATTACAACTCTCGTCAAGAATCTTACTGACGGCGGCAGTTCGCCCTTAAATAGCACACAGAATAATGGAGATGTCGGGCTGACATTTATAAAGGTTTCTGGTGGTAGACTTGGCGACTGCGTGCAATTTATGATTCATGTGATCCGGTATGCATCGTAATTAGCGTTTTATTTGTTTGCAGATAAGATCACTTGCTCGTGACATAAGTGATCTGATGGGAACTGACCCTGCAGACAAATAAAACATGAGAAATAACTGTAGTATGCACGTGAACCCCTTTTCTAGCCTGGACATTTGAAGTGAAATTAGTTCCTTCCTTACATTGATGTTTAGCACGAGATTAGATTACAAATTTATTTATTTTCAGAAGGAGCATTGTACCGACACCACCGGCCAAGCAAGCGCCATCAGCATTGATCGGACGCAAGAGATGCCTCCGTCCAATCTATAAATGTGAGCACTGCAAGTACAGGACAAAATATCAAGCAAATCTTAAGGAACACACCAACAACCATCATTACAAAGTTAAAATGTATAAATGTGGGATTTGTCACAGCCGTTTCAAGACTAAGGAATCCCTCAGCCTGCACGCTTGTGATGGAAGAAAGGACGACCAAAAACATTCTCCGACTGATTATAGGAACACACAAATAAAAGTAGAAGAATCGAGCTCACCTGATCTAAAGAAAATATTTAAGTGTTCGCTATGTGTGTTTCAAGCAAAAAGCAAACGATTTTTAAGAATACATATAAAAACGAAACATTTGAAGAAATTTGATTATAAATGCGACAGATGTCAATATGGAACAAATGACAAAAGTAATTTAAAAAGACACATAAGAAATAAACATTTGAATCAATTTAATTTTAAATGTGAATCTTGTAAATATAGAGCAAACAGCAAAAGTAATTTAGAAACACATATAAAAACTATTCATTTAAAGGAATTCGATTTTAAATGTGAGCCATGTAAATATAGAACAAACAACACAAATAGTTTGGAAGTACATATAAAAGCTAAGCATTTGAAGGAATTTAATTTTAAATGCGAGTCTTGTGAATTTAGAACAAACTACAAACTGAATTTAGAAAAACATATAAAAAGTAAACATTTGAAGCAATTCGATTTTAAATGTGAATCTTGTAAATATAGAACAAACAACAAAAGTAATTTAGAAACACATATAAAAACTATGCATTTGAAGGAATTTAATTTTAAATGTGGTTCTTGTGAATATAGAACAAACAGAAAAACTAATTTAGAAAAACATATAAAAACTCTACATTTAAAAGAATTTAATTTTAAATGTGATTCATGTGAATTTAGAACAAATATTAAACGCAGTTTAGAAAGACATATAAAAAGTAAACATTTGAAGGAATTTAATTTTAAATGTGACTATTGTGAATTTAGAACAAACAGAAAAACTAACTTAGAAAAACATATAAAAACTATTCATTTAAAGGAATTTGATTTTAAATGTGGTTTTTGTGAATATAGAACAAACAGAAAAACTAATTTAGAAAAACATATAAAAACTATTCATTTAAAGGAATTTGATTTTAAATGTGTCTCTTGTGAGTATGGAACAAATTTCAAAAGAAATTTAGAAGCACATATAAAAACTAATCATTTGAAGGAATTTAATTTTAAATGTGAGTCTTGTAAATATAGAACAAACAACACAAGTAATTTGGAACTACATATAAAAGCTAACCATTTGAGGGAATTTAATTTTGAATGTGAGTCTTGTGAATTCAGAACAAACTACAAACTGCATTTAGAACAACATATAAAAACTAATCATTTAAAGAAATTCGATTTTAAATGTGAGTCTTGTAAATTTAGAACAAACTACAAACTGCATTTAGAAAAACATATAAAAACTAATCATTTAAAGAAATTCGATTTTAAATGTGAGTCTTGTGAATTTAGAACAAACTACAAACTACATTTAGAAAAGCATATAAAAACTATTCATTTGAAGAAATTTCGATTTAAATGTGACTCTTGTGAATATAGAACCAGCAATAAAGGTCGTTTGGAAGTACATATAAAAACTAATCATTTAAAGGAATTCGATTTTAAATGTGAATCTTGTAAATATAAAACAAACAACCGAAGTAATTTAGAAACACATATAAAAACTATGCATTTGAAGGAATTTCATTTTAAATGTGGTTCTTGTGAATATAACACAAACAGAAAAACTAATTTAGAAAAACATATAAAAACTATTCATTTAAAGGAATTTGATTATAAATGTGACTCTTGTGAATTTAGAACAAACAATAAACGCAGTTTAGAAAGACATATAAAAGTTAAACATTTGAAGGAATTTAATTTTAAATGTGGCTCTTGTGAATTTAGAACAAACGGTAAATGCAATTTAGGAAAACATATAAAAAGTAAACATTTGAAGGAATTCGATTTTAAATGTGAATATTGTAAATATAAAACAAACAACAAAACTGATATAAGACTACATATAAAAACTAATCATTTGAAGAAATTTGATTTTGAATGTGACTCTTGTAAATTTAGAACAAACGGTAAATGGAATTTAGAAAATCATATAAAAAGTAAACATTTGAAGGTGTTTGATTTTAAATGTGATTCTTGTGAATTTAAAACAAATAGTAAATGGAATATAGAAAATCATATAAAAAGTAAGCATTTGAATGTTAATCTTGTGAATTTAGAACAAACAACAAATATCATTTAGAAAGAGTCGCCATTTAAACTGTATCGAAACAATAATCTCTAACTTTTCTTTGTTTATGTAATGTTCAGTGGATATTGTTATCAAAATGTTCGCAGACATTTAGATAATCCAATGATGGAATGATTTCTGACTCACTTCTGTCAGCCTTTGAATGTTGTGGTTATTGAGGTTTTATAAAGGAACCACAATTTCATTTTCACTAATTTGCAAATTCTGTGGATAACACGTTTTCTTTGTTTCTTTGTATCTGCTACCACATGGTAGGAAAGATATATTACATCAGCCTTACGTCATTTTGAACCTGCCCGCATCAATAGTACTGAAGTATTTAGAGCTGGATTTGCAATATTTTTTGTATAGTTGAGTCGCTCTCGCAACCGACATGCAAAAATTTTATCTGCAAGTAATACAACCTACAAAAGCCATTTCAGGACTGTAATAAATAATAATGTTCATACACCTTTTGACATTCGTCATAATTATTTTTTGTCGTTTGCTATAATTGTCATGATAACATTTTGAATTTGTTTTTCAACAGTGCTTGCCTCCTAAATAGTATAGCAAAATGTTATATAACATATAGGTGTAGAAAGAATAATATTTAATAGCTTTATCTATAATATTTAATTTGTAACTGACTTTCATGTATAGTTGAGTCGCTCTCGCAACCGACATGCGCCACTAAATTAAAATGGAGTCAAATTTGAGAAGTTGCGAAATTTTACCTGTTTGTTTTGTTTTGTTTTGTTTTCATTTATTCATTCCATTTCATATATTGTAAAATACATAGAAAACGTCAAATACATAAAAACATATCCACACACAATGTGATACAACGTAACAATAATTTAAAATTGACTTAAAAAAATCAGTGATATAATATGCTTTGTCTATTATTAGTCTTTTAAATGTTCGCTTGAAATTCTCGCTCTTAAGCAATAAAGCCTACAAAAACCATTTCTGAACTGTCATAAATAATAATATTCATACACTCTTTGACATTTGTCATAATTATATTTTGACGTCTGTTATAATTGTCATCTAAACATTTTAAATTTGTCAAGAATGCTTGCCTCTTAAACAGTATCGCCAAATGTTATATAAAATATTGGTGTAGAAAAAATAATATTTCATAGCTTTGTTTATAATATTTAATTTGTAACTGGCTTTCATGTAATAGTATTTTACTATGGGAAGGTATTTGTCCTGAAATATTAATTAATTAGGTTAATTTTATTGTTTTGAAATTGTTCCAGCCGATCGAAATTTTTAGTGGTATTGAATCGTCGTCTTTAGTTCGTACTTTGGCCGTATCGGTTGCCAAAACGACTCCACTATATATATGAAATTCTGAAATTAGGACCTGCAGCATATTTACTCTTAGCGAGTAGCACTTTTTTTTCGAATATCTTGCAAAGTATGCATTATATAGAGATAAAACTTAAGAGGAAAGTTAGAATAGGATTTTGAATAGTTTTTCTATAAAAAAATTCTTAAAATTGTATAATTTAAAACTCTGATATATATATAAGAAAGTCGTGTGGTTACCACACCGCATTATTTTATTTGTATAGATTAATGATTGTTAATTATTAAACAACTCGAATAAATATTCTTTTTTTTTCCTCCTATATGTCATTAAACCTTAGTCGCAACATCTTGCTTTGGATTGATTAATTTAACACTGCGCTTGAAAAGGTTTTGCAAGGAGAGAAATGTTCCCAAAAAATTTTGGCTTCTAGTTTTAAAGCAAAACATGTAAAATGCATGCTTGAGCAAAGTGTTAAAAATTACGGGGCACATTTGACATAATTCTCATTATTAATTTTCTAAATTAACATTAACTGTGTTTTCACGTAGCAGTCGACCAACAGTTCTGACAGTTGCAACGGTACGGCATAATTTATTATTTTTAATGATTTTATTATGTATTAGAAACCAAAAGATATATTTCTTAGAACTATTTTTCCTATATGTTTATCTGTGTATAAAATAAGCAAGTGATTTCATATTACGTAAGTATAATAAACAGAGATTTTTATCAATAATAAAATCTAAGTATTCGTATTTTTTAACTCCCAATGAGGAGCTGAACGAGTGAGCCGAGTCAAAGAAATGAACCGTTTTGCCCAGCTCTAACATTTACTACTGGACAGGATCGTTTTCGTTTATGTGATCACTAGGGCGCACTATTGAAATGTTGTATTTTTAAAGAGGTTTTAATTTTATTTATATAATTGGATAACAAGTGGCTGGTAATCTATAGAATACAAAATACCTTATTATTTGTTCATTTTCTCTTCTGTAAGACTTGTTCTCTTTGAATTAAGTACATCCTTGTAGATAGAAAACGTCCTTTCTACATCGCAACTGGTTATAGGTGCGTACTGGAAATATTCTTTTATTTCAGCGTATTTAGCATACACAATTGCCGCAATGTTATTAAATCTGGATTTCTATTAAAAACTGCGTTTAACTTTTGCCGAAGGCCACATCCGAAGTCACTTGGAATACTTTTGAAATGATTAATAGCCCATGTCTAATGTGGTTAATCCATCTTTTAATTTGTGATTTCGATTTTCAAAATATGTGATTAGTTTAGGCAAATTTCCAAAGTGTTCCTCAAGGAATAACAACTGATTTTTTAAATTTGGGAGTTGTGTTAGTTCCTTGCACTCAGAAATACTTCGAGTATCATCATTTAAACATGTAACAAAATTTTGTAAACTATCGAAATTCTCTACTGTAACGATATTTTACAGACTTTGTAATAAATTTCGGAATCACTGACAATTCATTTTCATATCAGAAAAAGTAACATAAACAACGTTCTAGATCTCAATAAATGATAACCAAAAATGTACGCGTATGTTATTGAAACTATACGAAATCCAGTGCACACTTACGTCTAGGTAATTGGGAGAAGTCGATTCAATAAACCGGTATTAAACAGACTATTACAAAAATTACGAAGTACGTAATTAACAGTCAAAACAATGAAAAAACGAAACTAAGTATGAATGAAAATTTTATTTCTCTTGCGAAATATAATAAATTTTAAAAACCCCTCACGCTCCTATCTACGCCGATGAAAAAAGGATTTTACTCATAAATTCCTTATTTTATTGTTTTTTTTGCTCTCATTCTCAGGCGTAAACAGATGTTGCAGTTCACCATATGAATTAGTGCTATTCAGTAAGCGTGTGTTTACATTATTCTTTGCTCCGTTGTCACTTCGTTGTAGTTTAAACCGGTCATGTCCGCGCCCTAGTTATATATAACGTCTTTTTAAGTTGTTTTACACATAAATAAAATTAAAAGTCTTTGGCTTAACAAAAATATTTACAAAACTTAATAACTGCACTAAGTACACGAAAAAATAATTATAAATACAAAAAATACTATATAACTTCTTCGAAATCTAAATACAAACAAAACACAAATTACAAACATATGATGGATGACGCAACATTGATGACGTAGGTGTCTCCAGCACAGAAATAGACGAATTTGAGTCAAAGTTGCAGCATACCTTATATATTTGTACCAAGGTACTGAATATGTCGATTGGGTTACATTAAAACAAGAACCTAATTGGATTGATATGCAAAAATCATTCGATCATATCACTCAAAATTTTCCATATAGTAATATTTCCGAAAATGATCTATTTAATGAGGTATCATTATTACAAATATATATTGATAAGGAAAACGTTAAATCTTGGGCATCAGCAAAACTCACAACAGAGAACAAATGGTTAGAAATATTTCATCATTTTGAAACAAACCATGTTCTATACAATAATGCACTAAAAATTATGGAATACGCGCTGTCCTTATCAGGAACTAATGCTGCGATTGAACGGGTTTTTTATACGGTAAATAAAGTGTGGACAGCAGAAAAGAGACTTCAAAGTCATTTTATGCGTGAAATATAATTTAGCAAATTCTTGTAAAAAATTTCATGACCTTTTAAAAACGACAACAATTTACTAAAAAAAATGACAAATGAGAAATATGCCAAAGAATAAAATAATACTATACATAATTTTTTAATGTATTTGTAAATTTTACTTATACGTTAAAATTAAAAACAAATATATACTATTTCTGCGTTCTATGAAATTTTTTGTTGCTCCATATAAGACCAAATTTTTAATCAAGAACCCCCCCCCGTCGGTCAATGGTGTCCTGCTTTACCAATGTTAAAATCTGGTTTGCTTATAAGTAAAGCATGCACTACATGCAACTCCAGTGTCATAGGAATTCATGTAAACAAATACATAATATATCTAAGTAGGTCATACAACATTCCACACACATACGAAAATATATTTGCCGTCAATGTATTTGTGCAAAAAAAATGTCAGATATATTACAGTTTTATTGATAGTTGTTAATGCTTTAATTAGTTAGTTCATGCTGATTAATTAACAAACATGATATCTATATTATGGAGACGTTCTAATTTTTTATTTTGTTTAGAGTTAATTTTACCTACAGCCGCCAAACTACGAAAGGAATCTCTTTTTTTATCAAACGACTAAGAAAACGAATTTTTAACGGATAATTCAGGTTGAAATATGGACGGCACTTTATTAACATTTAAAGAAGTTAATGGAAAATGTGGAAATGAAGCATTTTGTTCTAAGGAACTTATACAACGCGTGATTTCGGGTATTAAGAGTTCTTGAGAGACATATGTTTTTTTCACTGACCTGTATAATATCGTCACCTTAGTACTACAACTAGGTAACTTAAAAACCTGTGTTTTGGAATAAACTGCTTTGAAAATTTGCATAAAAAATTAAAGTTTTATAGCCAATAAACTATTCATTCAAGTTTTAGTGTGTCTTGCTAACTTTATCACAAGTGGTGTATATTTTGAGACGTATTTATAAAAAAGTTGCCATAATGTAAATTTTTCGAAAAAACCGAGATATCTACTTGTTACATCAACATGAAAATCAGATTAAACGGAGTTAACCACATTTGCATTTGAGAAGAAATAGTACCAGAAGCCACTTTAAAGCGCTTTTATTGTCATCAAAATTTATATAACAAACAATGAATACACTATTCATTTTCAGAATCCATGTCACTACTTCCTGAAGACTCCTGTTGTCCTTGGTACGGCAAATTTTGGTAAAACGGTCGGTATTCTTGTCCCAGCGCTGGAGGGGTTAACAAAAATAAGGAATTCAAATTATCATATTTTTCTTTTGGAATCGGTATAATGGAGTTGTATAACGGTTTCATTGTATGTGACAGTGTTGTATTACTATTCCTCGTCCTTTTCTTGCAGTCAAGAGTTCTAAACTCTTCATCGTAATTTTCTTTGAAGCGGATGATGAATGGTCTGGTTTTCGTAAAATTCAACCAGCTTATCTTCTGCCAGCCGACTGGTTTACGATTTTCATCCTCTTTTCTCATAACCATGTGCTGCTCAAGGTGATATTTCCAATCTATTATGTCTTTATGGGTAATCTCATGCACAATGTACGGCTTGTCACCTTTTCGTCTGGCACTGCGGGCAATGGTTGTCCAATCGGCAGGCCAGTTCACTCTTCCGACTCTTTTTTGTTCAGTAGTTATGGCCGAATGCATTGAATCACATTCCATTTCACTATGGCCCACAACTAGAAATTTTAGATCAATGGTTTCTATGTTAGGTAGTTCCTGAACTGCGGTCAAACACATAGCAGCAACAAACTTGTTCAAGTTCTGTCCACCACATCTGTCACTAAAACAGGAAATGTGCTTCACCGATGGAGGAAGAGATTTAAAATATTGATATAGACAGCTAGCAATCTCACAACTGCCTCTCTTTCCTTGTATCTCGGTCCACATGAAACAGTCTCCTCGTTTTGTGGTAACGTTGTATACAGTAAAATTAAAAGATTTAAACCGTTGCTTATAGAATAGAGCATTGTTGGTTGGATCGGTTGGAGCCAATAGAACTTGCTGAAGATCAAAATTACAGCTCACAAAGGTCCCGTCTGAGTTTTCGGCTTGCTGTTTGTCCTTTCTTTTTTCAGCTCGAGCCCTGTCTTTTGCTAAAAGATAGGTGTCATAATTGTCTTTACCTTCATTGTTGTCATTCCCAGGAGTATTGTACACCATGCATATGCGACATTGATCCTTCTTTGGGCGGTGGAAACCTAGACTGTACTCCTCTGTGAAAATCTTTCTATACGTAGCTATCTTAGCGGTTTCTTGGTTATTTTCAGCGCATATCGACTTGTACATAGAATACATTATTGTGATGTTGAGCGATGGATCTAAATATTTTCTTTTAGTTCCCGAGCGGCAATAATGGGAATCAACAACCGCGAAGCTTTCAATGTGGTTTCTCACCCCGTTCAAGAGTTCATCTGAAGTAGTTTTTTTCACATGCTGGCCTCTTTTGTCTTTTTCACTTGTATTTTCTGCCGTTCTCTTTGTCATAGCGATATCTACTACACCTTTGCGAATTCCAATTGTATTCAAAAACATGGTCTTACAAACTTTGATTCTTTCGTTGTTTCGTGGTAAATAAAAAACCACAGTAAAATGTCTTTTTGAATCAGTTGTTGTGGTGCTTTTCTTTACAATTTTATCTGTGTTGCAATGAATAAAATCGCGTTTTCTTTCATAAGTCTCTAATTTATAATACCTTCGAAAAATTTCGAGTCTTTCTTCCAATGAAAATTTCTGATTACACCGCTGTCTGCAATTGTCTCCACATGGATCTCTCATGACAACACCAGGTACATGGTTTCCTCTAGACGAAACGTAGCTTTCTCCACACTGCCGCCTTTTTTTGCAACATTTCTTGTCCACTTTTCTGGACGTCTTAATCGCTTTCTAGGATTTTCCGCTTGTGTAGGGGTCTCCTCCATGCCTTCTAATTCATGTTCTTCGTTTAACCGCTCTAAATATTCAGTAGTAATTTCATTTTCGATTTCGTCCGACGACGGGTGATATTCAGACACATCTGGAGAGAAAGGTTCCGCTTCTGATTCTACATCAGAATTGTCAATGCCAACAGCCGCATTTGATGTGGAAGGCACTGGGTTATTTTCACGAGGGCGGTTTCTCAGGACATGATTAAAATCTGCAATAAATTTTTATTTGCTTATTCATCACGTCTATTCAAGGATGAAGAACACAATCCGCAATCCCTCTTTCATCAAACGACGATTACAGAAAGAGTAAAGCAAATTTGCAATCATAACCTCAAAATTTACGTAGATTATGTCTATGTTAAAGTAATGCACAATTGTTTTCGATACATACCTGCTTGAAATTCCACATTTCGAAGAGCAGCTTCAATCATTTTTTTTCCTCTTGAACCCATAATTATTATCACTCATAAACACTACGTATTGTTAAGTGGAACAAGTAGATAACTCCTTTTATTTAGAAATTTTTACGTGTACAACTAGACAAGTCAAGTTATATAGTTGTAGCAATAAGCGACAGCCTACTGAGACACATACCTACTTGATGCATTGACCAACTGCGTCACAAAAGAGCCAGTAGAGAGTTACCTAGTTATAGCATACAATAGAGCATCTCTAGTAGAGGATTTTAAACTGGATAACTCAAAATTGAAAAATTTCAAGTTACCTACTTGTAGTACTAAGGTGACGATATAATATACAGATCAGTGGTTTTTTTCGATTTTAGAACTTTGGTTTCTTTGACGTTGGTTACAATAATTTTTTTATTCCAGAAAAATGTCAATAATAATATGTAGTATTGAAAACTTTTACCATTCAACTCTGGTTAATGAATTATATCGTTCATTAGTCTAAATACAATTTTAGCATGTCTGGTGTCGTAAAGTGAACTTTAAAACACCGAAATAGAAAAATATCCTTTTCAATTCATTCTCTACCACTTTTTTTTTAAAGACAGGATGGACTTCGAATATTCATTTTCATATCAGAAAAAGTAACATAAACAACATTCTAGATCTAAATAAATGATAACCAAAAATGTACGCGTATGTTATTGAAACTAAAGGAAATCCAGACGTCTAGATCAGCGTTACTCAAAGTGTGTTCCGCGGAACCCTGGGGCTACGCGAAGCGCGACGAGGGCTCCGCCAAAATAATATTAACATAAAGAACAAAGCACATCAAGTCTTGTCACATACTGAGATAAAAAATTATACCAATGTTGATTTTATAGAATTTATTATTTTGTCAGTACGTAATAGCAGAAAATGAGGCGGCAAGCAGCATAATAAATATACAATAATGCTACGATCAAAAACTATAAACAAAGGAGTTTAGTTTGTACGATTAGGTATGTGGTGATTCGATAGTCGTCACTATTTTATCACAAGTGGCATGTTGACGCTCTCACCCTCACTCTCTCTGTGCGCTGACTCATCTAGACACGCTGCGAACATTCCATACGTGTCCCCCTCCATCACTCTCGTCCAGAAAAACCTAGAACCGCCTCGAAGGATCTCCAATCCACGCACCGCTCTTGGGCCACAGAGAAAGAAGCAGAGAGCCCATAAGATAGGCTTTATTGTAGCCCTTCCGTTTTAGTTCATTTAAGGAAAATAGAGGACACTACGATTTAGAATTTACCATTATTTTATATTTGAACCACATGTTTGCTGGAAAAATGAAATTAAGATTTGTTATAAGTTACCTTTTAAGTTTAACTAACCGACACCAGATGACGATATTGGGGAACTTGAATTAAGATCTATTTTCTATTTTTAATATTTAACAAGAATACAATCTCCTTATTCATCTCATCCCAAACATATTTAGCCTTGAGTTGACGACAAAAAACCAATTCACTTTTGTTAGTGAACGACAAAAAACATATACATATGTAAACACACCATAGTTATCAATATAAATTACGAATTCTTGAATTTCAGATGAAAGAAATTCAAACATTATTTTCGGTTTTCCGAGTGAGATTTTATATTAGAAAATAAACCAAATAGAGTTGAGAGAGATGTTTTTTCTTAGTTATGAGGATCGTCCTTTTACTTTTAACGCTGAGTCACTTTACAATAAAACATTTACATGCCATAAGAAAATTGAATATAAAATAAATCCCAGTATTAGAATATTAAGAATCATTTTCATACGTTGCCCTATAAATTGCTTAATGGTATCACCATCTACAATCTCGCTTTGAATGAAGCATAAAAAGAGCCCGGAATGATTTCACTGAAGTCCGTCGATTATAATCACAATTTCTTAGATTATTCTGAATCTGTAATTATTGTCGTTTCACTGAAACATAATAATGTTATTCGGTTACCTATTTAGCAGATTATAACAAAAAATGTTTACATCAACTTAGTAGCTTTATTAGACATTCATATCACAGAATTTTTGTTATATGAAAATGAGGCAATATCCCAATTACTGATGATCGAGTCGAGGTTTTACATCAAGTGTCCAAATGACTGCCGTCAAAGAGTGTGTCGAAGTGCCGGTGAAAGATTTGCACCTCATTTATTTAAGAGTTTTCGAAATAATTTATTAAATGGCGGTTATGTATAGGTAATAAAATTATTTCTTTCAGTGACATAAAGGAGTAGTAGTATAGTAGTATAGTATTGATCAGAAAAACAAGAAGAGCAGAGCACTAACAAAAATAACAAATGCGCATATACCACCCAGTTCCTTTCAAAAAGTGAGTGTAAAATTCTCTGTTCAAGTTTTTAGTCAGATGATGGTCGCAGCTATAAGAGTTTTCAGTTCTTTAGTAATTTAGGATTATCAATTTCAAACACGAATTCCTTGCAATTTATTTCTCAAAAGTAGGCGGAATTATTATTACTTCAGCCAGATAAATTATTTGACAGTTACAGTACATATTAGTTAAGACGTCATCGCCGTTCAACGTCGTTTCAATAATTTCAATTATTTAAAATGAGAACCGATTCTCAAAGCGAAAAGGTGGATATGATTTTAGTAATTCGAGAGTTTGACGAAAATTACTTGCTAGCATCAAGAGTGTATGCTCAAAAATATCCTAACACGCGTCATCGCCCTGACAGGCGGTCATTAGAAAGTTTATTGCAAGTGTTATCAGAAACCAGAAAGGCAAAGACCAATTATGGGAAATGAAGAAAATGATTTTGTTGTTATCGAATCTCTTGTAGAAAAGCTGCATACAAGTCAGCGAAAAATAAGTGAAGCCAGTGGAATAATTAAGCAGGCGGAGCATCGGAAAAATTATAAAAAGGCACAGCTTTTTCCCGTATTGTATTCAATTATACCAAGCACTTTTGGAAGTAGATTACGATCGTCAACTCGTATTTTGTTTATGGGTTCTAGAGAAGTTTAATAAAGATGAATTTCTTTTGGATTTTGTACTTTTTACGGACGAGTCATCATTCCACAATAACGGATTAGTTAATAGACATAATTTTCACCACTACAGTGACGAAAATTCCCATTTTTTTAGAACTCTCGAAGGCAACACAGATGTTGTGTCAATGTGTAGGGTGGAATAATTGGAACGCTAGTGATACGTTCTTTTTCGATGGTAACTAACAAAGAATGTGGTTACAACTAGACGGTGCACCAGCGCATTTTCAAGTAAATGTTAGAAATAAATTGGATAGGCAATATCCCAATAGGTGGACAGGACGCGGCGGTCCACTCAATTGGCCAGCAAATTCTCCAGACCTAACGACTTCTGTTTTTTTTTATGGAAATATTTCAAAAATCTATGATACACCACCAACTACACCAGACGATATGAGAGACAGAATAAGAATAGCGTTTCGTTCTTTAACACCAAGTATTTTAACAAGAGTTAAACAGTCCTTTCAAGAGAAAATTCGTTTATGTATTGAAAAATAAGGACATCATTTTGAGCACTTGTCAGTGGCGGCCCGTGATTTTTTGGGACGGAAGGCACCGGGGGTCTGAGTGTTTAATATCAAAAATTAAGTACAGACAAAAAATAAACTCAATATGCTATTTAATTAACTTGTTTGAAAATAAAATCCATCCGCCGTTCCTTACGATCAGCAAAATGATTAATAACTCATTCATTGAAGTTTGGTGTTGATGTCAGTAATTGTTTTTCAATGGAACACATTGCTAAGGCACATAGTCTGCTTTCCCGCATGGTATTTCTAGAAAATGTTTTTATTCTCTTCAAAGTAAAAAAAAACACCATTCACTTGATTTTTTCTATTTTGCACACCCCCCCCCCCTCAGAGATTCGCAAAATAGCAGAAGACAATTTACAAAATCTTTCGCCAACATAGTCTCGACATATTATCAAAAACAAACGTTTATAACAGTTGTACTATTCAACCTTGGAAGTAAATTACAATAGTAGCATCAGAAAATTTATCATCCAACTCTACTTGACAATTTATATTGTTAATTAGTAAATAAAATGTTAGCATGTGTGCTTTTTATTCTTTGTACAACTTCTATTGCACATGTTTGTTACATTAAAGGCTTACATTTTGACATTTAAATATAATTTGGTTCGCTTTTTTTTTTGTTACCAACGTCAAAACAACAAAATTAGCGTGCGATAAAGAAATACTTTTGCAACCGAAACGGATGTCGTAAAGTGAACTTTATAGCACCGAAATAGAAAAAAGCATTTTGCACATTACACCCACACAACCAGTCTGATAAACTGTAAGAGCTTCTGTTGAATTTTCTCGTCACGGTTTTATTAGTTTTCAAATTGTGATCTAGTTTAATCATTAAATCTGGTCTAGGGAGACCTAGATTTTTTAATTCTGTCGTAATGTTACTAACGCAATTCATAGTTGCATTTGCACCGATAGAAATTACAACATACACTCACTGCTGTATATTACATACTGAACCGCCATCAGGACCCGGCACCATAGAGTAGTGCCCCGCCGCCTACATATAAACGCGCGCTACCCGCGCCAGATTCATCGCTCCATTTCTAATATAGACGGGGCAGTCGCGCGAGATGCCCTGAAGCCTACGTCAGACTGCGATTTTTAAACGCGCTGAAAAGACGGACTGTTACTTTCGAAAACGTATTATTTGTCATCAAACAAATCAGAAAAATTACATACAAATTAGGTATTTATAATTAATTTATCTGTTAAATTAATTAGAAATTTATCATGGGGGGCAGTGCCCCGTTGCCCTCCCTGCAGCAGCCGCCACTGGCACTTGTTAAAACATTAGTTTTCTTTTACTACTTAAGTTTGTTATTTGTTTAATAAAGTACCTATGTATTTGTTGTTTAACTAGTTATGACGCTTTTTAATTATTGTGAAACAAAACCAATCAAACCGGTAGGTTAATAAATATTAGCCATTTAATAAATGAATTGCACGAAACTAAAGGCTGTATTACACTTACCAAGTTCTTGACCAAGTTATTGGCCAAGAAATTGTCGGCAAGTTCTTGATCAAGTTATTGTTGAGCTTGACTGTTTTACACCTATCAATTTCTTGGCCAAGTTTTTAGATGAATTAGCAGTACCAATAGTGCAAAAGTACGAAACATCTGTTTGAAGTAATAATAATAATATTGTTTTTAAACACTCTGTATAATTTTTAGATTTCAACTTTAACTTATCTTAGAGTCTGATGCTTTGAGTAAACAATAAATACAATTTAAAATAATTCGCTCAAATATATAAGACAGAAATAGTCAAAGGTCTCTGTTAAGTTATGTATAGGGAGTATAACAGTAAGTAGCCTTCATTTAGCCTATAGTATCATAATATGCCATAATATACAAGTGTTCCATTTAAATTTTCATAACTTTGGTACGCAACTTTTATTGAATCACTCTGTATATTTCAAAACAATTTTAAAACGTGCCCGTAATGTGGCAAAGTGTTAAAACATTTTGTCACTTCGTATATATAAATCGACGGAAATGTGGTGCGCCAGCCTGTATATTATCTGTGCTATACCTATATAAGTGTTTACATTAGGATATTTTCCAGTTTGTTCCCTAAAATCAATCCTCTTCCTAGATTGTATTTTTATAATAATATTCCCCCAAACATTAATCTTACTCAAAGAAGGAGCTCTTGGAATTTATAGTCAATAAATCATATAAATAGAAAAAAAAAGTACGCCCAAGGTAACTTTGTGTGCATAGTTGATGTAACAGTTTTTTGTGCAGAAATGATTGCAAGCAACTATAGACCTTAAGTCTTATTATCATATGGGTAGAAATTAAATGAAATTTTGAATTCTATATTTAGTAAAAATGGTTTTGTCAATTATTAGACAAAAATAATTATAATACTTTCAAATAACAGAAAAAAATATATGTAAAGTAACTTATTCAGTACCGAAATAAATTACCTAAAATAATAATTTTTTTAGGAGCGTCATCTGTCGTTAACTAGAATACCAATTGTAGGTTTCAATCTCTTAAATTACAACTAAACTGCAGATTATATAAATTTATCAAATATTCAGCGCCTCTGGTGGTAGTAACCCGGCGACGGTGGCGTAGCCTGGTGTTCGTAACCATTTTAGGGCTACAAAAATTTGTTAATCATGGGCCATCTGGATATTTATCTGTGGCCACAGTATATTTAATTTGTGTTTCTTATTAACGGTTATAAAATATCTTGTGGTGATATTATTCTGTTTTTTATATTGTGAAATTAAGCGGTGGCTCAAAGGTGTTTCAACAAGATCTAGTTTAGAAAGTTCGAAGATGGTTTGCCCGGAGAATGCTGCATCAACCTCAAAGAGTTACGATCAAGATGAGATTCAAGGTAATATGGCGATTTCAAGCAGTAAGATATCTAAATCTAAGGACTCACTAAAGGCGAGAAAAAGAAGATATGACGAATCTTACATCAATCCCTGATTTGTTGATTGTAACAGCTCGCCTCTCTGCATATTATGTAGCAAGCTACTTCAAAATAGTTCCATGGTACCTGCTAAGATGCGCCGACATTTAGAAACTATACACCCTGATTGCAAAGACAAGAATAAAGAATTTTTTATACGTAAGAAAGAGCAATTATTAAGAAGTCAAGAAACTATGACATATGCGAAATAGACTGTGAATGAAAAAGCCACGGAGGCATCCTATTTGGTCAGCTATCGCATCGCACAAGCGAGCGAAACGCACACTATTCCTGAGAAATTAATAAAACCATGTGTGGTAGACATAACACAGTGTATGCTGGATGAAAAATCTGCAAAGCGTCTTTTTACAGTGCTGCTTTCGAACGACACTGTTTCTCGTCGAATTAACGACCTCGCAAGCTACATCAAACAAGAGCTAGTGGTCGCCTTGAACATAACAAATTCGTTCTGCAAATGGATGAGTCGACTGAAGTCGAAGAAGACTTGCTTATGTGCGCATCGCTGCCGACTAACACTACCGGAGAAGAAATTTTTAAGACGATTGACACTTTTTTTGAAACACACAATCTCGATTGGAACAATTGTATCGATATTTGTACAGATGGGGCCAAGGCAATGACTGGTAAAACAGCTTATCACTAATAAGAAAAAGCGCCAAAATGTAGTTCTAGCCATTGTATCCTACATAGACAAGCACTTGCCGTAAAGAAGATGCCACCAAATCTAAAAATGGTTCTTGATGAAGCAGTAAAAATAATCAATTACGTCAAATCACGCCCTCTTCAGTCCCGATTGTTTTCAATATTGTGTGAAGATTATGGAATTATCTCGGGGCAAGACCTTAAGAAGATTATTCGAACTAAGAACTGAATTACAAGCGTTTATGATTGATATTTCTTTTAAATTAAAAGACTGTTTGAGTGATGTGACTTGTTGTACAGACTAGCTTTTTAGCAGATATATTTGGAAAAATTAATGAATTAAATCTATCTTTACAAGGAAAACAGACTACAGTGTTCAATTCTAATAACAATATAACAGCCTTAAAAAAAATTAGAGTTTTGGATTGTTTGTGTTGGCAACAGAGAACTAGAAAACTTTTCAACACTGAATGAGTTCATTGGTAAGACAGCACAATTATCAAATGAAATATTTGAAGAAGTGATCCAATGTCTTAATGATATGCACGCATCTTTTGAGAGGTAGTTTCCGGAAGAGCAGAATACAGAACTGAAAATGAATTCATGGGTTCAGAATCCCTTTGTACCGAATTTGCAGAAGCCAGAAAATATGTCAAACGAAATCTATGAACCCTTTTTAGAAATGACATCAGATTCAAGCATGGAATCACTGTTCAAAACAATGCCACTTGATAATTTTTGGTGCAGGGTTCGTGATGAATATCCCCAACTTGCCACACAATCTCTGACGGTTCTTCTTCCGTTCCCAACAACATACTTGTGTGAAATAGGATTCTCGACATATGCATCTACAGAAACGAAATGCCGTAATAGACTGGCTGCTGAACCTGACATGCGTATTCAACTCTTCTATCAAGCCTTAAACAGTGGGTCGAAAATAAAAACAACTACATACATACCTCCCATTAAATGGTAACAACTAATATACACTCTGTGTTATTTTTTATTTGTAGATACATATTCATATAACGTACCTACGTTTGTATGATTTTTATTATAAAAAAAAATATAGAATAAAATGTATAAATTATAAAAATGAGTTTTCATATCATATATATTTGCCTACTCCCCTAATATATGTATATATAAACTTAGGGCTCCACAGGAAACTTATGGTTGAAAAAGTGCTCCGTGGTTAAAAAAGTTTGAGAATTGCTGGTCTAGATAATTGGGAGATGTCGATTCAATAAACCGGTATTAAACAGACTATTACAAAAATTACGAAGTACGTAATTAACGGTCAAAACAATGAAAAAACGAAACTAACGTAAGTATGAGTGAAAATTTTATTTCTTTTGCTAAATATAAGGTAAATATAATAGATTTTAAAAACCCCTCACGGTCCTATCTACGCCGATGAAAAAAGGATTTTACTCATAAATTCCTTATTTTATGGGCATTTTTGCTCTCATTCTCGGCCGTAAACAGATGTTGCAGCATTCACCATATGAATTAGTGCTATTCAGTAAGCGTGTGTTGTTTACATTATTTCTTTGCTCCGTTGTAACTTCGTCGTAGTTTAAACCGGTCATGTCCGCGCCCTAGTGATCACCCTGCATTTGGTACTTTTCACTGCTGCCATGTGTTTATACAAATTAAGCTGAATAAACAATAATAATATAGTCTATTTCTGCATTAAGTTTCGGCGTAGTTTTTAGCGTAAGGGTCGATTAAAATATTCAGTTTTAACTCCAATATTATAATATATTTATTTCTGCACTGAATTTTCATTAGCATTTAATTTGCTTATCTTACTTTTCTACACGCTTTTCTAGTAACTTTTGCTTATCTTACTTTTCTACACAGATTAGCTTTTCAGCTTTTCTAGTAAAGTTTTGTGTTACGTTGGTGTTGGAATTTGGAATGCGCATGCGGATCAGAATACGCCCGCTAGTGTACAAGCCACATACAAGCCTATCAGTGTTGCCAACCGTACTATAATTATAGTATTTCTACTATAATTTCAACTGAATGTACTATAAAATTTCAAAGTGGATATAGTACGCACATTATACTATAATTTCATATTTCTTACAATGTACATAAATAAAGCCACTCTTTGGAACCGTGAAAGTCATGAAACACCAAATATTTCGAATATACTAGTAACGGGGATTTACGAAATGAAACAACATTTTTAAACATTAAAAATATATATCTCGGCATACATGTCATGGATCTTCATCAGAACGAAAAAGTAAAGGAACAACCCCATTTAATTACATATTTTCTGACTCGTTGTCGATCATTTATGATTTCCGCATGTCAACAAATTAAGAGCAGATTTAGGTTTAATGATCCATTTCTAAAAAGTTTAGACTACTTTATTCCATCAAATTCGCATTCTGATAGTTTTAGAAACAAAAATCCATGTTTATTTCCAATATTTAAAAAATGAGGTGTGGTCACCACACGACTTTCTTATACGTATGAGCGTTTCAAACTATACAATTTAAAGAATTTTTTTATACAAAACTTATTCAAAATCCTATTCTAGGTACTTTCATTCGCGTAATAAATCGCTATAGAATGCATACTTTGCAAGATATTATCAAAAAAGTGCTCCTCGCTAAGAGTAAAAGTGCTACTTCCGGTCCGAATTTTGAAATTTCATGTATACAAAAAATATTGCAAATCCAGTTCTAAATACTTTTGTACTCTTGATAAATATATATAGAATGCATAACTTACGACATATTTGCAAAAAATCGCTATTCGATAAGAGTAAAAATGGTACTTCCGGTCTGAATTTTGAATTTTTTTTATACAAAAGATATTGAAAATTATCTTTTAAATACTTTTATACCCGTAACGTACTTGTCTAAAAAGCATGACTTGCGAAATATTCGCAAAGAACAGATTTTCGATAAGAGTAAAAGACCTATTTCCGGTAGGAATTTCGAAAAACTTTTTAAATAAAATTATTCTCAATTTTAATTTTAAGTATATATGAATTCTTTATAAATTTGTTTAAACTTAGTAGTTGACGAAATATTCGCAAAATTCGATTTTTTCGCTGAAGTAAACTGCTACTTCCGGTCTACCGATTTTACTGAAAAACTAATCAGATCTCAAGAGGGAGATTATACACGTAAATACAAAATTTGGAATTGATATCTACAGCGGTTTGGCCGCTATCGTGGTCACACACACACACAGAGACACACAGACATTTTTTAAAAACCACTTTTTCGGTATCAGGGGACCTCAAAACGTGGACATCTGCAAAAATCTCGAGGTCGAAAATTTTCATCATCACAATACTTCCTTATACTACGTATAAGAAAGTAAAATGCAAAACGATTCCTTCCCTATAATACAGTTGATATAGAATAACTAACTGATAACGAATGGAGACTTCAATTTCACAACAGAAATAAGAAATGAAGAACAAATAGATATTTTTTGGTGGCGCTTGTTACAATATAAAAGTGTTCTCGAAGTGTTTGAATTTCAAAATTTAGCCAAATTTGTGCTAAACCTCTTGTGTAAACCTCACTCTAATGCCCAGGGTAAAAGAATATTTAGTAAAGTTAAAATGATTAAAACTGCAAAGAGAAATGACACGACATGTACATACCTACCCACTAAACACGAAATATTACAAAATATTTAGGTGATATTTATTGACGTATAAGAAAGCAATATTTGAAAATAATGTTTATGTATTATTACCCACCAAACATGTAATATTACAAAAAAATGAGGTGTGGCCACCACACGACTTTCTTATACGTATGAAAGTGTTACTTCCGGTCCGAATTTTGATATTTCATTTATACAAAAAATATTCCAAATCCAACTCTAAATACTTTTGTACTCTTCATAAATATATATAGAATGCATAATTTACGACATATTTGCAAAAAATCGCTATTGGATAAGAGTAAAAGTGGTACTTCCGGTCTGAATTTTGAAATTTTTTTTACACAAAAGATATTTAAAAGTATGTTCTAAATACTTTTATACTCATAATGTATCTGCCTAGAAAGCATTACTTGCGAGATATTCGCAAAAAACTGATTTTCGATAAGAGTAAAAGACCTACTTCCGGTAGGAATTTCGAAAAACTTTATTAAAACAATTTTTCTCAAATTTAATTTTGAGTACATTTGAATTCTTTATAAATTTGTTTAAACTTAGTAATTGACGAAATATTTGCAAAATTCGATTTTTTCACTGAAGTAAACTACTACTTCCGGTCTGCCGATTTTGCTCAAAATCTAATCAGTTCTCAAGAGGGAGATTATATTCGTAAATACAAAATTTGGAATTGATATCTACAGCGGTTTGACCGCTATCGTGGTCACACACACAGACACACACACACACACACAGACACACACACACACACAGACACACAGACATTTTTTAAAAACCACTTTTTTGGTATCAGGGGACCTCAAAACGTGGACATCTGCAAAAATCTCGAGGTCGAAAATACAATACTTCCTTATACTACGTATAAGAAAGTAATATTAAGGTAATATTTATTGGCGTGTAAGAAAGCAATATTTCAAAATAATGTTTATGTATTATTACCCACTAAACATGTAATATTACAAAATATTTATGTAATATTTATTTGTCTATATGAAAGCAATATTTTGAAATAATGTTTTTGTATTATTACCAGCAAAATATCAAATATTCCAAAATATGTATGTAATATTTATTGGCGTATTAGAAAGCAATATTTCAAAATAATGTTTATGTATTATTACCCACAAAACATGTAATATTACAAAATATTTATGTAATATTTATTTGCCTATATGAAAGTAATATTTTAAAATAATGTTTTTGTATCATTACCAGCTAAACATCAACTATTTCAAAATATGTATGTAATATTTATTGGCGTATTAGAAAGCAATATTTCAAAATAATGTTTAGGTATTATTACCCACAAAACATGTAATATTACAAAATATTTATGTAACATTTATTTGTCTATATGAAAGTAATATTTTAAAATAATGTTTTTGTATCATTACCAGCTAAACATCAAATATTCCAAAATATGTATGTAATATTTATTGGCGTATATGAAAGCAATATTTGAAAATAATGTTTATGTATTATTACCCACTAAACATGTAATATTACAAAATATTTATGTAATATTTATTTGCCTATATGAAAGTAATATTTTAAAATAATGTTTATGTATTATTACCCACAAAACATGTAATATTACAAAATATTTATGTAATATTTATTTGCCTATATGAAAGTAATATTTTAAAATAATGTTTTTGTATCATTACCAGCTAAACATCAACTATTTCAAAATATGTATGTAATATTTATTGGCGTATTAGAAAGCAATATTTCAAAATAATGTTTATGTATTATTACCCACTAAACATGTAATATTACAGAATATTTATGTAACATTTATTTGTCTATATGAAAGTAATATTTTAAAATAATGTTTTTGTATCATTACCAGCTAAACATCAAATATTCCAAAATATGTATGTAATATTTATTGGCGTATATGAAAGCAATATTTGAAAATAATGTTTATGTATTATTACCCACTAAACATGTAATATTACAAAATATTTATGTAATATTTATTTGTCTATATGAAAGCAATATTTTGAAATAATGTTTTTGTATTATTACCAGCAAAATATCAAATATTCCAAAATATGTATGTAATATTTATTGGCGTATTAGAAAGCAATATTTCAAAATAATGTTTATGTATTATTACCCACTAAACATGTAATATTACAAAATATTTATGTAATATTTATTTGTCTATATGAAAGCAATATTTTGAAATAATGTTTTTGTATTATTACCAGCAAAATATCAAATATTCCAAAATATGTATGTAATATTTATTGGCGTATTAGAAAGCAATATTTCAAAATAATGTTTATGTATTATTACCCACAAAACATGTAATATTACAAAATATTTATGTAATATTTATTTGCCTATATGAAAGTAATATTTTAAAATAATGTTTTTGTATCATTACCAGCTAAACATCAACTATTTCAAAATATGTATGTAATATTTATTGGCGTATTAGAAAGCAATATTTCAAAATAATGTTTATGTATTATTACCCACAAAACATGTAATATTACAAAATATTTATGTAACATTTATTTGTCTATATGAAAGTAATATTTTAAAATAATGTTTTTGTATCATTACCAGCTAAACATCAAATATTCCAAAATATGTATGTAATATTTATTGGCGTATATGAAAGCAATATTTGAAAATAATGTTTATGTATTATTACCCACTAAACATGTAATATTACAGAATATTTATGTAATATTCATTTGTCTAAATATTCTGAAATAATGTTTTTGTATCATTACCAACTCAACATCAAATATTCCAAGATATGTATGTAATATTTATTTCTGTATACGAAATTATTTTTAAAATAATGTTCTTGCATCATAACATAGGTACCTTATACTAAACATAAAATATCACAAAACATTTAAGTAATATCTATTATTATATATGAAAGTAATATTTCAAAGTAATAGTCTTGTATTATTACTATAGTGAGGAACTTATTGCAGTAAATATTTCTGTATCATAATCACAAAATGGTAATGGTCGTAATGTTTTATATACACATCTACGCAAGAAGAAACCTTTTACAGTACGCCGGCGCCAATATGTTAATCGTGCTGCACTGACGTCTGACTTGACTCGCATTTCCGTCAGTGCATCTGTAATCAACCTTTTTCTTATTGGATACTGTACCTTACTGTGGTATATATTAATCTATATTACTATGGAATCACCCCAAGTAAGTAAATACTATTTTAACTAGATATAATAATAAAAAATGAAGATTCAAATAATAGTTTTTACGTAGTTGCATGATGTTTCTCGTGGTTTAACTTATGCATGTTTAATTATTAATTTGAAAATTAGTATTGAATTGTTAATTTTAAGTGGATTTTTTCAAGACGACGACATAAATACTATATATACTATAGGTAAATTGTGATTTTGATTACGAGAAATGATATTATTTACATTATCGTTAATATTACTAGTAACGCCAAGCTGCGTAGTTGCCTGATGTGAAAGAGTATGGTGTTCATCTGCGAGTGAGTTACAGCATTCGTTCTTCGTCCACGTGGCCTCACATGGCAAACATATAAATGCACCTGCCTTAAATAATATTGTAACGAAACCAGCATACAAATTGAGTTACATTAAATAAAAGAATCAGACCTCTCGGCGCGATAAAAACGAAATTGTCACACGCACAAAAAAAAGACCATAAATCATATTCGGCGCAGCTGGTAAACATCGTAAAGCGGTGAGTCATACAGTTACGCATGGTACTGTATCGGAAGCGGAGACAGATGTCTATGGAATATTCTTCTGAACATCGAGAGAAGTATGGAATTTACAGGAACAGAGTTTACGTTTCTCGTACATGTGGAGAAAAAGCGGGACTGTGCTGGAATGCTCTAGTAATCTTCACATATGTATATAAGCGACGGAGTCACCGGGATTCATTCATTACGGAAGTAATCGCGGGGTAATTACGGGATTCATTCATTGCGAGCGGAGTAGTTCGGGATAAAGAAAGTCCTTACGTAGTGGTAGCGTAGAAATAAATATAGTAGTGCCGTCTTATATAAATAGAACTGTTATATAAATAAATACGGACATATTAGTAGTAGTAAATAAATACCTGTGATAATTAAATTGTAATAGTTTAAGTGTGTTAAGTTAGTTTTATGTTTTTATATTGTTAAATAATTTTGAGTATATAAATACAGACTATTTTAAATAAATAATTGCACGAGTTGTTTATTGGAACCCGAAAACGTTACAATATCTTAAATTTTAAAATGTATAGATATATAATTGGATATGTTGATTTAAATTTGCTTGATATTTTATTATTGTTTTGGTGAATTTATACATATTAAGATACTCATTTGGCAAGAAGCCAATCTTAATGGCGATATAAAATTTCTATGGAAACAAGAATTATTTCTAATGAGAAAATAATGTAATATGCTTTGATTATGTATTACCGTTTTTGTACAGTTGGTGTGAAATATTTTGTCGGGACCTAAGACCACCCATATGGAAACTACAATGGATTTTAACACCATATAAAGAGACACTGTTTGAATTCTATTCTTTTATACACAGGTTTCCCGATAGATAGATAGAGTGTAGAGAAGTCAATGTTGCGCCGCAGCTTCATATTTTAAACAGTCAGTAAAATCAGAAACATTCAACCTTATTCGCATAAGAGATATTACTGAAAAATCGTTAGTTATTAGTATAGACAAGATAGAATGGAAATATATAAGATATAACGAATATTTAATTTCAATAATTCATTGTGATTGACCATTTGTAACTGTAGTTTTTGTTTATAAACGTATTTTGGTAAGTTGCATAAGAGCATATATTATTTTCCACTTTACATTATCGTCCTTTCTTTCAGATATTTACTTTAGTAGAATTTTAGGGGACAAAGCCAAATGAAAAAAATAGTATTGGAGTAGTTCATGCTACTTGGATAGTGAAAAGAAATGAGATTTATTACTGTAAGTGGCCCAAAAAAATCATACGTCATATATTGGAAAACAAAAATCTCCCGAGGAAGGATGGCAGCAGTTTCAAGTGAAAATCATAGTAAAATTTGGTAAGATTAATATGCATATACATTACTTTTATATACGTACATTCAAAAATAATCTTGTTATGTTTTTATGGAGCCACATTTGAGGAAGCTAAGGGAAGATAAAAACAATATGCAGAAACATCGGATTCGGAAACACATCTTTGCTATGGAAAAGGTGAACGTAAAAGAAAATTAACAAAAAAAGCAAAGAACGAATGTAGTACTGATTCAGATTTACTGATTCTAATAGTAGCAGTGAAAGAGGTGTCAACAAAGAGGTACCTTGTAAGTTAATATTGCTGTAAAGAAATCTAAATACATGGTAGATGAACTTTTTATTTTTAGCTCATAATGCTTGTCCATCTAAATATTTCAAAATTGACACAGAAAATGTATCAAGTTAAAACTTTGAAAAATTGATGCAAAGTCAGTAATGTTATTTATAATTTAACAACCACTTTTAGCATAGCTACCTCTACAACACTTTAGAATTTTGCAATGTGAATGACCACGAAAGAACAATTGATATGAGAGCGATTTAGAGGCGGTCAAAATTATTGAAAGTACTTCATGTAATAAAGATGTATCTATTGAAAAGGGAACTTTGGGTAAGAAAATAATATTTGTACGACTTTTTTATAAATACATAGGTATATTTAAAACATGAATTAGATGTATATTAGTGACTCCATGTGTTCTTAAAAATTCCGATATTGCAATATTGCAGCATTGTAAGAAGTACTTAAAGTATGAATTTATTTCCATAAATTATTAATATTAAGAATAATTAATATTTCAGGAAGTATTTGTTTTTGTAATATTACATACATACATATAATTCTCTTGTTCTTTATTAGTGTTACTTTATTAGACCAGTTATATAACATTTTATCTATTTTTTGCACTCATGTCAGATCTATACATAAATTCCTTATAAATTTCTTATCTTAATAACAAATGTTACATAAAAATAATTTTAAATTTACCAACATACTTATGTGGTAACATAATTTTAGGAGTGGGAGTAGATTTAACACATACAATTCTGAAAAATGTACTGAAGATTTTAGCAGAACAGCAGATTTTAAGTGAGAGATTTACTCATTTAGAGCGCAAAGAAAATACTATTAGATCTTCCCCTACAAACCTATGAACAATTGAAAAAATTTGAAGAACATTTAACAGAAAATGATTGTAATAAATGTGCATTCGTCCAGTTCATTAGTCGTGTTGGTGGCACTGAAAAAAAATATTGTGTGCGAAGAGCACTTAAAAGCGTTTTCACAAACTGTTTGGCAATGAAATGTTCGTGGACTGGTCAAAAACATAATATTAAACTGAAAGATTACAATATAATCATTTATATTAAAGGTAAGAACAAAGTAATGGTGTATGAATTTCTACTAGTTACTGTTGTGTATAATGTTTGCTTTTAGAAGGGATAAGAACAAATGTGAATATCACTGACCAAGAATATTAAAATACATTGATGGAATGGTTCCAGTATGCAAAACTTAGACAAGAAAGGGAATCTAAATAAATACCCATCCCACTAAACAAAGACACATTTAATAAATGTTATGCTAATATTTCTGTGTCACATGTAATATTGCTTTACATGTATGCGGTGCTCTAAAAGTAACGTTACGGCGACTGTTCTATGTCCGCCTAAGCGATATTGCGAGGTAATGTTTCTTTCAAATGTAGATGTAATATTCAAAAGAAAAGTTACTGTGATATTTCATTGAAACATCTATGGCATAATTCTAGAATAATGTTGTTAAGATATTACAATGTAACATTTAAGGTATATCGTATTGTAATATTTTAGCAACATTATTTTAGAAAAGATACTGTAACATTTCAATGAAACATTTATAAAATATTACAATATGTGATCTCTTATATGTTACATTGTCATATCTTAACAACATTATTCTAGTATTATGCCGTAAATATTTCAATGAAATGTAAGAGTAACTTTTTTTTGAATATTACATTTACATTTGAAAGAAACATTACTTTGTAATATCGCTTAGGCGGACATAGAACAATCGCCGTAACGTTACTTTTACAGCACCGTACACATGTAACAAAATATTACATGTGACATAGAAATATTAGCATAACATTTATTAAATGTTTTTTTGTTTAGTGGGTAAACTGCAATCAATTAATTGTAAGTACACGTTCAGAAAAATAAGTTTGAAGATTCTGACATGTCTCACTCGGATACTGAGATAGAACTTAATTTTAACTAATGATTTAATTTTATCGCTAACTTGGGCCGGCTTTTAAATTTACCTTTATTTTTTACACAGAAAATTTGAATTGTATTGCATTTGGTCTTGTTTAGTTCGTTACGTTCAGTTATAATAAGTAAAATAAAAATTAAACATATTTTTGATTCTTATTTCTTGTATGTACTATATTTTTTTTGAATGTACTATAATTATTTGCACTCTGTACTATAATCGGTTCCAAGATAGTTGGTAACGCTGAAGCCTATTTTCATTAGTCGTTTTCCTTTCACAAATGAAGTGAACTGAAGTGAAATTACTAGAATTGAAATAATCACATCAGTTCTTTTTTTGAAAAGAACTACTGGAAGAATAGTCATTCACTTCAGATAAATCTAACCTCTAACTTGGATCTCATGTAGTATTTGTAATTACTGTGGAAAGATGCTCAGACAAAAAGAAATTTTTATGGAGGTAAGCAAGACATCTTCCGACGTAAAGCAGAATATTACACATATAAACTAGTATTCCAGTTCAAGCTCCAGCAGCGATGAAGATGAAGTAATACAAGTAATAGGAAATGCATATCCCTTTGATTCATCTGAGTCAAATACATCTACAGATTCTGAATCATCCAAACCCAGACGAATTTGTCATAGGATGGAAAATTTTGTGGAGAAGACAGTGGAAATGTATGATGATGAAGAATTTAAAGAACACTTCAGGCTAAGAAGAACCACTTGTAACTTTTTAATAGGTAACTTACAAATATGTCATTATATGACAACAACTAAAACAAAATAAATAATATATTTGCAGAATTAATTAAAAATGACAAAGTGCTACCAGAACATAAAGATGGTCGAGAGAAAGTTATACCCAAGAAGGCAATATTAATGACTGTGTGGTATTTAAGTAACCAAGAAACGTTTAGGCAGATATCTGACAGATTTAACGTTACGAAAAGTTCAGCACATCGGGTTATAGAAAAAATTATTAATTATTTGGTGCACAGTAGCAGGAAATTTATAAAATGGCCTAATGAAGATACAAAAAAACAAATTTGTAAGGGATTCAAGGACATGCAAAATATTAATAATGTAGTAGGAGCCATTGATGGATGCCACATTCTTATTAAAAGACCTGCAAAAGATACCCATGTGTACTGTAACAGAAATTCCAATTACAGCATATTATTGCAGGGTGTTTGTGATCATAAGAAACGTTTTATTGATGTTTTCTGTGGTGAAACCGGGTCGATCCACGACGCACGGCTGCTGAAAAAATCATCATTATATGAAAAAGGAATAAATGGTTTCTTAGGAAATGACTTCCTCATAGGTGATTCTGCATATCCCTGTTTAAATTTAACGATTCCGTTCAGGAATATAACACACCATCTGCCATTGTTGATGCTTTCGCATTGGCTTTCTATGGTGCTTTCGTGCGTGGTGGCGTGATTGATGACTTACCTGATTCGCTGTCTAATTGTCCGTTGGTGCATGTCTCGGATATCATCCTTGAAGAAGTCATTCGGCATTGTAAACGGCTTAAAAATAAATCTACTTCAGGAAATGACAACCTTCCTTGTTTTTTGGTGAGGGACTGTGCTACTATTTTTGCTGAACCTTTATGTGTGATTTTCAACTTGGCTCTAAGCACATGCGTCTTTCCGGATGATAGGAAGATTGCGAGGATCTGTCCAGTTTTTAAAAAAGGTGACGCTACAAACCCCAACAACTTCCGCCCTATTGCCACTATCCTTGCTTTTGCGAAGATATTTGAATCAATAATTAATGAACGAGTCGCCTTTCTCACTAAATCGTGTATGTCCTTCCACCAGCATGGATTCACATCAAGAAGATCAACAATCACCAATTTATCCACGTTATCCCAAGAAATAGCTGAGACGCTGGACATGGGTGGACAATTGGACGTGATATACACGGATTTCTCAAGTGCCTTTGACAGTATTGACCACTCAATACTGCTCCGCAAACTGAGTTATTTGGGCTTGGATAACGGACTAGTCTGCTTTTTTAAATCCTACCTGACAAACCGCCAGAACTACGTCTATTATAATGGCTTCAGATCCCTTCAGTATGTGTCATCATCTGGTGTACCACAGGGCTCGAATCTGGGTCCTCTTTTATTTAATCTATTTATTAACGATCTTATCAGCACGATTCAATGTCCTGTTTTGGCTTATGCGGACGATATAAAAATTTATCATAGAATAGCGACTTCTTCGGATGTCGATATACTTCAGCGAAACTTGGATACAATTTTTGCCTAGTGCAAGAACAATAAGCTATATCTCAATATAGACAAGTGCTGCTCTGTCACTTATACTAGGAAGATAAATTTCATTCGTTCAGAATATCATATTGACAACATATATATATTATATATATATATACCGTAAGCGTCAAATTTTAATTTCGGTTTGCACTTCTATCATATGCAGAAGATGATCTTATACATATGCAGCGATGCCTGCTTGCTAACAGTGGAGGGAGAGCAACGGAGTGGCGGGGGACCCCCACGCCTTACAAATGTCCAGTGTGGCAGCCTCGCTTATGTCTATCTTTAGTTTAATTCGTCGCGCTCTTTTCCACTTACTACTTTCCTATCAGAAATTAAAATATGACGACCTCGGTATATATATATAATTAATATTTATATGTGTTTAACGTATATGCTAAACACATATAATTCGTTTCTTTGCCGTATATATCTAAATATGTGAGAAGTTTCTTGAATTTAGCGGCGTATTAATTAATTGATTTAAGATAATTACTTTAATGATTTTAAGGAAAAGAAACACACCACTCCGTGGACTAACACATATGCATTAGTTTCATTAACCACTACAACGTGAACATTCATCAGCACGGCTCTGGTGTTCATTTTCCTATCTACCGAAATTTGTATATATAGTTTCGGGGACGATGTTTGTAAGCTTGAGAGATAATTTCTAATTATTCTCATTTAACGAAGGAACCATATTAACTACTATGTTTTCCTTCTACGAAATTAATTAATACGCCGCTAAATTCAAGAAACTTCTCACACATATATATATATATATATATATATATATATATATATATATATATATATATATATATATATGTTGTCAATATGATATTATATATATATGGTATCGCAGGTTTTCGCGGGTGTAATGTGTTATCGCGTTGTTTCGGGTTTCTTCCCGCGTGGAA
This sequence comes from Amphimallon solstitiale, assembly GCA_963170755.1. Lineage (NCBI taxonomy): Eukaryota > Metazoa > Arthropoda > Insecta > Coleoptera > Scarabaeidae > Amphimallon > Amphimallon solstitiale. The sequence continues at coordinate 49,205,141 of OY720685.1, forward strand.
GTTCTGGTGTCCTGAGAAGGATCGGTGCAACGTTTCGATAAAATCTCATCTATCATCTTCAGGCGTATGTTACTCTCTAACGATCTTCGTCTGACTGCGTGTTATTCGTTTTTCGACATTTATTTGTATAGTTGCGTTGGTAGTTGGAGTGGGTGCAACTCTGCATGCTGCGTCCCTATTGGGTCGTCGAGTCGGTGGTGGGGGAGCGTCCTCGTTTATTCCCTCCAGCGGTGTAGATGTTGTTGGGCGACTGTGATGAATACGTCGCTCCCTTAGTGCCGTTCTCCAAATGTCCGGCAGCCTTTTCGCATCATCCCTTCTGTTGAAATTATCGGGTCGTTTTTCTATCTCTACAGCCTCACGTATTATCCGCTTATTCATATGTTCGACTCTTGCTAACATCTTTGTACCGTCAAAATCGATGTCATGTCCTGTTTCTGCATGATGTTGGAACAGCGAGGATGTATGCTCTTTCTTTGCAACCGAGTTTATGTGCTCCTCGCGTCGTACACTTATTCGTCGGTTCGTTTGGCCGATGTAGCTGCCATTACACATTTTGCACGGTACTTCATATACACCCTGTTCTTCTAGGTGTATTTTACTTTTAGGTGTTTTCAGCACATCTGCGATCTTGCGGTCCGTTGTGAATACTGCTTTCATTTCAAACCTACGTAGGCTCTTGGCAATTTTGTCCGTTGTTCCCTTTACGTACGGTAAGAACATTTTAGGCCAATTTTCGTCTTGTTTCCTGTTCTGTGTCATTGTGTCTCGTGCTGTCTGTTGCAGTATTCTATCGACTGTTCTATGTTGGAATTCATTCTGTACTAATACCCGTCGTAGGTTGCTTATTTCAGTGTGTAATTTGCAATTCGTAGAATATATGTTTGATCTATGTTTACTAGTAAAATAAATTGTCTCACATTTATCCTGGTTAAGTGATAAATGATTGGCTGTGAACCATTTATATTTCTAAATTCTGAAGATACCAAAACCTTAAAATAATGTGGTGTTTATAATGCATTTTCATTGTAAAACGTACTACATTACTGGTTTGAAAGCCTCACATAAACCAGTCAAGTTGATGAAACCATGCAAAGCAACTTAATAAATGTTGTGGTTCGGATAGCTTTTAATTACTTTTTCTTCTTTTACATAATACCTATATCTAGTCATACCAAATATATAAAAGACTGTTTTAGACATACCTGTTGAACACATAGAAAAAAATTAGAATAACCCCAAACTCTGAACCCGAAACAGACTGACATTTCATGTAGGTGAGTATTTAATAAAAATGCTGACTTTTTAATACCGTTTTCTTGTTTAGATTTATTTCTTTAAAAAACATGAATACGTTTTTTAAAAAGCCTTTTGTATGTCTTTTTTTTATTATGTTATAAAAGGGTAATTGTGAGTATAATAAGAGAAAAAAATAGTAATCCTACGATTCTTCAATGAAACATTTACTTAAATCTACTTTATCACAGGTTAGGTTATGTTGATATGTAATTCAAGGGCAAACGATGTGAAAAGCAAATCAAACAAAATATACTCTTATGTAAAATTTAATAGAAAATATCAAAATATATTTACATTTTTTATAAACTTCCGGATTAAATTGTGGGAGTGGCGTTGAGAATATTTCATTGGCTGAGCACTTTCATTCATTCGTATTAATCCATTTGAAAGATATCAGAGGACGACACTTTACTACATAAGAAATATTTACAGTTTTCTCTAGGTTGTATAACTATAGTCACAGATAAATATCCAGATGGCCCATGATTAACAAATTTTTGTAGCCCTAAAATGGTTACGAACACCAGGCTACGCCACCGTCGCCGGGTTACTACCACCAGAGGCGCTGAATATTTGATAAATTTATATAATCTGCAGTTTAGTTGTAATTTAAGAGATTGAAACCTACAATTGGTATTCTAGTTAACGACAGATGGCGCTCCTAAAAAAATTATTATTTTAGGTAATTTATTTCGGTACTGAATAAGTTACTTTACATATATTTTTTTCTGTTATTTGAAAGTATTATAATTATTTTTGTCTAATAATTGACAAAACCATTTTTACTAAATATAGGATTCAAAATTTCATTTAATTTCCATCCATATGATCATAAGACTTAAGGTCTATAGTTGCTTGCAATCATTTCTGCACAAAAAACTGTTACATCAACTATGCACACAAAGTTACCTTGGGCGTACTTTTTTTTTATATTTATATGATTTGATTTATTGACTATAAATTCCAAGAGCTCCTTCTTTGTGTTAGATTAATGTTTGGGGGAATATTATTATAAAAATACAATCTAGGAAGAGGATTGATTTTAGTGAACAAACTGGAAAATATCCTAATGTAAACACTTATATAGGTATAGCACAGATAATATACAGGCTGGCGCACCACATTTCCGTCGATTTATATATACGAAGTGACAAAATGTTTTAACACTTTGCCACATTACGGGCACGTTTTAAAATTGTTTTGAAATATACAGAGTGATTCAATAAAAGTTGCGTACCAAAGTTATGAAAATTTAAATGGAACACTTGTATATTATGGCATATTTTGATACTATAGGCTAAATGAAGGCTACTTACTGTTATACTCCCTATACATAACTTAACAGAGACATTTAACTATTTCTGTTTTATATATTTGAGCGAATTATTTTAAATTGTATTTATTGTTTACTCAAAGCATCAGACTCTAAGATAAGTTAAAGTTGAAATCTAAAAATTATACAGAGTGTTTAAAAACAATATTATTATTATTACTTCAAACAGATACATTATTTACTATTATTACTAAAAACTATATTAGTAATTTAAGATTTTCAATTTCAAACTTTAAGGCTGTATTACACTTACCAAGTTCTTGACCAAGTTATTGGCCAAGAACTTGATCAAGTTAAAATTGACGACAAGTCGTGTATTACACTTGTCAAGTCGACTTGGTCAATTTCTTGGCCAAGAACTTGGTGGCTTAGAACATGATCTATTTTTCTTCTCAACTTGATCAAGTTTTTAGTGATTTCTAGTAATATTCATGTTATAAACTTTTTTGCCAACTGCCTAAAATGTAAATACAAATTCCATTTTAGAAAATTGTTAAAAATGACATGTTAACTTGATACTTCTTGAAAGAATTGTATGCGTAAATTATTTATTTTCTTTTGCATCTCTTGTGCAGTTATTTTTACATTCAATATCAAACGCAAATCTTCGGTAACTTTATTAATTTTTTTGTTTCGTACTTTTGCACTATTGGTACTGCTAATTCATCTAAAAACTTGGCCAAGAAATTGATAGGTGTAAAACAGTCAAGGTCAACAATAACTTGATCAAGAACTTGCCGACAATTTCTTGGCCAATAACTTGGTCAAGAACTTGGTAAGTGTAATACAGCCTTTAGTTTCATGCAATTCATTTTTTAAATGGCTAATATTTATTAACCTAACGGTTTGATTGGTTTTGTTTCACAATAATTAAAAAGCGTCATAACTAGGTAAACAACAAATACATAGGTACTTTATTAAACAAATAACAAACTTAAGTAGTAAAAGAAAACTAATGTTTTAACAAGTGCTCAAAATGATGTCCTTATTTTTCAATACATAAACGAATTTTCTCTTGAAAGGACTGTTTAACTCTTGTTAAAATACTTGGTGTTAAAGAACGAAACGCTATTCTTATTCTGTCTCTCATATCGTCTGGTGTAGTTGGTGGTGTATCATAGATTTTTGAAATATTTCCATAAAAAAAACAGAAGTCGTTAGGTCTGGAGAATTTGCTGGCCAATTGAGTGGACCGCCGCGTCCTGTCCACCTATTGGGATATTGCCTATCCAATTCATTTCTAACATTTACTTGAAAATGCGCTGGTGCACCGTCTAGCTGTAACCACATTCTTTGTTAGTTACCATCGAAAAAGAACGTATCACTAGCGTTCCAATTATTCCACCCTACACATTGACACAACATCTGTGTTGCCTTCGAGAGTTCTAAAAAAATGGGAATTTTCGTCACTGTAGTGGTGAAAATTATGTCTATTAACTAATCCGTTATTGTGGAATGATGACTCGTCCGTAAAAAGTACAAAATCCAAAAGAAATTCATCTTTATTAAACTTCTCTAGAACCCATAAACAAAATACGAGTTGACGATCGTAATCTACTTCCAAAAGTGCTTGGTATAATTGAATACAATACGGGAAAAAGCTGTGCCTTTTTATAATTTTTCCGACGCTCCGCCTGCTTAATTATTCCACTGGCTTCACTTATTTTTCGCTGACTTGTATGGAGCTTTTCTACAAGAGATTCGATAACAACAAAATCATTTTCTTCATTTCCCATAATTGGTCTTTGCCTTTCTGGTTTCTGATAACACTTGCAATAAACTTTCTAATGGCCGCCTGCCAGGGCGATGAGGCGTGTTAGGATATTTTTGAGCATAAACTCTTGATGCTAGCAAGTAATTTTCGTCAAACTCTCTAATTACTAAAATCATATCCACCTTTTCGCTTTGAGAATCGGTTCTCATTTTAAATAATTGAAATTATTGAAACGACGTTGAACGGCGATGACGTCTTAACTAATATGTACTGTAACTGTCAAATAATTTATCTGGCTGAAGTAATAATAATTCCGCCTACTTTTGAGAAATAAATTGCAAGGAATTAGTGTTTGAAATTGATAATCCTAAATTACTAAAGAACTGAAAACTCTTATAGCTGCGACCATCATCTGACTAAAAACTTGAACAGAGAATTTTACACTCACTTTTTGAAAGGAACTGGGTGGTATATGCGCATTTGTTATTTTTGTTAGTGCTCTGCTCTTCTTGTTTTTCTGATCAATACTATACTACTATACTACTACTCCTTTATGTCACTGAAAGAAATAATTTTATTACCTATACATAACCGCCATTTAATAAATTATTTCGAAAACTCTTAAATAAATGAGGTGCAAATCTTTCACCGGCACTTCGACACACTCTTTGACGGCAGTCATTTGGAGACTTGATGTAAAACCTCGACTCGATCATCAGTAATTGGGATATTGCCTCATTTTCATATAACAAAAATTCTGTGATATGAATATCTAATAAAGCTACTAAGTTGATGTAAACATTTTTTGTTATAATCTGCTAAATAGGTAACCGAATAACATTATTATGTTTCAGTGAAAGGACAATAATTACAGATTCAGAATAATCTAAGAAATTGTGATTATAATCGACGGACTTCAGTGAAATCATTCCGGGCTCTTTTTATGCTTCATTCAAAGCGAGATTGTAGATGGTGATACCATTAAGCAATTTATAGGGCAACGTATGAAAATGATTCTTAATATTCTAATACTGGGATTTATTTTATATTCAATTTTCTTATGGCATGTAAATGTTTTATTGTAAAGTGACTCAGCGTTAAAAGTAAAATGACGATCCTCATAACTAAGTCCGAGATTATAGTGAAGCGGCGCATAAAGACATGCGGAACGAGGAGAGCGGTGAACTAAACAGCGGGGCACGGTGACATTTATAGTGGAGCTGTGGATAGCGAGGTGAGGAGTGCTGTACCAGGCTATTCTCTAACATTTTATTCAGTGTATTTCCAAAATTTCGCCTTTAAAGTTTCGAAAGCTTATGCTTGCAGAAAGTAGTGCCCTTGTAACACATGTCTTAAGTTTAATGCAGAAAAGAAAAAGGACCAGAAGATGGTCAATCCATCCTATAAACGTAGCGAGAGAAAAAGACGGAGAATTTAAACGCCTATATTTCAAATTAATAAAACATCCTAAGAAGTTCAGACAAATATTTTAGAATGTCAATATCAACATATATACAAATATAAAGTTTTAAGAGGGATCTCTACTGGACGGGCCAGTCCATTTGACAATGTAGAAAAATCATAAACATTATCACTGCAGGTGTCGCGATTTCCCCTTAAAATTAAGATCAAATTTCAACCAATGGTATAAATAATTACATCAATTTGTAGAGAAAACTCAAATTTACGTACGCTTAGTAGTAAAATTTTGAATTTCTTTTTATTTATTTCAAAATAAATTCGACAAAATGTCTAATATTGACCTACTTCTGCTACTAATTATGACGATTTCTAAAATATTTTTAGAAAAAATATTACTAGGCGTACATAGATATTCGAATTCTCTTTAATTTGGTATAAAAAAATTAAAAATTGATTAAGATTTACGGTTAATTTTATGGGGAAATCAAACTGTCTACAGTGGCCTCAGTGGCTAGGAGTAGAGATCCCTCTTAACCGTTAAATTATTTGAAGTACGGTGGGTGCTAACCACGAAAACGGCCGAAACTCGTCGTAAGTTCCCGACCGCGCTTATCGCCACTGAAAAAAACAAACATGTTTGTTTCTACCTGCACCGCTATTATACACCTCACTTCTCGCCTCTCTTTTCACCGCTGCACTATAAACGCATAGATATAATTACTTTTGTTTGAATGTACCGCTCTGTAAAACTCGCAGTATTTGTCTCTCCTCGCCTCTCCACTATAATCGCACCCTTAGAAAAAACATCTCTCTCAACTCTATTTGGTTTATTTTCTAATATAAAATCTCACTCGGAAAACCGAAAATAATGTTTGAATTTCTTTCATCTGAAATTCAAGAATTCGTAATTTATATTGATAACTATGGTGTGTATATGTTTTTTGTCGTTCACTAACAAAAGTGAATTGGTTTTTTGTCGTCAACTCAAGGCTAAATATGTTTGGGATGAGATGAATAAGGAGATTGTATTCTTGTTAAATATTAAAAATAGAAAATTGATCTTAATTCAAGTTCCCCAATATCGTCATCTGGTGTCGGTTAGTTAAACTTAAAAGGTAACTTATAACAAATCTTAATTTCATTTTTCCAGCAAACATGTGGTTCAAATATAAAATAATGGTAAATTCTAAATCGTAGTGTCCTCTATTTTCCTTAAATGAACTAAAACTGAAGGGCTACTATAAAGTAGGGATGAGCTTAGCAGTGATTTTTCAATAGCTGTGATCACAGTAACAGTGATTTTAAAATATCAGTGAAAATTAAAAGTGATTGTGATCACGACTTATATCCATATCTACATATAAGCAATATGCATGCATGTTAAAAATATAGTAATAATTCCTATATGCATATGAAATTAAAAACCACCTTCAACCCTATTTATAAGGACTGTTCTCTCTTAGGCTGCACGCACACCAATTATACAAAATATATCTATAACTATACATTCATTTTGCCTTTATAATCAATGTTAATTAAAATTATTAACACATTATTAATTAAGAATTTGCTTGAAATGTGTTTAAAATGCTTGTCAAACATTCTGATTGGTGTGCATCTCCTTAAGACATATATTTTAATGGACGCTGTCGTACTTCAAACATTTTTTTTGACAATTAAATTGTTTTGTATAATTGGTGTGCACCCAGCCTTATAAATTTTAAATGGCACTGTCTTACCCGAGAAATTATTTGGATGGGTTTCAGATATAAGCAACATTTGTAACCGCGGGAAAGATTTTTACTAGAATAACAATTCATTGTAATGTCCGTTGCCTAATTTTAATTTATTTTATATTCATTTAAAACAGTGGCGGCTGGTGAGCGCCTTTTGGCGGTGCAGTTGCGTGGATGGGACTGGTTCGTTTGTTGTCGGTGATATACTCGACATCTGGGAGTACATCGCCGATAATGGGCGAGTCGATCTTGTCTGTGTGGTTGCTCACGCCCCGAGCCGCCACTGATTTAAAACAAAGTAAAGAATAGTTGAACGAAAAATAAGTGCAGAGCGGGGTAACTTTTTAATCAATTTATAACGTGAACCCTAGCAAACAAATCTCCTCTAAAGGATTTTTGAGAAAACTTGTTTTTAATATTTTGACATATTAATTAATTTTCTTTAATCCGATATTTTTTTTTCTAAATTTGATTATTCAGCGGGGTAGATTACTAAATTCTTCATAAGTTTACGTTGAAAGGTTTCCTATAAATTTAAAATCAACAAAAATATCTTGCATCAAAAATCTGCTATTTTTCCATTATTCACAGATCCACTATATAGTACCCTTAATGTTTTGCCATTGACATATTAAATTAAATACATGTAGTAATAATAATAATCAATGCCTTAACATTTTACGAAAACTGAATGTCAATAATAATATACAACTCAGGTAGGTTAATTCAAATTGCATCAAATTAATCGCTAACTGACACAGCGATGTTTTAAACTTGCTAGCAATCAACTGCCGAATTATTATTCATGGTGCTAAGTAAGCCCAATCATATTCCAGATAGTCAATATTCGAAACATTTCTTAGTTAGCTACAGCCGAATAGAAACACTGATAGGAAATGCACTTCATTTTGTCTTAAAACCAATATATTGAGTTTAGCTTAGATTATTTCAATAAAACCAACTACAATAAGATATTAAACTTATTTAATTCTGAAAATAGTAAAATAGTTTTAGAGTAAAAATGTTTTTAAAATATTTTTTTATTGGAAGATATTTAAATTATGCTTATACAATTAAGAAGGTTGAGTAATAAATTTTTACAAAGACTAAAATATTAGAAAATATATTGAAAGCGTGAGCAAATAATATAGTACTTATTGCATTTATTTTGACATGTTTCACTCAATATTTAATATTTAACTATTTCTTAGTTTATTTCATAATATCAATCTTCCTATAAATGCCGGACAATATTTTAAGAACAGCCGATATATTAAAATATTAATAGCATATAGATATTTTAAGCGCGACTAATATCTTAACTACGATCACCGTTAATATCAATCACGCTTTAAAATATCTACTTGATAGACTAACAGCGATCACCGTCAATAACAGTAACGCTTAAAAATATCTACGTGATTTATATCAAGTAGATATTTTTCACCGCTACTGATATTAACGGTGATCACGGTTAAGATATATTAGATATTCTTAAACGTGATTGTTATTGACGGTGATCGCAGTTATAATTCACTGCTACCGAAGTGTGCCGAATAGTTACGATCAGAGCTGAATATCAGTCTGCACGTACACGCTCTCGCCGTTGAATTGTACCTACGATTGTACGGTCGATATCCAAACGTTATTTCAATCACTGATATTTCTAAAGCGATATTAGTTGTGATCACTGCTACTGTAGAATAACAGTGATTAATAACTGCTACTGGATATATCGCTCATCTCTACTATAAAGCCTATCTTATGGGCTCTCTGCTTCTTTCTCTGTGACTATAGTATTTATAAACAAGGACTGTGGTCACAGTATAAACCTTTATATGTATGTTATACTGTGCTGTGGTACAAGCCTATTTTAGCCTATATCATGGTACAAATATATAAGGTATGCTACAACTTTGACTAAAATTCACTAGCGTCTAGCCCCCGGGATGCAACTTCTGATTATAAGTAGTCGGGACGTTGAAATGACGTGACAGTGCGGGAAAATTCAAGCATTGCGTTGGACATTTAAAATACGTGTCTATTTGCTTATAATAATATCATCTTATATATTATATAAATTGGTATTTCTCTGTGATTTAGAATTATTGAAGAATGAAATGTATGGTGGCAAATAAGTTTTCAACGGGAAAATGTTATGTTATTATTTAGTTGTTGAAATAATACGATTTGATAATTTAACAATAAAACAAAAATAATATAAATCATAATTACAAAATTTTACAGGCTAAAGCAGGTTAACTAAAAACTAATTATTAAAATTGCCATTATAATTAAAAATGTAGACAATGTGTTTGGTCGTGCACATTGTTTTAAAGTCTGAATGGATATTTAATATTTATGAGTAGCAACACAATAATTATTTGTGACAAAAAGCGGGAATTAAGGATAAAGCAATATTTTCGGTGTTACTTGGAGCTTGCAAACTTAGTTTATCCCTATTTTTTCCGTTTTTCTTGGTAGACAGTAACCTCGTTTGCTTATTAATTTTTCTATTATGTGTATTTCACTATGTTAAGTGTGTATTCAAAAGTCCGACTGCGACGTGAGTTCTTTTCTTGACCGAGATCGTCGTTGTCACGATGTCCTTTCAACGTCCCCACTACTTAATCAGAAGTTGCATCCCGGAGGCTAGACGCTAGTCTAAAATTCGTCAATTTCTGCGCTGCACACACTACGTCATCAATGTTGCGTCATCCATCATATGCTTGTAGCTTGTGTTTTGTTTATATTTATATTTCCAAGAAGTTATATCCGATTATATCGTATTTTGTGTAATTATAGTTATTATTTCATGTGTTTAGTGTAGTTATTAAGATTTGTAAATATTTGTGTTAAGCCAAAGACTTTTAATTTGATTTATTTAGAACTTAGAAAAGGTTACAACATAGAAGTTTATTAAACATTGTATTATAAAGCAATACATTTGCCTCTACCTTTACCTCATCTAATATGGGTAATCTGCTGTGTCTTGAACTGCAAAAGCAGGTCAAAAAACACTCGAGGAAGGAATATTAGATATTTTCGTTTTCCTAAAGATCAAAACCTATATCAGCAGTGGATACAGGCCTGTGGTAGAAGGATACAAAACACAAGAAATCGTAAGTTTTGCATTTGGATGTATTTGTATACCTTTTAATGATGTTATTATTTACAGATTTTATATGTTCGCTTCATTTTGCAAGAGATGCATATGAGAACTGCTATTTAAATAATTGACGGATGAAAGAGAAATATATGTATCCAGTAAAATCTTCCCGAATACTTCATAAAACAGCTGTTAATATTCATTAGATGATAATACACAAATTGAAACACCAGAAAGCACTTAGATTGCATTAATTTCTGGAGGGTGTCTACGTCAACCTAGTGCTATGATGAAAAAAATGGCAGAAGACATTGAACAACTTTTTAATTTTCTTTTTAAAAATTCAATAAAAATACTAAAGCGATTGGCAAAAAATATAAAGACGGACTTGCCACAAGAAGTTGTAGAATCATATATTAGAGTACGAACTTACATATTGCTGTAATATTTGCCTTTAAGTGAAATTTATATAATTTGTTTATTTATTTGTTAAATAAATAAATAAAATTGAAATTTATGCTAGCTCTATAGGCAAAACAACATAATTTATTATCTCTCGTGGGTTCTACTGTGATTTACTTCTTTCCTTACTTGTTTCTCCTTTATTATTATTTTGATGTTGTGTGGGATAGGGTTATAAATAACTATGACACCAGATTACTTATGTGAAAAAAATGTATTATCTGTTTATTAATTACAATAGATAAAATTTATTGTTGCCTGTATATTATTTATTTTATATGTTTATTTACAATTCTTATAAGTAGCAGCTTTCATAATAATATCGTGTTCGTTTATTTTAATATGAATTCAATCAATACAGGGTTTCTCCACCTTCACTCTTTTCTTACGAAGGCCTGTATATTTGGGCCAAATTATGTTGACTTGATAATGAAAGTACTGACTAATCGGCTTTATGCAAACATTCACACGTACTACATAAAGCTTGGATCAATCACCACCCCAGATACATTCCTAATGCATCACAAACTAATTGTCTAAACCTCTATTCTCACGGAGACTTTAGATTCTTAGTGCGAAGCTTTTAGGCGTTCCTGTTTATAAAAAATTTGAATATTGTTCAAAGCTGTGCTTACTAATGTCTTTTTTAATGAACACTGGTCCGTTGTGCAAGTATTCGCACACAGTACACTATTAAGACTAATGTTCTTTATTTTTAATAAAAATTGTGTCCCTATATTTACGTTCTATTATTTAAATAACTAAATATTAAAAGAAATGGAGTGTTTAGAGAGAACCTGTGTATTTTTGATTGAATTTAATAGTTATAACAATATTATTTACTACTCACTGCGTAGATTCATATAATTCCTCGAATTCTTCTTGAAATTGGTTTTCCATTTTTGTGGATTCTTCCCTCCTTGGAATCTTCTATAAATTTAATGGTGACGCTCACTTCTTGCAAATATGGCGACGAGAAAACAATTGGAAATTATTCCTATAGAAGCGTGTATGCTTCTTGTTTGTTTGTGAGTTGTTAGTTAGTTTATTTATTTATTTATACTGCGGTAATAATGGTAAGCGTGTAGCAACTCCACTTGACCATTACTCGCTTAACACGTAGATGTATTATCTACTTCAAGAGACGCTATCACTTTGTTGTGTATTAGAAGTTTTTAATGTCACAGGTACCAGCTAACAACTAACTATTTTCTGTTGTGACTCCCTTTTTATAGTTGAAAATAAATGCCGCTCGTTATTTGATTGTTTTGCGGACTTTTATTTTTGAATTGTTCGTTGTGGCGCCTCTAGCGGATATCTCGATACTTATGCCTTGTCTCTTCTTCTTCTTGTCGTATTTTAGGTTGGTATTTATTTTTATTATGTTCGTTCCTGACATTTGATATTTTCCACATTCACCAACGACAGTATTTGTTGTTGTTCCATTTATTTATATCTAATGTGCAGTAAGTATATTGATATTTATTTTGATGTTTTTCTTACGTTATTTTATTCTTTTATTGCTATCGTAAACATTCATTGTACTTATAAATGTATTCATTGCTACTTTTACTGTTTTATAGGTACATTCTTCGACCAAGCGCTAACCTTACTCGTATTTTTGTTTTGGTGCTTTTAATCGGAAAGAATGGAAAGAAATTGGATATTGTTTCAATCGCCAGTCCCTCTGTCTGTGGCTTCTCTGTCTGCTCCGTTCTTTCTTCGAACCATTTTACCGTCCTTGGAGAGTTTTGTATGTTTAATATGCTGTAATAAATCATTGCTTTTTATATTAATGCTGCTTATTCCTTTGGTTACAGATGTTCGTTTGTATGTGCACTAAGTTTGGAACCATGAAAAGGATTGCTATTATTCGCATTACGATGAGAATTGATACTTTTGTTGTGTATATTAAAAATGTTATACGATTCTGTGCTGTTCTTTATGATATACTTTATTTTAATATCCTTTTCAACGCAACTGTATGTATTTTATCTTTAAGTTACTTGAGTGCATTAAGCCTCTTCATATACATTACGAGCATATCTTATTTTATTCTCTGAGTATAGTTTAATTGCTTTTAAATGATTGACTCTTATAATTGTTCCGTTAGTTAACATCACTCTTTCACGGTTGTTGGTTATAAGGGTCTTTCCATTTTTAAATGTAGGTTCTTTGCATAATATACTCAGAGCTCTTTTTGTTCCTAATCTGTAGTCAGGTTCTTTATTTTCAAATTTAAACATTATCTCGGGTTTTTCACTTCTGAAAATAAATATTCATTTGTGTCATTTACTATTATCGTTGAGGTTTTTCCTCACTTATTTCTAAATGGTGTTTGTATATATATAATCTTAATTAAAATACTTATATTCTAAGTGCATACCTGTGTTATCGTATGATTTAATAAATTTTATTTTAAAATAAATATTTCTTAAACTATGAGTGTGTTTTCTTATTGCTAATATTGATCTAAATACACGAGTATATCTTAGTGTCAACATTAATTATATCTATTTCTAACATTTTATAATTATATACAATATTGTCTTAATTTCTAAAGTAAAGTTCACGGCATATCCCTTAGTTGTTAAAACCATGGTTTGCCATTATGAAATAATGAATTGACAAATGTGTAAATTATGTTTTCACAACTAACGTGAACTACAAATGCAATTTTATTGATCATTTATAGCATCGTAGTCATGTAGCATGGACACATGGTATTTTCCTTTTATATTTCTATCGTCCATTTCTTGTAGTTCATAAGTTACATCTCCTAGTGTCCTACTTACTCTGTGTTTTATTTTAAATGAATATTCAGATGATATAAGAGACCATCTGTATATTCGTGAATTATTAAATTAAACCTTGTTTTCATTAAGAATTTTAGAGATAAATGATCCGTTTCAAGTAAGAAGGTGTTTCCTAGTAGGTAATATTTTAGAATTCTTTTTGGGGTTGGTGAGATCTAAGGGGTTACTGGGAAAGATAGGTGTCGTAAATACCTTCGGGAGGCGATCTCTTTGAATCTCCCGTCCTGACTAGGATATGAGATCTAAGTGTTTACTGGGAAAGATAGGTGTCGTAAATACCTTCGGGAGGCGATCTCTTTATAATCTCCCGTCCTGACTAGGAATAATTTTGCTCATAATCCTTTAGAATTCTTGATAGGAAGCATATGGGTATTTCTTCCCCATTTCTTATTTGTAGGAGCTCTGCGGCTACAGCATTGCTAGAGGCATCGCATCTTAGTATGAATTCTTCATTGAAATCTGGTAAATTTATGATTAATGCCTTGTAGAAATTTTCTTTTATGTCGATAAATGCCTTTTCCCTTTCATGAGTCCATTTGAATTTTACTCCTTTCTTGATCATTTTGTATAACGTGTGTGTTTGGTCGGATATTCTTGGAATGAAATGTTTATAGTAGTTTATCATTCCTAGGAATCCTCTAAGCATTTTAATATTTTTTGGTTTGGGATATTTTCGTATCGCCTCAAGTTTTTCCTCTTCTATTGATATCGTCTTGCCATCAATTATGTATCCCAGATAATTCACTTTATTTTTATAGAATTCGCATTTCTCGAGGTTTATTTTTAAACCATTTTCTGCTAATGTATTCAGAATTTTCTCTACTGATTCTTTGTGACTTTCTATGTCTTTATTAAATATTAGAATATCGTCTACGTAGTGTGAGACGTATTCTTCCTGTGGATCCAGTATCTGCTGCATTGCTCTTACTAGTGCTGCAGTAGCTGACGATAATCCAAATGGAACCACATTGTAGGAGTATACTAATGAGTTAAACATGAAGGAACAATATTTCCTTGAATCTTTGTGCAATGGTACCAGCCAAAAGGAACTTTTTAAATCTATTTTCGTAAACCACTTTGCGTCTGTACATTTTGTCAATAGGGTTTCTATGTTTTGTGGGGCTTCAAAATTAGGTGCGGTTCTGGAGTTCAGGCATCTGGCGTCAAGGCATACGCGTAATTTGATGTCTTTTTCATCATTAAGTTTCTTCTTTATTACTACAACCATTGGATTTATGAACGTTGACTCCGTTCTTGTAATTATGCCGTTTTTCAACATCTCTTTTATTTCTAATTTGACTTGTTCTGTATACTTTTTTGGAATAGGGTATGTTTTTATTCTAAAGGGCTGTGTCTCGTCGACTTTAAGTTTATGTTCGTAACCCTTGGCTAATCCTGGACTATCATCAAATAATTTTATATGCTTACTCAAAAGATAATTCACATGGATTATATATTGTTTATTACAATTTAATTTAGTACCATCCCTATTTTGCGTGAGGTCTCCGCATTGAAGTTGCCTCACAGGATGTGCACTTTTCTTAACTTCATCGTATAAACGACAATCCATTTTTGTTGTGATTTCTTCTTGAGCATTTTCTTCATATAGATTATTGATAAGGATCTCTTCCTCATGGGCTTCTTTGCTCCATGATATTGTTGAGTCCTTTATGTGGAATAACTTATTTTCCATATTTAATTTCGTACCGTATTGGCTTAAAAAGTCCATCCCTAATATACAGTCGCTATTCAAATTAGGTGCTATGATGAATTCGGTTAATAAATTTAAATTATCTATCTTTATATTTATACAGAAGATTTTATCTACTGTTATCATACATTTTTTGTTTGCAGTAATAAGATTTATTTTCTTTATGGGTATATAACACCCCAAACTTTCAATATTTTCATTCATGACATTGTTATTTAAAAGTGAAAGTTGAGCTCCAGTATCCAGCAGTGTTTCTATCTCTTGTTCCCCAATCTTGATTTTTATATGTGGTAGTTCCGTGGTTATCTTTTTTAAATCATCGTAATTATAGATGTTTTGTATTTTGTTTTCTCTTGGCTGGCTTATTTAAAAATCCAGCGACGTTGCACCAGAATAGTATGCTGCATTCACCCACTCTTTGTTTGTTGGGTTGTGCTTGTTTTCTTTTGGTATTGCACCCCTTGATTCCTGATTTTGTCTTGTTATCGCTTCTTTCTCTTCCTTTTCAATTTGTATATTCTGGATTCTTTTATCATCTTTACTTGCCTTTTCTTCCCTCTTATGATTTTGGCTATTATTTTTCCTTTGACCATCATTATTTCTGTCCGGGTTATAGGTATTTTGGTAATTATTGTTATATCGCCTATTCCCATTGTAATTGTTCCTGTTATTGCCGTCGTTATTTCGAGGTGGATTGTTTATATTTACATTCCCTCGGTTCCCGTTATAACCCTTTTCATCTATGTCATCTAATCTCTTTACTAATTCAAGGAGTTCTTCTATTGTTTCTATGCCTTGAAGTGCGACGGTCTGGGTAACATTGTGATCAAAGTGTGCAGCCAATTGCGATACTATGTCACTTTCTTCTATCCTGGGTATAATGTATTTGAGAAAAGAATATTTTCTTATAACATAGTTCTCTCGAGATAATCCAGACCTATACTTTCCAAATATCAGGTCGTGTCTTATGTTTCTTTGTTGCGTTTGACCCCAATACTGTCTTGTGAATCGCCTTTCGGAATCTTTAAAGTCTATCACGTCATCCATTATCATGTGATACCATTGGAGTGCGTAGTCTTTGAGACATGCTCTTATAAAGTGTAATTTTGATGTCTCATCCGTTATGCCTCTCATGTATGTCTTAATTGTTCTCAGGAATATCATTGGATTGTCCTTGTAATGTCCTGAGAATTTCGGTGCATTGTCTATGCTTCCCACAGTTTGTGGCAAAGACACACTAGGTGTAGGGACCCCGTGTATTACTTTGTCCTCAAGCTGTTTGATTGTGTGCTCAAAAGTTGATGTTTTAACTTGTAGCTTGGACACAGCGTTATTGCAGGTTTCATATTTGGTTTCGCAGTCTTCTACCTTGTGTGTAATTTTCTCTATCTGGTCTTTATTTTCCACATCGTTGTGTATCATTTTTCTATTAATGGCTACTATTTCCTCATTCACCATGTTGAAATTTTCTTGCGTTTTCGCAGTTCTTTCTACCATTTCTTGTACAAAGAATTTTCTTGTATTCTTACACGTTTTTGCGTTGTCATTTATTTGTTCTCTCAGGTCTGCTACTGTTTTGTCCAGTTTCTTCTCTAATCTGGCATTTAGTTCTAATGTCTCTTGCCTTAGTTCTTTAAATCCCACGTCTATTTTTGAATTGATTCCTTCTAAACTCTTGTTTAAATTTTTATTTTGTTTTTCTATTTTGTTGCTTAGAGTTTTATTATTTTCATTATTTTCCTCTATTTTGTTGCTTAGAGTTTTATTATTTTCCTCTATTTTAAAGAATAATTTATGGAAAAAGCTTTCAAATTTTTGTTCAATTGTTGTGCTACTTGTGCCCTCTGTGAGTATGCTTTCCTCAATTGTCACATTTCCTGGTTCATCCTCTTTTGTCTCAGTCTTTTCCGACTCTGAGTCCGAGGTTAGTTGTGTAGGTTCCCTATATTGAGTGAATTGTGGCATTGTTTCTACTTCTTTTTCGATATTGTGTTTTTCACCTTTGCTACTGTTTTGTTCTTTGTCTGACATTTTTATTGTGTACAAATAACGCTTTCCAACTAATATTGTACTTAATAGAAATTTGAATGAATCCTATCCCACTTGAATAAGGTTACATGAAAGAAACAATTTTATTTTGCAAGGAAAGAAACACAGCCTACAGGTCGTGTTTTTAAGTTTAGCCTTGATGTTTGACAAATTGTGTATTTAATTTATTTTGTAAGAAAAACACAGCCAGCAAGTTGGGCGCCGTATATATGCTGTAATATTTGCCTTTAAGTGAAATTTATATAATTTGTTTATTTATTTGTTAAATAAATAAATAAAATTGAAATTTATGCTAGCTCTATAGGCAAAACAACATAATTTATTATCTCTCGTGGGTTCTACTGTGATTTACTTCTTTCCTTACTTGTTTCTCCTTTATTATTATTTTGATGTTGTGTGGGATAGGGTTATAAATAACTATGACACCAGATTACTTATGTGAAAAAAATGTATTATCTGTTTATTAATTACAATAGATAAAATTTATTGTTGCCTGTATATTATTTATTTTATATGTTTATTTACAATTCTTATAAGTAGCAGCTTTCATAATAATATCGTGTTCGTTTATTTTAATATGAATTCAATCAATACAGGGTTTCTCCACCTTCACTCTCTCCTTACGAAGGCCTGTATATTTGGGCCAAATTATGTTGACTTGATAATGAAAGTACTGACTAATCGGCTTTATGCAAACATTCACACGTACTACATAAAGCTTGGATCAATCACCACCCCAGATACATTCCTAATGCATCACAAACTAATTGTCTAAACCTCTATTCTCACGGAGACTTTAGATTCTTAGTGCGAAGCTTTTAGGCGTTCCTGTTTATAAAAAATTTGAATATTGTTCAAAGCTGTGCTTACTAATGTCTTTTTTAATGAACACTGGTCCGTTGTGCAAGTATTCGCACACAGTACACTATTAAAACTAATGTTCTTTATTTTTAATAAAAATTGTGTCCCTATATTTACGTTCTATTATTTAAATAACTAAATATTAAAAGAAATGGAGTGTTTAGAGAGAACCTGTGTATTTTTGATTGAATTTAATAGTTATAACAATATTATTTACTACTCACTGCGTAGATTCATATAATTCCTCGAATTCTTCTTGAAATTGGTTTTCCATTTTTGTGGATTCTTCCCTCCTTGGAATCTTCTATAAATTTAATGGTGACGCTCACTTCTTGCAAATATGGCGACGAGAAAACAATTGGAAATTATTCCGATAGAAGCGTGTATGCTTCTTGTTTGTTTGTGAGTTGTTAGTTAGTTTATTTATTTATTTATACTGCGGTAATAATGGTAAGCGTGTAGCAACTCCACTTGACCATTACTCGCTTAACACGTAGATGTATTATCTACTTCAAGAGACGCTATCACTTTGTTGTGTTTTAGAAGTTTTTAATGTCACAGGTACCAGCTAACAACTAACTATTTTCTGTTGTGACTCCCTTTTTATAGTTGAAAATAAATGCCGCTCGTTATTTGATTGTTTTGCGGACTTTTATTTTTGAATTGTTCGTTGTGGCGCCTCTAGCGGATATCTCGATACTTATGCCTTGTCTCTTCTTCTTCTTGTCGTATTTTAGGTTGGTATTTATTTTTATTATGTTCGTTCCTGACATTTGATATTTTCAATGATCTAATACTATTATACTACTAGATGCATTGTACGCTATGTCTTGCTGATTAGGAAGTGACCCACACCATACGAGAAAGAAGGAAAATATATGAGCGTCGAAAGTTTGACAAGGATGAACAAAACTGACCGTTTTATGTGGGCAAAATTCAAATATGTTGCTATAGCTTGTAATGGCTTATAATGTTTAAAAGTATTATTTTGTTAAAAATATGCTATATTAAGAGGAAAGTAAAGGTATTGCAACTTTAATAATCAAAAAGATTAATAATTAAATATATATTATTAATATGGTATTAAATATATTCTGTTTAATAACATTTTAAAGGTGTCTATGCTAGTTGCCATTCTTCATTAAGGAAAGAAAATTAAATAAATATGACTTTTATGACTATGAGATAACTATATGATTTTGTTCTTCTAGTAATACCTGTTTTAGCATGTTTGATGATCATTCAGTTTTTATTTATAACACGCGTAGTATTAGAAAAATATTTTAAAAATCACTACACATATCAGTTGGAAATTTTGAATTGACCACTACAATTTTTCAAAATATTATGTTCTGAAAAAATAAATATAGAAACTGACAGCTTTTCTTAGGTGTTCCTTACAACTTCTGATATATTCAAAATAAAAGACAATTAATGCTTAATTTTTTATTAAAATATAATTAATATGGATTAACAAATACGTAAATGGTAAATATGTGATCGAAGAAAAATGGAGAAAGAAATATTAAAAATACATAAAGCTAGAATAACAACTTGTATTATCTCGTGAGGTGTTTTTTCTGTGACTAATTCAAATACTTCAACATTAGTTACATTTGGGGATTCTGAGCTATAAGGTAAATAGAACATTAAAAATATCTAGGTAGAATAATAACTACAAATAGAAATCTTACTTTAACAGTTCTGGTGCATCAGTAATTTTTAATCGTTGAGATCTGCTATTACAGGGAATTTTTCTCAAGTGAGCACGAAAATTGAAAATACTTTGAATTGCATTTTGGGGCAAATATTTTCTTCCATAACTTACAACAAAATCTTCAGGAGCAAAATGCTCTGAACACAATCTTGAATATTTTGATGGCTTAAAATCCTTTCGTTTAGTACAAATTATCCACTGCTTGCATAGTACTTGATTAGATTGAAAACTATAATTTTTTATATCAAATCTACAAATCATGTATTTTATTAAGAATAGTTAACCTGTGAAATGATACGTTCATTCCCTTTTCTGCCCTATTAGTACAACTATACGCTGCACATGACATTACCATTGTGTCTTAAATATGTGACTCCAAGCACTGCGAAGCTGGTATATATAATATTCAACAATTTAAAATATTTATTTGTAATTTTGTTACTGATAATAG
Source organism: Amphimallon solstitiale (assembly GCA_963170755.1). Classification (NCBI taxonomy): domain Eukaryota; kingdom Metazoa; phylum Arthropoda; class Insecta; order Coleoptera; family Scarabaeidae; genus Amphimallon; species Amphimallon solstitiale. The sequence goes on from OY720685.1 coordinate 49,225,821, forward strand.
CACTTTTAACCAAATATATTACACTAAATCCATGAGAACAACACTGTTAAATTATAAGCTGAAGTTAACATTTGCCAATATTCTAGATGATTCTCAATTTATATACATTACCTATATCAAATAATAATGAAATTCTTAAAATGTGTCTAATTACAATCACAATTTTATAAATAAAAATAGTTGATTGAATCATCATGAATCCACAGTTGTCTTTATACTCGTATTTCTTTAAATAAAAATAAAGTCCGTGGTGTATGAAATAAAATCAATACTAGAAGAAATCTATTAATAAAATACATAATCCAAATTACCAAAAAGACAAATAAATATGTATAAATCAACAAAATTGAGAAAGTTTATATACAAAACCATGCGATATCGCCATGTTTTGCCCACAACCTGTGCCACAACTAACGGTTTTCTATATCTGTCTCTTTTGTATGTAGAGGTCAATTCCTCTCTCTCTACAGTCCATCTAGTAGTTCTATATTATTAGATCATTGGATATTTTCCACATTCACCAACGACAGTATTTGTTGTTGTTCCATTTATTTATATCTAATGTGCAGTAAGTATATTGATATTTATTTTGATGTTTTTCTTACGTTATTTTATTCTTTTATTGCTATCGTAAACATTCATTGTACTTATAAATGTATTCATTGCTACTTTTACTGTTTTGTAGGTACATTATTCGACCAAGCGCTAACCTTACTCGTATTTTTGTTTTGGTGCTTTTAATCGGAAAGAATGGAAAGAAATTGGATATTGTTTCAATCGCCAGTCCCTCTGTCTGTGGCTTCTCTGTCTGCTCCGTTCTTTCTTCGAACCATTTTACCGTCCTTGGAGAGTTTTGTATGTTTAATATGCTGTAATAAATCATTGCTTTTTATATTAATGCTGCTTATTCCTTTGGTTACAGATGTTCGTTTGTATGTGCACTAAGTTTGGAACCATGAAAAGGATTGCTATTATTCGCATTACGATGAGAATTGATACTTATGTTGTGTATATTAAAAATGTTATACGATTCTGTGCTGTTCTTTATGATATACTTTATTTTAATATCCTTTTCAACGCAACTGTATGTATTTTATCTTTAAGTTACTTGAGTGCATTAAGCCTCTTCATATACATTATGAGCATATCTTATTTTATTCTCTGAGTATAGTTTAATTGCTTTTAAATGATTGACTCTTATAATTGTTCCGTTAGTTAACATCACTCTTTCACGGTTGTTGGTTTTAAGAGTCTTTCCATTTTTAAATGTAGGTTCTTTGCATAATATACTCAGAGCTCTTTTTGTTCCTAATCTGTAGTCAGGTTCTTTATTTTCAAATTTAAACATTATCTCGGGTTTTTCACTTCTGAAAATAAATATTCATTTGTGTCATTTACTATTATCGTTGAGGTTTTTCCTCACTTATTTCTAAATGGTGTTTGTATATATATAATCTTAATTAAAATACTTATATTCTAAGTGCATACCTGTGTTATCGTATGATTTAATAAATTTTATTTTAAAATAAATATTTCTTAAACTATGAGTGTGTTTTCTTATTGCTAATATTGATCTAAATACATGAGTATATCTTAGTGTCAACATTAATTATATCTATTTCTAACATTTTATAATTATATACAATATTGTCTTAATTTCTAAAGTAAAGTTCACGGCAATATGTATAAAAGAGATGAATAAAAATAACTATCAACAAAAAAGACAATTCCAAAAAAAAAAAATTTGCCAATAAAAGAAATAACCATATCTGTTGTTTTATTTATTACCTGTAAAAGAATTAATAAACAAAAATCCAATATTAAACCAAGTTTTCTTACTATTATACTTTCAACTTTTGCAATATTCATTGGTATCAGTAACTTAAAGCAATATACTAGAAAAAATGCACATTTTCAAGTCAAATTTATTTTTGTGATAAATTACTTTGTCAGTAAAGTAATTACAAATTGTATTATAAAATGACATAAAACAGGTTTCGCAAACCAAAGTGTCACATAATATCCAGTGGGAGCTTTTTCATTAATACAGTCTTATTATTTTGCTTTATGAGTTTTTAAACAAGTAATCTGTAAAGAAATTTTATTTTAGTTACACATTCGTAAACAACTGTGCTATGTACTTTGTTTATTATTCTTTATATAGCAATCTATATACTATTACATCTGTGGTTATTCAAAAGTAATCTTTCTTTTCTTAATATCAGTGGTAATGACGTAGCTGTGTTCAAATGACGCCAAAGGAAGCTGCACCAGGGTTGCGATATTTAGGGAAATTTCCCTAGATCTACGGAATTTTATGTTCGTTTAGGGAAAAAGGGAATTTTAATATAAATAGGTCAAAATCTAGGGAAAATTTAATACAACCGTCTGTATTTAAGCTACCTATATTGTATCACAATTCATTTTAAAAAGTTTTAAACTTAAACCACAGATAAGGGAGATTACAGATAGCCGGTGTAATGGCTATTATTGGCAACACATTTTGGAGACGACCGCTAGAACCTAGCGGTCGTCTCTAAAATGTGTTGCCAATAATAGCCATTACATCGGCTATCTGTAATCTCCCTTATCTGTGCTTAAACCACTGATTACATATTTTTTTAAATAGTAGTCCGCCATCTTATGGCTAGTAGGAAATTCAAAGGTTAATAACGCGATAACATCTATACACATTCCGAACCGGTGCTCTACCGATTTTAAATTTTAAGCACGTTTGCAAATCGATCAAATTACTACAATATAATAAAATAAGGTAAATCCCTTGGAAAAAGTCCCTGCTCTGAAGTATAACTATAACAGCTTGTGCTGTTTTTTATTTTTCACATTTTAATTCAAGCTTTCGAGAAGTAAATGTGAATGAATTTTTTAATTCACTAATAAGTTTAGTTTTATCTGTACAGCTTAGTTATATCTATTTAATGTAAGTATATGTAGATACAAAATTACTTTTGTTTTATTAACGAGGTTTAGTTTATCTGATTCTTACTTAAAGTGTTCGGTTGTTTCTCATTTATTAATGAATTTTTTTGAATGAAAAATAGATAACGAGATTCGATTGATGTGTTAAAAATTGAGTTTTTAATAGTGTTTGTAGAAACAAAAAAACAATATTATACACTTCGGGGAAATCTAGGGACATTTTGACTAGAAATCTAGGGAAATAAAAAAAAATCCGATCGCAACCCTGAGCTGCGCTAGAACATACCTTATATATTTGTACCATGGCCTATATATAGAATTTTTCCTCTTGCTAATATGGTGACCGCGTAACCAGTATTGGCATTGTCAGTACAATTGTACTAGATTTAGTACATTTTAAAAATTTTTAGTACGTCAGTACCACTTTCATGTTTTTAGTACATTTTTTAATAACCTTCTCTGAGAGAAGGAGGCTGTGTGAGATAGAAAAATGGATAGGTGAGTGGCAGTGAATCCAATGAAATCACCTGATAATATGTTTTCTATTATTGTAGGTTCGTTATACGTCTTACTGATAAATCGAAGACAGAAGGCAAGTAATTAGATACGTAATAGTACATTTTCTAAAAGTACGTACCTATTACTTTTTGTAGATAAATCCTGTACGAAAACCTCAACAGCCACACACACAGAGCCTGTCGTTGAACCATCATCAAATAATAACTATGAGAATGAGTCAGAAATGGTAGAATTAATTGGAACTGAAAGCGATAAAGAAAGCACAGATGCAAATTCATCATTTTGTAATGATGATCACACACCAAAGAAAAGAAAAACTTATCGCAGGAATTATGAACAAAAGTATAGAGATACTTGGACCAGTGAGTTTAATTTTATTACAAAAGATATTAAAACTGGAAAAACCTTATGTATAGCATGTAATGTACCAATAACTGGTGGAGCATTTCACATAAAAAGGCATGCAGCAACAGCTAGCCATAAAAAAAAATACACTGCTTCTAAAAATACTCCAACCATTGAAAATGTTGTAAAAAGCACATCAGCATCAACCCTACATGAAAGAGTAAGAGAATCTGAATTGAAGATTGTAAGATTTTTATGTGAAATGATTTATCTTTTTCAATGGCTGATAATATAACAGCTCTTATTAAAGAACTATTTCCAGAGCATCAAGTTGCAAAAAATATTAAACTAAAACGGAAAAAAGCAAGTTATATAGCTGAAAATGTGTTAGGTCCTTTTTCTAAAGAACTAGTTTGTGAACAATTAAGAAAACAACAATTTTCGTTAATAATAGATGAAACCACAGACATAGGAACTGCCAAAAGTTTAGTGCTTGTAGCAAGATATTATAGTGAAACCAAAAATTGTGTTCAAGATAATTTTGTTGAACTGATCGAAGTTACTAATTCAACTTCATTCTCACTTTTCAATGCTGTTAAAACTTTTTTGGATAAAAATAAAATACCTTAGGACAATCTTATTGGCTTCGGGGCAGACAACGCAAATGTTATGATGGGAGAGTTACAAGGAGTTCAACAGCGTCTTAAAACTATTTGCCCTAATATTGTTGTTTTTGGATGCAGCTGCCATGCATTACATCTTTGTGCATCTCATGCGTGCAAAAAGCTTCCATCAACTGTTGAACAGTTTGCACGTGATATATACTCACATTTTTCAAATAGTGCTAAAAGAACAAGTCAACTTAAACGATGTCAAGTTTTTGTAGAAGAAAAACCAAGGAAAATGTTGTACCCCTCCCAAACTAGGTGGTTGTCTTTGCAAGTAAGTACATATATTTTCTGGTAGTAAAAAAAAATATTAAGGGTATGTGTTTCAGGCTGTGTGCTCACCAGAAGAGGATTTACCCATGGTTAAAAATCTTAATTCTGCTTTTTCAAATCCAGTTTATAAGTTATATTTGTACTTTCTTTTATATAATTTAGACTTTATTACGCAAATTAATCTTGAATTTCAAAGTGAACATCCAAAAGTTCCTCTTTTATTGACAAAAATAGAAACACTTTATAGGTCAATTTTAAAATGTTTTATAAAAAAAGAAATTATGGATAAAACTCCTATCACCAATATCAATATTAAAAATCCGAATCTTTATAAAGATCTCAATGAAGTATATTTTGGTGGAAATGTTGATGCCTTTCTTAAAGATCCTGAACAAGTTACGAGAGTCTAAACTAATGATCTCAAGTCTTTTAAATTAAGGTGCTTAGATTTTTATATGACTTTATGTGAACAAATTAAAAAACGATTTAATTTTCACAACATTCATTTGAAATTTGCAAGTCTGTTTGTACCAACAACTGTATTATCAGGGGATGTTTTTACCATTTCTGAATATAAAAATTTATTTCCTGTATTAAATGATCTAAATATTGATCAGGTAAATCGAGAATGGCAGTTACTTGCTGAAACAGATTCAATTAAAATGTATGCTGATTTAGATTTAACACAATTTTGGGCAAAGATAAATTATATAAAAAATGAATTAGGGCAGCCTATGTTCCCTAATGTAATGAAGGTTGTACAATGTGTTTTAAGCCTACCGCACTCTTCAGCTACTGCGGAGAGGGTGTTTTCCCAATTAAATTTAATAAAAACAAAATTACGAAACCGATTAAAGGTATCAACATGTTCAAACATTTTAGCGATTAAACAAAATATAAAAATGGGTTTTACTATGCCGACAAGAAATTATGTGATAAAAAAGACTGATAATATGTTATGTAAGAATAACAATAATAACGATAGTGACAACACTGACAACGATAGTGATAATTGACCTAGAGCCAGGGTTGCCAGATCTTATTTCTTCATGGCGCAAGCGCATTTGAAAAAGTCGCAACCAGGTTTCAGAATTAGAACGGTATCAATAAAACGCAACCATTATAACTTAGGTACTATATCCAAACAAGATTTGCAATTATGATTTGTTTTATTATATGTATACAATTTTATTTTGTTATCCGTTTACTTGACCTAGACACTGTCGAAAAATATTTTTTTTTAATTTGACACTTACAGTGTAGATGTCAAGTAAACGGATGATACATAATCACTTACAAATTTACAAATAAATCAAAAATTTCATGCCATTCACCATCATCAGTATCACTAGTACTAGTCTTGGTGTCATTAATACTGGAATTATATTTTAACATATCAGAACTAGGACAAAACGTTTTACAACAAATCTTATTTACACTGAAATAAGTCCTAATAGTGACAATTGAATTTAACAATTCTAGCTGCATTCTATTCCTAATCTTACTTTTAACAATGTTCATTACTGAAAAACATCTTTCGACCACAGCATTTGAAGAAGGCAAACTTAATAAAGTAAAAGCAAATTCGGCTAGATCCCTAAAACAAAGTTCTCCTGCAGCATTTGTTAATGTGGTAACTTTTTTCCAAAATAAATGAGGATGCACAGGAATTTCGTCAAATACATCTGCCCAATGAATATTCAATAAATTTCTATATTGCGTCTGAATATCAGAGATTTTGTCTTGATTAGCCAACTGAAGTGGAAGTTCAGAAAATGTAGGTCTTACAGGATTCAAAATGATATTCGGAGAAAAATAATTAATTGTTTTAAAGATCTCTAAATGTTGGGGCATTCTTTTAATTAGTTCTTGTAATAATATTTTTATGAATTGTACACATTTATTCCGAACCTCTATTAATTCTTGATGGGTTAAGTTCAACGTGTTACATTCAATTTCAAACTCATATCCTAAATCTGCGATATCATGTAAAAAATTTTGATCAAACTGTAATGAGTTAATCTTGATAATTGAGCACTTGTGAATATTAAACAATTAATTAGAAAGAAAAACTATTTTTGTGAAACGAGTTTTTCTTTCTAATTAATTGTAATGAGTTAGCCAATTTCTCAAGTTTATTTTGAAGATGGGCCAGAAGTGATGGTTTCATGATTTGTCGGGCCAAGGACCATATCAGAGTATTAATTTCGTCAAATCCTTTATAAAAATCAATATCAGTTCCCTGAAAATAAAGATTCAAATGATATAGTTGTTTTAAAATTGGTTTTAGAAATACTAAATATAATTTATTTACTTTATTTTTAAACAAATCTGCTAATATTTTAGCTGAGTGACAACGTTCCTTCTGGGCCTCAATAGGAAAAAAAGTCTCGAGTTCAAGATATTGTGCCAAGATCTTTTCGACAGCTTTGTATCTTGATAACCATCTTGTTGCCGATAATTGCGTTAATTTACTATATTGTGAATTCTCATTTACATTAATTAACTGAAATATTTCTTTGTATTTGGCCATTCTGAGGTCACTGTTTTTAAACCATGAATATGTTTCTCTTAAGAGATAATCAACTTCATCATGGAAAACCTCTGAGGCTTTTGAAGAAGAAAGGTGTAAACTGTGACACACACATTTTACTAAAATTAAATTTGGGCTGTCTCTTTCCTTAATAAGGCTAAATAATGAATTATATTGTCCACACATATTATTTGCACCATCTGTGCCAAGACCCAAGATGTTTTTCATTTTTAACCCAATGGACTTTAAAAAATCATAAACAGTATTGTATAGTTCATCAGAGGTAGTCCTAATTACTCGTAAAAATGATAAAAATTGTGTTACGATTTCATTGTTAGTTTTTGAATAATACTTTATGCAGATGCATAAATATTTTTCTGTGGAAACATCCGTTGATTCATCGCAAATAAGTGAAAACTTCGAGTCGCCAACATCTGCTAATATTTTGTTTAACAGACATGGGGCAATTACTCGTTTTATAACAGCAGTGCACTTAGTACGATGCAACCTGAGTTCTTCAAAAGTTATCCTTGATCGTGTAGCTGGTTGTTGTTCATTGATGAAGTTATTGATTATATCAGTTAAGTGGTCGATGGTCAAAATGGATGTATGACAAGCAACAAAACTGGATAATATAATTTCTTGTCTCTTGCTTAAATTACTTGAAACATTCGTACCTAAAATAATAACAATTTAGGTACAAGTTTCGAACTTAAACATTACTTACCATAATTTCGAATGCTTGGTTGTTTGGTAATTTTATCCCTGTTTCCCTTGTGCTTCACAGTTTTAGCGTGCTTTGAAATATCGGCATGATGCGATCGGATTTCTACACAACATAATACGCAGTAACTATTATTCTTTTTGCCTTCTTTCAGCCACCCTATTTCAAAATAAAATAATAACACACCACCACCTTAAGAAGTTAGAATTTTACCTTTAAATTCAGTTTCATTTTCCCACTCTACACGGTGCTGTTGTTTTACCTTTCCCATTTCGTAGTAGGTACTGCGACTGGCAAACACAACACAAACGGAAAACAAAATGGCACAATGGCAATGGCAAAATGGTGCTCAAAAAAGCGGAGCAGCATTAAGAGTAACCAAACATGAACCAAACCATAACAAACTACTAAAATGAAGGTGTCGCAGCGACGTTGACGTTCGCGTAAACGCATAAACGCAAACAAATTGACAAATGACGAAAATGCCAGACTGACAGATGATAGTTTGAAAATCAAAATCCCTAAACAAACTGTCACGTCTGCGTCAATGTTGCTAATTTGTTGCAGTTGGTCTGGTTGGTCAGGTGAATTTAGGAATCGCCCATGTAACGGCTTATGGCTTATAGTCACACATTATACACGACGCAGATGTTGCTAGTAGCAAAAAGTCGCGCTAAAAGTCACAGCGCGACTTTTGTAAAAACTTCGGCGCGCCTATTGTTCAAAAGTAGCGAAAATTGCGACAAATCGCGCCATCTGGCAACACTGCCTAGAGCTGTGAGCAGTCCTGCCTGTGAATTTTTTTCGTTATAAAACTATATTTGGTTTCAATTGTAAAAAACCAATGTGGTGAACTTATATAAAAGTTGATGCTAAGTGTGGGCGATTTGCACCACAGTGGTTTTTTACAATTGAAACCACTTATAGTAGTTATAAAATGTTGTGTTATGTTAATTTTAGCTATAATAAAACAATATTTTATTTTTGTTAAAATTTATTTTGTAATCAAAATATAATGATATTCTAAATAAATGTTTAAAAATTGACATTTCCGAAAATCTGGTGTTTAGTACAGTTTCATCAAATCTAGTACGAAATTTCCCAAAATTCTAGTACAATTTTTTTTTCCACAAGAGCAACACTGCGCGTAACACTTCACATGTTCTGATCCGTTGCACAATTGTTATCTGATGATTGCGACCAATCATAGATAATTGCCTATTTAATACGACTATTGTATACTTACACTGGTTTACTCACAAATTAATAAATCTTCGGAATGACTGATTATTTTGGCCATGATAATATGAATGACGCAAATACATTTAGTGTAAAGGAAGAACAGTGCCAAGAAGACAGTTTTGTAGAAGATAAACTGTGTATATCTGAAACTACCATTACAACAGAAAATGGTGACTTGCAAGGTACCATTTGGCATGACAAAATAAAACATGAAGACTCTTCATGTTTGGACAATATTAAAAAAGAAGTAGCATCATTTGAAGTGACTGAAGTACAAAATAACAGTGTTAAAATAGAAGGAGGGATCAGTGTTGATGATATTAAAATTGTATTCGATAATGGACTACTATGTAAGTAAATACATATTAATAGCTGTTCATTGTTGTTTTTGTAGGGATTTGTTGTAGCTGTAAACTAAAACAATAACAGTAGGCTATGTTCAGGGAGAATAAATACAAATTTTTATTACTTTTGTAGTATGACATAGTTTAATATACCTTTGCATGTAACATTTATAACTATATCTTCGGTAATATTGGTGATGATTGTACATCATCCATTTGTTAATGGAATCTTATAAAAACTCTTATTTTTTCTGATCTTACTGTTTGTACTGATTCAGAAATTTCTAATGGAAGCAGTCGCATTAGAATTGTTAAGTAGTGATGAAACATCTGTAGCATAAATATAAAGTTTGTGACATTAACACAAAAGAGTTAAAGTGCATATAGTATTTATTCTGTTTATTGACAACAATAATCTCAAACCATTACAAACCAAGACGTACTATTTTTATTTTCCAACCTGTTTTATGTCTCAAATATTAGGATTTAGGTTATTTCACCTGCCAATTAAATCTTCACTGCATCTTGATATTTATATATAGTATATTCATATATATAAATTGTTAGTATTATATATATATATATGAAAATATTACTTGAGCACTTTGAGAACTGACACTATAAACATATGCCTTATCATTCTGTATTTATTTACAAAATCAACAAGTAATATTAAGTGCTATGATTCTGAACCTGTATATTTGGCCAACAGACTGTGAACATTGTAAAGCATATTATGAAGACTATTGCAACAAGTGTGGAATGCTTGCGAGTATTTTAAACAAGAATATTTTGAATAGTGCAGATTGTGGTGCACGAGAAGATATTCCAAATGATATTTTAGAAATTCAAGATTTATATGGACAAACTGGAATATATGCTTTAAGAATTATTCCTGCAGGTGTAAAATTTGGTCCTTTTACTGGACTCAGTGCAACAGAATGTCCATGGGAAATGAAAGGGGAGGAATTTGTTTTGGACAAAAATAAATGGAAGTATTTGAATTGGATGCAGTATGTCAATCCTACCACGAATACTTCTGATGCCAACCTACATCCAATTCAATCTGGAGATAAATTATATTATCAAAGCACTCATCAAATCCAAGCTCGTGATGAATTACTGGTGTTTTTTGATGAGGAATATGCAAACAGCCAGAATAAAAGCATCGGAGTGGATTTTGGTAGCACTACGAAAGACATTGCTATAGACATATTTGCCTGCACATTTTGCTGCCTTGGATTCAGCTCGAAATTGCATTTGATCAAACATAAAACCATTTGCGTTGGGGATGCAGTCGGATCGTTTTCAATTGAAGGTAATGTAAATATCTCATTTTGAAGTTTGTCGGTTTGACTATATTGATTCTTGTGTTTTAAGAGACATTAAATTATTTTATTAATTGTTATTTAAGTTAAAAATATTTGAAGAAACTAATTGTTTACGATTGATATTGAGTTGTCCATTGCTCTAGAAACTTAATACACCTGTCAGTGTAGGAATTTTAACACCTGTGTCACTTTACTAGTTGTAATTCTGCACATGCAAGGTCTTAAATGAAAGATTAATGTTTGACACGTATCCACAAAATTTGAAAGTAAATACTCATGTAACTCTTTGCTTATTATAAATGGCTTCTATTAAACCTCTTAGAAGAGATGCACACAAATCTTTTTGCCATGATCTATTTTTTTTGATATATGTCTAATAGAACATATTCTATATATTCATTGAGAGTTGAGGAATTTTAACATTGTCTACCAGCGAATCCACAGGTCCCTTATGATATGAGATAATAACATGTCGAGATTGGGTATTTTAACAAGTGATTGACTGGTTATTGGAATTGACGTCATGAGGCATCTATGATTGTGCAAATAACTTGGAAAGATGAACACACTATTTATAAGATAATGAAGTGTATGTTTTTAATTTATATTTTGCTAAATACATATCGTAATTTCTATCACTAAATTGTATTGTAATCAAGCACATAGAGAATGTACTTTATATTAAAATTTACAATGAAATATATTTTGATTTCAAATATCTCGTATATGGTACAACATAGAGATATGCATTGTGGCAAGACAATGTGTGATAGGTTTCTTTTTGACCTTCCCCAACATTGTGAAAGTAAATGGTAGTGTAGTGCTATGAATGGCGAGGTATGCACAGCTTCAAACAATATCCCTGTTTTTATGATATTTGTTACATTTTTATAAATCTTTTTCGTCCTTTATAAATATTTATGCATCTATTAATTAAAAAAAAACCGTGACAATAATAAAAGACTATTATTTATTCACAAAATTGTAGTGCTCATTAATTGCACCACTTTTGCAAAACCATTCCTGTTTCAGTGTATATCCGACTTAGAATTAAGTACAAGTACACAACAGCAAGTTTTCTACGTTGTTGCTTATACAATATTATATTATGTGCGTATATAAATATAAAATGTATGCTGTTTTATTCTTACATAGAGCGAAAATATGAAATACAATATTCATATTTGCATTCTTAAGCTTAATAACTATATGTCAAAATATAATACCACCTGACCTATATAAAACACGTGAATATATTCGACTGTGTATACAAGCCATTAATTTATGTGTTTTCTGTGAGTCATAATGAAACAAGCAGCAGTTATATTCAATAATATAATTTCACATATTCCAATAAGCACATACAAATCAATGCAGAATTTATAATTTCACAAGTTTTTCTGTGAATAATATCATGGAATCAGCCTTCATATTGTTTGTTTATGTCTTCATGGGCTTTCTTTATTCTACATCCTATTTTCTGTGTAAATTTACAAATTGATCGATGATCTCGTGATATCTAAACTTGCACAAAGCTGAAGTCAATAAAAAACAACTTAGCGTAAGCTGTCAGTAATATCATAGTTATAGATACTAATTTAAATCGGAGGTTATACTTATGTTTTCTGTCTATCTGTCATTTCCTAACTTTCAAAATAGACTTTTGATTTAACGCATGCGCAGAACAGACAGTGTGACCTATTCTATCTCTCTTAGTTGGGACGAAAAATTACACATCAAAATACAGCACACGCAATATAGTAGTATTGTATATATGTCAATAGCTGATTTACGTAATAGAATAACAAAGTAATGTCGAAATTTAAAAACACAAGTGTTCGGAAATATTAGAAATGCTTTTGAAAATACTCTTTATTTATGTCTAAATGTAAACAGTGAACTATTTGAGCATTTAATGTAACTAAAATGTGAATAAATCTTGTTTTAAGTATTTCGTAGATGGAAATGTTAAATTTTAATTAAGTTTCTAATTGATAAGATATGTATAAATGTTGCTTAAATTTGCTGTCAGATTTCTTGTTCATAGTTTGTGTTTTTTTCTGACTATTAGGCTCTGTTTCTAAAATTTTAGTTTGCTCATACGTAATATTATGATTAGTAGAATGGCAATGTATCTCTAAAGCCAAGGACTGTTGTTTGTTTATATTTTTGTTATCGCTTCTATGTGAAATCAAACGGGAATGTAGGGTGCGCGATGTTTGTCCCACATATACTAGATCGCAATCCGCACATGGAATTTGGTACACCACTCTAGATTTCTGTTTGTCCGGCAGTGGAGTTTTTGTTTTTGTAAACAGAATATTAGTAGTTACTATGAATTTATTGGCAATATTAGCTGTTCTCTGGAAAAGTTTTTTAAGTTTGTGGGCCAGTTCTTCGATGTAAGGTAAGGTTCTGAAAGGCAAATCTGGTTTTACCAAGAGTTGGGGTTCGGTATTCTTAGCGCTGTATCTATTTCCCGACAGAAGTCTATTTGTGAGTCTGGTTGGATAGCAATCGATCGTCTGTCAAGATGTCTTTTAGTATATAGTAGTATCATATATAGTTGAGTCGCTCTCGTAACCGACATGCGCCACTAAATTAAAATGGTGTCAAATTTGAGATGTTACAAAATTTTACCTGCTAAGTAATATAACCTGCAAAAGCTATTTCTGGATTGTCATAAATAATAATATTCATACACCTTTTGACATTTGTCATAATTATCTTTCGACGTTTGTTATAATTGTCATGTAAATATTTTAAATTTATCAACAATGCTTGCCACCTAAACAGTATAGCCAAATGTTATATAAAATATAGGTGTAGAAAAAATAATATTTAATAGCTTTATTTATAATATTTAATTTGTAACTGGCTTTCATGTAATAGTATTTTACAAAGAGAAGTTTATTTCCTGAAATAATAATTAGTTAGTTTAATTTTATTGTTCTGAAATTGATCCGGCCGATCGAAATTTTTAGTGGTATTGAATCGTCGTCCTTAGTTCGTACTTTTGCCGTGTCGGTTACCAAAACGACTCGACTATATATATACAGGGTGTCTCTAAAAGGTGCGGAAAAAACACTACCACACATTTCTGAGGGCGATCTAACCCAACTTACCTCAGTCCAAAAGTGGATGCACCATTGCATTGAATTGCCACAAGAATAACACCCAAATTACAGAAGCATATGTGTCCATATACGGAATGAATTTTTTATATCCAGATTACTCATAAACGGCTGCTCCAATCAACTCCTACCAGGTATACCTTTTCTAGGTAAAAAACATTGGATAATAAGAATTTTTATTTAAAAGTTAAATACAGTGTGTCTCAAAAAAGTTATTACGTTTTAAATGAATACAATATGCCGCAGGTGGCGCCCTCTACATTTTGCAATGAAAATGAGAGCAGACTTAAATTTTTTACCCCACGAAACCCCCCCCCCCCTACCCAAATATTGTGACAATATACCAATTATTACAGAAATTATTTATAAAAAACTAAAACCAAATTGAACTTTTGACACTCTGTATCTCCGAAAGCCTCCACTTTTAGACTGAGGTAAGTTGGGTTAGATCGTCATATTTTGCCGTCAGAAATGTGTGGTAGCATTTTTTCCGCACCTTTTAGAGACACCCCAGTATATCAATAGCTGATTTACGTAATAGAATATAACAGAGTAAAGTCGAAATTTAAAGACACAAGTGTTCGAAGATATTAGAAATGTTTTTGAAAATAGACTTTATTTATGTCTAAATGTAAACGGTGAACAATTTGAGCATTTAATGTAACTAAGATGATGTGAATAAATCTTGTTTTAAGTATTTCCGTCACAAACTTAGCATTTTTCGGAGTTAATAATTTCTGATATCTGAAACCTTTAACTTCAAATATCTCATAAATTTCATGATGTAAGTAAATAGTTTTTTTCATATAGGAATATCAAGAAAAATATAGGAATATTCAAAATCGACAACAAAAAATACAGGGTGCCATTGAAAATCTAAAATCTGGGACAGGGAGAGACCCGATGAGGCGGCATAAAATACACTATTCATTGTCCCCCTATATTCTGAAGAACCACCGATAATTTCAAGTTTTTGTTTTCAAAAATACCAGAAATAGTTACACATTAATTATAATTTTCTGCTTTAAGCACAGATAATTTTTTTTAATTTAAAATTTCTTTTTTAAATTAAAAAAACCTAATTAAATAATTATTACTGCTAAAAGCATAAAATTTTGAATTCAGTATTAAGTTTTCGTGTGGACATCGCCATAGAAATATAGTGTAAATGCAAATAATAAATACCTATGATAAGTCAGTTTTGCATGTAATTAATGGATCTTGTTTTCACATACTTCCAGAACTCACCCAGTGCCTGTTTTGCAAAATTCATTTGGACCAGAAGGAATACTTCGAGCACCACATGACCTTCTGCTGTGAGAGGAATGCCAGGTACGGTTGCTTTTTATATGATTATATATGAGAAGAGTGAAGCAGAAATAATTACTAAACAACCTATTAACTTGCTGACATTTGTAAATATTTTTTTAATAATACTTTTATCCACATTAAGAATGCAAGTGCATGCTTTTCAGTCTTATTTTTCTGGTTTTGAACTAAAATAAATAAATATATACAGTGTGGAAACCACTTAAGGAATAAATTCACTAATTTCAAAACGAATAATATTTTTGTAAAACGCTAAAACTGGCCAACTTTTGTTTTAAATTGCGCTGGTTTTAAATCACTGCACCTATTAGTAACGTCATCTTCTTTAGAGCTGTGACGTCATACGCACTTTTTTTTAATGGAATGCTATATATTTTTCATACATTCGTAGGTAGTACTGCTAAATACCATTTCAATGAACTTACACTACTATAGTCCGTCTCAACCCCATTATGCAGTACAGGTTTTATGGCAATTGATTTCATGGTTGCCAAATCGTCTCATTGTACAATGTCGTTACAGTTCCGGTTCAATATCTGACATTTTTTGTAATCAAAACATAACCTATACGACTGTTTGTCATTTAATTGATGCATACAAAAGATTAATAGTAATATGAAACACTAAAAGGGGAGAATATATGGGAAGATGGATTAGTTAAAATATTTTTAATAATATAATCCTTTGGGATTGTTCTGTAGAAAATTATTTAAAATCTAACTGAATATAGTAAGCCAGAGTAAATAAATTAATATTTCAAAGAAATACTTAAGGTATACAATTTTCTTCATTACTGAATATTGACATCTTAATCTACTATCCATTATAAATTCAGACAAAGACACAGTTAATCACAAATTTATTTTTCATAAAAACAACTTAAATAATACATATTTATGAAAAGAATAACAATAACCACACATACACATATACTTTCATTTTTTAATATGTTACATGACTTATATAGTTTTATTGAATATTAATATGTTAATCTACATTCCGTTATACACATTTAAAGACACAAATTCCTCACAAATTCATTTTGCAAAAACATACTTTCCCATTTACAAGAACAAGTTAATAATACATGATAACATTTATGAAAAAACTAACCATGACCATACAAAGGAGTAGGTACACATATTTTATTTTTCTTCAATCACTTAAAGAATCTTGATCTGATGATGAATGTGTGACGTTAATTATAAACTCTTCAATATCGTCTTGCAAGTTATCTACTATCCACATTTTGCTCGATGTCTTTTACGTGGCCAATGTAATTCTGCCAGTTGTTCACTGTTACATTCTGATAACCCTCCACAATTAATTGTTCAATATCTCTTTGTTTGAATGTCGTATTGTGCATTTCAACGCAGTGCTTAACTTGTGCCCACACCATTTCAATTGGGTTTAATTCACAATGATAAGGTGGAAGCCGAAGAACATAATGCTCTTTATTCTTTGCAAATTCATCAATTTTGTTTCTGTCATACTGAAACCTAACCTCTGACACACAAGCCAGTAAATCTCTTTTTAACATGTCATTATCTAGTGGTATATTCTTCTCAGAAAGCCATTCAATAATTTGGTCTTCTCCATGCTACTTTTGGAAGCTTTTCTAATTGTCTTGTTTGATATGAGGCATTATCGAGACCAACAACCGAGTTCTGTGGTATATTTGGAAGCAATTTATTCTTGAATCAATCTCTATATGTATCTGCATCCATTTCGCTATGAACATCAGCAGTATTTTTCTTACAAAGAAATGTACATTCAGCACCAACAACAATACATTGCTCGCCTCCAGCATGAATTAATGCAAATCGAGGCCCAAGACCACTTGGTGATTTTAAACCAGTGCTGAGTTCTTGTGTAAAAGCTTGTCGACTGCTTTGAACAGTAGCGTCAGTCCACTTTTTATTTACCGAGTGTCCTGCATTCACCCATGATTCATCGGTATATATTATAGTTCTACCTGAAAATAAAACAATCACAATCAAAGACAAGCAAATAATAAATTGCGTAATGAACATAAAAATATAACAATTTAAATGATAAACTATACCTTCGTCTCTGAATTTTCTGATGTCTCGTAAGTATTTATGTCTCCACCTAATGATGTCATCTCTTTCAATAAGAAGACTCTTTCGTCCCACTTTTTGAAATTCAAAACCCATATCATGTAGCAATCTGTAAAAAGTATATGTATATGTATATAGGTTATCACGTTTATCAGAATTATAGATATCGGTATGCATACTTACTTTTAAATGCTTGGAAAAGATAATATGCTTTCTAAAAAGAAGGATTTAACAGAAATTATATATAGGTAAATTAAAGACAATATAGAAGTTTACACACTACGGCAAAAACTGACAACTGACAGCAACGATTATTCATATACTCATATACTTTGCATAATAGAACTTGCAACAAGGCAACTGGATATAAAGATGGCGTTATTAAGAGACTACTAAAGATAATAAGAGATGCAATATCCCTATTAAACCTGTACTGCATAATGGGGTTGAGACGGACTATAGTTAACAAATTAAATTTATTTTCTACAGTTTTTGAGATTTTTACATTACAACAACAATTATGAAAATGTCAAAGCTTACTTATTCATTTTTGATCAAAGCAAAATTACTCTTTTTCTTGTATTCTGCTATCGTCAGGTGCTATCAATTTTATCACACAATTTTTTCGTGTAGCTACCAAATAATGGAAAATATCCATAAACTTAATGTTGTGAAGACCTGTAACAAAGATATTATGTTCACTGTATAGGTATTTGCATTTCAAGTAACCTTCAAATCTAACTATGGGCGTATTATTTTGATGAATAGATTTATCCAGTACTTGGATAAGGCTCTGAACACCTAAACTTTTGCTTAAAATGTCTGTTTTACATGGTCGATTAACTGCTTTCGTAAAATTCGCATATAATTTCTGGACGAATCCCTACCTGTTATCTATATCTAACAATAATGCTATAAAGTCATATCCATATTTGCAAACAAGAACAATAATAAATATAAAATATAACCTACAAAATCTATAATTACGCTCATCATGACACTTCTACGTCATTGACCGTAAAAGTTTCCAAAATCATCATCGAAGCGTCATCTCGTTGCTAGGTACCGTAAGCTTCCGACAACCGTAGCTTGCAAGAGCCGCTCAGAGTCGCACCCTAAAATTACGCAGTTAGCATTGTTTTCTTGAAGTTTTGCGTCACAGTAGCACTATTTTTCTCATTACGTACTTTTACAGGACACTTGGTAAAATTTTCCATTCATATAATCGAAATTTAATGACTACCTCATTTAATAATACATATATTAATTTAATATCAAACTTATAGCATTGGTTAGTTTAAAGTTTCCGCTATTTGTTAGTGTTATGTGCATCATAAATTAATTTATATTTATTAGAATTTTATATGTAGTAATTTTAATTCTCAATGCAGTGGCGGCTGGTGAGCGCCTTTTGGCGGCGCAGTTGCGAGGACGGGACTGGTTCGTTTGTTGTCGGTAATATGCTCGACATCTGGGAGTACATCGCCGATAATGGGCGAGTCGGTGTTGTCTGTGTGGTTGCTCACGCCCGAAGCCGCCACTGTCTCAATGCCAAAATGCCAAATTGATCTGTTATTGTAGTGTTTTTTGCGCGCATATACTTCTTGTAGATGTATTTCAGCGAGCAGGTGTTTTGTATTGCTGTTTCTTATAAGAATATATGAATCTCCTTCCTATGCTCTGTACACTGATCGAGAACCTTTCCGTTGCCTTATTTATCCTTGTGTATTGTGTTTTTTTTTGCAAGACGCACCGGGGCATCCCTGTCTTTTCCTTATTTTTAATTTTTAAATTTTTAATAGTTTATTTTCACCATGCCTGTATGTGCTTGTTGTGGGACTGCTGATGAATCTCGTTGTGAGAGATCCTATCGTATTCATTTAAAAACCGGGCTTAGGTGGACGTGTGGGAATTGCATCGCTTTGGGGGATGATCTCAATGGCTTGAAATCGATAATTGTCTTTTTGCAGAATGATATCAGGGCCTTGAAGGAATCTTTGCGGCAGACTACTGGTGCTTCAGCTCCGTCTCTAATTGATATGCATATGACTGTCAAAGATGAGCTGCGCGTCCGCCAAAATAATGGAGAAACGACCTTACAAATTAAGTACACTCGCGGTGTGCCTAAAATAAATCCAACTTTAAACTAGATATGTCCAACCCTACTTCCAATTCATTTAACATTTATTATGAAAACACCCGCGGACTGCGATCTAAAACTTTACACATTCTTTACGAGTGCTGGCGCAACTCTTTGTGACATGATTGTAGTCACTGGAAGCTGGTTGGATGACTCGGTACTTAGCTCTGAATTACTACCTCCTTCTGTTAACGTCATTCGATCTGATAGACGTTTTTCTTTGGGCGGTGGTGTATTTATTGCATTTTCTGATGCAATTGACTACGTGGTCGTGGATACAAGCATCACTTGAAGTCTTCCTTCATGATAAGCCGTCGATTTTAATTGGCGACTTCAATCTGCCTCATTTCACAGACCACACCTCTGTCTGCTCTAAATCTGCCACTTTCAGTACTTTATGTAATTCTCTTCGATTTAAACAACATAACAATATAAGTAATTGTGATAATCGTCAACTGGGTCCTTTCCAATATTGAATGCAATATTGGTGTTGTACTGGATGATTCTCCCTTTGTGCTAGTGGATCATCCCTATCATCCGCCATTAAGCATTACAGTTTGTTTTGCAATTTTTTCTTCTGTACATTCGAATTTCCCTTCTAACTCTAATAAAAGATTTAATTTCCGTAAAGCTAACTTTCAAAAGTTGTATTCTGATCTATTATTTAGTGACTGGTCTTGCGTGGAAGAATTTTAAGATGTGAACAACGCTGTTGATAGTTTTTATAATATACTGTATAAAGTTATTGAGTCATCTGTTCCGATTATGGCTGCCAATACTAGATCTCGGTATCCTATATGGTTTACGAATGACATCAAGCGTTACCTGAAGTGAAAACTCTACTATAGACGGCGTTGGAAATCTACTAAAAATATTTTTTTCTTTGATGAATTTTTGAGACTGGGACGTCTTTTCAATTCACTCATTTCTGATGCGTATAAATCGTATATGAATATGATTGAATCTTCAATTATTAATAAACCGAAAGGAATTTTTAACTATATACGGAGTACAGGTGATACCACGCGTGTTTCTAGCAGTTTTACTATTGGTAACACACAGGTTGATACTCCTCAAGATATTGTGAACGCGTTTGCTGATATTTTTTCTTCAATGTTTCAGCCCAGTTCCTCCTTTTGTGTTGGGGATTCTCAACTGAATCATGTACCCATCTTTTTATCAGCTGTTGATGAAGACGAGCTAATTAACAAAATGTCAACTTTTCCTGATGATCTTGTACCGGGTGATGGCTTAATCCCTAGTCTACTAATTCGTGATGCGAGATGTGCTTTAGCGAAACCCCTGACCCTGATAATGAATCTCTCCATAAAAACTGCTAACTTTCCTTATCGATGGCGTCGCGCAAGAATTTGTCCGGTTTTCAAGTAGGGTGATAAGACCAAGGTTGAAAATTACCGACCAATAGCTATTCTCTGAAACTTTGCCAAATTATTTGAAAGCGTAATTTATTCTGTGATATACTTTAAGGCTGGCGTTTAGTTTTCAGTTTGGTGGACCTGAGGAAAATAAATGTGGGCGTAAGATTAGGTGCCGTAATGTGGCGGTTCATGTTGGCAAATAGTCGAACTTATTATAGACAGCTACAGAAATGTAGATTCCTTTTACAGCAACAAATTTATATCTTGGGCTTTTAAATGAACTCGAATATAGACAGAAGCAAAAAAACAAACACGCACAAAAAATTATTAAAGAAACACCATGAACACGTTTTTGTTTACATAGTATTTTAAATTTATGCGAGTATTTATTACGAACCTGACTACTAAAGCATAAGAGTAATATATATATATATATATATATATATATATATATATATATATATATATATGAAGCGTTGTTCTTCGGGATATTTCGCCGCGTTTGGATGATTTTGCCCTGATAAGGACATCTTTCTTCCTGACGTTTCGGTGACATCACTTTCACCTTCTTCTTGAGGATCTTCTAAGTTCGACGGTTTCTTCAAGAATGCCCTCTCTGTTCGAATCGCCTTGTATTTCTAGTGCCGTGGTAGTGGAGGGGCGAGTGCGGCTTCTTGTGATTGGCCCGCTGATTGTAGTGTTGTTCCCTCTCTGTCGGTCTTTCTGTGTTCGGTCCGTGTGGTTTACGTTAGGCGGTGGGATGCTGTTGTTTCGTCGTTTATTTCTAATTCGTCTGTCCGATAACGTTGATTTCCATATGTCAGGTAAACGTTGTGCGTCGTCACGTTTATTCATGCAGTCCTGTCGTTTTTCTATCTCTATAGCCTCCCTTATTGTCCGATATGTCCAATTCGTACTACGGGCTATAGTTTTTGTACGTTCGAAATCAATTGTATGTCCGGAATGTAGTACGTGTTTGGCAAGTGAGGAAGAAACTGCCTTTTTAGACACAGCATTTCTATGTTCTTCCCTCAAAATCTGCCATAAACAGATTCGCTAGTATAGGTGACAACGGTGAACCCATGGGAGCTCCATCTGTTTGTCTGTACCATTGTCCGCCGTATATAAAATATGTATTGGCTAGGCCTAGCCAATACATATTTTATATACGGCGGACAATGGTACAGACAAACAGATGGAGCTCCCATGGGTTCACCGTTGTCACCTATACTAGCGAATCTGTTTATGGCAGATTTTGAGGGAAGAACATAGAAATGCTGTGTCTAAAAAGGCAGTTTCTTCCTCACTTGCCAAACACGTACTACATTCCGGACATACAATTGATTTCGAACGTACAAAAACTATAGCCCGTAGTACGAATTGGACATATCGGACAATAAGGGAGGCTATAGAGATAGAAAAACGACAGGACTGCATGAATAAACGTGACGACGCACAACGTTTACCTGACATATGGAAATCAACGTTATCGGACAGACGAATTAGAAATAAACGACGAAACAACAGCATCCCACCGCCTAACGTAAACCACACGGACCGAACACAGAAAGACCGACAGAGAGGGAACAACACTACAATCAGCGGGCCAATCACAAGAAGCCGCACTCGCCCCTCCACTACCACGGCACTAGAAATACAAGGCGATTCGAACAGAGAGGGCATTCTTGAAGAAACCGTCGAACTTAGAAGATCCTCAAGAAGAAGGTGAAAGTGATGTCACCGAAACGTCAGGAAGAAAGATGTCCTTATCAGGGCAAAATCATCCAAACGCGGCGAAATATCCCGAAGAACAACGCTTCAACAAACGACCGCGAAAATATTCGAAGAAATATATATATATATATATATACCCGTTTTCTGCCCAAAATGAGATCCAAACATTTCATAGACAACCCGGGGTCCACTTTAAGGAATCATTATTTTGGAAAAAGAATTATAGGAATAGCTATAGAAATCCATTTTTAATAAGGGCCTCAACAGAGGGGTAATGCTTTTTTTATTTTTGATATACGTCATGTATACTATACAAGAGAAGGTCTTATTACAAACGAGATCACAGATTGTATATGTATAAATATGTGGTATAAAATAAGATCCGCCAATGTTGCCAAGTTTATTGCATGCGTATTATGTTGAATTACTTTTTAAGTGTAAAAAAACCGGTTGTAAATTGATGCGTAGAGTGAGAAAACAGTATCCGCGCTAAGATGAGGGAAAGAGATACCGGTATGTGAGAAATCTCGACTGGGTTTATTTACATTTTAAATTCCTTCATAGTATTTGTAACTGAGATATATTTAATTTTGAAGAAAACATACCTAAATTTTACTATTACAGAAATGCCATATTGTGAATATACCGTTTGACTGAAATAAAAGTAGATATAGGGAAACACAAACACGCACACAAGTGCATGCAAACATGAATTGGAGGGGTACGATAGTAGGGGAGTACAGATCAGTTCATATCGGGACACCGGGGTACCGAGGCTTTAGTGCAAAACGTTGAAAGTTAGTGTGTAGACGTTTGCTTTAAGGAATTGCTACGCTCTTTACGGCTTTTGTATAATATTTTGGTAACTGATGTATTAACATTGAACTGAAACAAAACTCTATAAAATTTGTAACTAAAATAAAATTCTTATAAAAAAATTAAATAAAATTCTCACATTTAAAACGAAACAAAATATTAAATGAACTATACAAAATTTAATGTTGAAGATGTTCAAATGTATGTCCCTCTTGCATCAAGCAGTACCCTAAACGATTATAAAACCCATTTCGTACATTCGATAGAATTTCAGGAGTAATCATTTGTATGGCGTTAAGAATTTGTTCTCTTAAGCTATCCAAATCAATCGCTCTATTTCCTTCAGCGGTATTAATATTTGCGAGATTGCTCAGATACTGTATGTGTTCACGCTCTAAAGTTACGGAACGAATGTGTTGTCCCCGCTCTCGATCTCCCCACTATCTCCCCACACCACCGGTCTTATACATAGGTACATGTTTATGTGTGTGTATTTGAAGATGCATATTAACTTTTAACTACGACAATCTGTATATGTATAATGTTATGTAGAGATAACATGAAATCAGTAAAATAATTGGTAAATTGAACTCTTAGGAAACTTTTTAATTATATAGTATAATTACTTACTCCAGTAACATTAAATACATATATACTATTAACTCTTAATATTACCTTGTTCATATTCATAAACGTTTATTATTTATAAAAAAAATATACTGTTAATTGTTAATAAAATTTCGAAAAATATTAATAAAGGTGGTATAAATACAATATACAGGGTCCACCTAGGGCGTGGGTCTACGAGATATCTCCTGCACTAAATATGATAGAGTAAATATATGTACAGTTGCTTGAGGCTTTTTTCTCTGCTATATAAATATATTTTCAGCTATACAAGATGTTCAGTTTCCTCATAACAATAAAACACTTTGGATTTTTAAATGGTATACATTACTTCAAAATTGGATTTCACAGTCTATTTTAAATTTCTTTTATGTGCGAAAATATCTATTCAAGTTTATCTACTCGTTTCAGAGTTGTTGCGACTTTACCTAATTTTTCCCCAGGTGTGATCCTTCAAAGAAATGTCAATGTTTGATTAATGAATAATATTGTCAAGATACAATTTTAAACACAACGTTTGTAATGTTTGATGATTGTTACACACGTATTTAGAAGTGACAGATGATATACTTATGTTCGCTAAAGAAGTATAAATTACGGAGTAATCAAAATCTTGTAAACTAACAACTTTGGGCATATCAAATTATGCCCAAAAATTAAATGTTCTTTTTGATAATTGTGTTAAAACTAAAAAAATTATCCGAATTACAATTTTCTAAAGAAAAAAATGATTTATAGTAAACACTCAGCTCATTATAACTAATGGATGATTAGTTTTAAATACGTGTGTAACTACCATGGCAGATTGTTGAACCTATATTTAAATTTGCTTGTTTGTATGTTATTTGTTAATGAAGCATTGAAAGAAGATTACAATTGTCGAAAAATTAGGAAAATTGTAATAACTCTAAAATCAGTGGATGACTTTGTACACACGTTCATGCAGTATCAATTTTAAATAATGTGCTATATATGATTTTACAATAATATATAAAGTATTCTATTTACAAATAATATAGTTGACAATATTTTTAGATTGTTGTGAAAGGAGCAACAGAAATGAGCAACTTTGGTTTATACACATTAAGGGCCGGTTTTTCAAACTCCGATTAAAATACCTGGTTAACCAATCATTCATTTATTAAGTCTAATAATTAATTATCTCTAACTGTAGATTTTCAATGCTAGGATATACATCGGTTATCTAAACAGTGTTTAAGGATGTATTGTACAAAGTTTGCAACATATTTGCTAGTGCATTTGGTCTAAATTAGTATATTTTGTTCTAATAATATTGGCGTCATTTTCTACATCCGAATTTGTTATTTTATTTTTTTAAAGATTATATTCTATATAATTAGAAATTTCATTTTGGTAAACAAATGTAGTTATATCTTTTGTGAATACAGCATCTGAGAATTTCTGTGTGATTACTTACTGTTATTGAGAAATACAAAAATATTGTGAAAAATGGAAAGACTAATAAAATATACGTACATATACAGGCTGATTCGTTTTAAATTTAGCGAAGTTGTCAAATTCTGTGTTTGTTATGAATCCGTAAAGAAAATGGACATGACGTTCGTATTAAAAAAAACGCAAAACCTCGATTTTGTTCTTTTACCTCTAGCACCTACATTTGGCCTTGGAAAAAATAAAAACACACACTTATGGCCACTTTTAAACCTCTATCCAGTGGTGTACACGAAATTTTTGTGTAACGTTTAGATGGGTATTTTGGTAAATCGTCTCCTAGGACCAGTTATGTATGAAGAACATTTAAATGGAGAATGATATTTAAACCTTTACGTACGAATACGTATGTGACTACCTTGACAACAATATCCAATTAAATCAATTACAACATTTATGGTGGCAACAAGACGTCACACCGGCACATAATGCGGCAGTTGCTAGGAATTACTTGAATCAAGAGTTTCCGAACCGTTTGACTGGAAATAGAGGAGTTGTTGAATGGCCTGCGACATCACCTGATTTAAATACGCTAGATTATATGTTAACAATAATATTTATAAAGTAGATGACAAAACATTGAAGAATTACAAGACATACTTCAGAATGCCTTCGATGCAGTTTTTAGAACAACCATACAAAGGGCAGTTCAAAATGCCCGAAAGCGTGCCCAACTGTTCATTAATGAAGATGGCCAGATAATTGAACATTTACTGTAATTGTTTATTGTTTACTTTTCTATGTATTTTTATTAATGTTTTTGTTACTATTATTTCTACTTTACAAATGAAGTGTAAAAATTATTTAAATACATATGTGTTTATCATTTTTAATTTAATGTATGTTAAATTTGCAAAAACACGCCTTAAATTTACCTTTTATAAAATATCCTGTCGATTTTTATTCTAATTCCTGTTGACATGAACATTACGCGGCTTAGTAAACTATCCAGAAAAATGGCACGGTGAGGCTGTTGTCGTTCTGGATACAATTATAAATATCTTGTACTCGCTATTGTTGAATTTTGGTTCGAAGAATAAAAAATACTTAACATATCTCGTTTCTCTTCGTTGGTGAATGACATTTTTGTATTACTAATGAACGATAAATGAAAAGTTTGACGGACTGGAATTTCATGGCTACCTAATTTAAGTTTAAAATTTATTCTTTCATTTAAAGCGTAATATCAACTTCTGTCAACATGTAGTACATGGTTGAAATTAGAAAAAAAAAACTTTCTGAATCCAGTATGGGGACTATAAGAAATTAAATTAGTTGATAATGGCCATAAAAAAACAAAACGTCATATAAAAAATTCGAGTACACCATTGGATAGCGGTTTAAAAGTTGCCATAAGAATGTGTTTTTATTTTTCTCTACAAGGCCAAATGCATTTTTCTTTTTTAAAACGAACGTCATTCGTCACAGGTCAATTTTCTTTACGGATTTATAACAAACTCAAAATTTAACAACTACGCCAAATTTAAACCTATACTCTATATCCAATTATAAACCAGATCCTCATGGTGAGGGTCAAAAATAAATCAGCCTGTATACATACGAAATTAACAGTTACCCAAAAAATGTGAAACATATGACAAAATCATAAGAGTAGGAATAATAAATTGCCTTTTTATATGAAAATATACCGTGGCTAGTCCTAGATTCTATGCTAATTTCGAAGAAAAACAACGGTTATTGTTAATTTTAATTAGATTTTTGTTTCAAGCAAACAATTCCTTTTGCAAATTTAACAAGTGCACCTTCTTTGATACTCTTTATTCTGAAGTTTATCTTATTATTATAAAATATGTTATTCAATTAACCAACATAATTTGAAATAGGTATTGCAGGTACAATCACTTCATAAATATATGTCGTACAATTATAAGCATTACCTATCACAAACACAATATTCTGCCCAGACACATTTGCAAAATATTCATAAAGAATATATGAATTAATATCTTGTGATAACTTTATTTTTCGAAAAGAATACGCTATTATATTAATACGAAATATCCATTTATAAAATAGAACACCCAATATAGGAACTACTTTATTAAATTTTATAGTACAAAACAAACTGTCAAAAGACACATTGTATGAATCCCAAACAATGAGTTAGTCATCCGTATGACCTTGAGCAGATGTTGCCAGAATGAACGGATCGCGTCTTCGCCTAATATATCAACTGCAAATAATCTAGTAGGGCGCCCTCTATCACTGACATGATTGAACTACGAATGTATATCGCGTGATAAAATGCGTAAAATTGAGGTCAAACATAAATTTTAAATTTTGATATTACCGACCATACTAGTTCGTATGGTGACGATATACACGCGAAACAAATCCAGATCCGATTTCGGATCTCGCTTTGAAAAAAGGATCTCCACTTGGATATGAAATGCTTAAAAATGATCTCCTTTTGACCGAAAACAAGTCTATATGTATATATATATATATATATATATATATATATATATTGTACTAGTGGAGGGGATAATATACTTGCAACACATATAATAAATAATATACCCTAATTTACTCAAATCTTGTTATTTGTATTGCTAATAATATCTCCTCTCTTACCTAGTCATTCAAATTTACTCAATTAATCTCAGGTTATAATCTATGATAATGATAATGTACCACTCAGTATATAAGATTTTAAAATTTTTGCACCAAAATTAATGTACTCATATGCTATTATAGGTTTCTTTATTTCTTTTATCTATGCCCAAACACTACTCAGTTTTATTCTTAATCAATTTAATTAATTCTTTTTTTTTTATAATAATAATATTATTTAATGCATTTAGAAATAAATATTAATCTCCTAACTCTTTCAAATACTAATTACGATTCATCACTTCTTTATGGTATGACTTTCCTATAAATGTAACTAGTTTTATTTTTAACCGCGCAGTACAAGCATTTCATTTACTTTAATAAAGATGTCGCTTAGGTATTTGCCGTTATACACTGCTACATAAAAATAACAATTTAAATGTTTCTAATAATCTTGTTATACTTATTCTTATAATGAAGAGAATATTGCTGCTAATAAATTATCCCTCTTATAGGATAACAATAGTACGGTATGTATACTTTTCCTCTCACTATAAACTTTATAATGCTATTTTATTTTGTTTACTTGTAGGTCATTGACTTATCAGCTTCTATGTCCGTAATGAAAATGCCTAACACAATGTTACTATTTTACCAAATAAAAAGAAGAATTTCACCACAATACTAGTTTAATGACAACAAATATAAAAATCCTGATTCGAAAATATACATCCAAAATAGTTATTCGACATGTACATAAATAGTTAACCTGTCTAATCGCACCTGTACGTTTGTTGTGATATGAAGGATGTTTAGCAAATGTTATTTATTAAAAAGGTATGTACAAAATTCAATTCAATGTATCTTTTTCAATTTAACATGCATTATACGATGCAATTTAATTATCTATAAACAACCTTCGTCTATAAAATATTAAACAAGTTGTAGGTATGTTTTAGTACCAAGGTCATGTCAATTCATTTATATATGTGCATCATCTGTAACTTTTTATGAAAATAGAGATTTAATCTTTTAACAAAACGTACTTCTATACTTGTTCTAGAATAGTAATCAATTCTAAATAATATTTAAGACTTTTACTCGATATACAATTAAATAAATTCAAATTTTCCTTATTTAAAAATTATACAACCTCTTGTTAATATTTAACTTCTATCTCTGGTTTGTTTAAATTATGTTTTCCTTTTTTTCTCACAGGATCTTCCTGGACTCGTTCTGTGCAACTGGTAACTCTCTGGAAACCCTCCTAGCACGACTTTTGGTGTATCCTCGTTCTCCTCCAGGATCTGGAACTGCTTCGGTTATATCTTACAGGATGTATCTTGTTGTGTCCTCGAAAACTGCGGGATATCTTCTGGATTTAAATGCAGCTGTACTTCTATTTCGAATTAACACTGAACTAGACCTCTTCGGAAATATATATGGGTTACAGGATCCTCTAAATAATTTAACATTTACTGGAACGACATCAGGGATTCTAACTAGTGGAACTTCTCGTTTTTATACAATAAACTGGACTTGGATAACTGGAATCCCTCTTTGACCTCACGTGCAACTGATGGATTCAATATTCCGCTCGGACTTGGTCAATATTTGGTAAGTAATCTCTAAATATTTATTTTCCTTAGACTATATCTTCTTTTTCCATACAGGATATCAATTAATTAAATTATAATGAAATTATTGAATAATTTTATGCTTCTTTATAATATATTTTGATTCTACCATCAAATAAATATTTTCTATGCTGAAAAGAACACTTTAAGCACCAACTTTCGCGGTTTTAGTGAATTTAAGATATACTTTTCGGAATAAAATCGTGATTTTCCGAAAAGTACACGCGCCTTTCTTGAAAAAATATTTTTCAATTTTTTTTGTTTGTTTTTCGTCACCAAGACAATATTTCCGTTTTCTGATTTCATCCAATTAAATTCCTTTTCTCACAATTCTTGTTCAAAATGGTATTATAAAACTTTATTGATACGTTTCAGTGTTTTTCAAACTTTAGTAAACTTTCTCTATTAAATCTCTATTAATTTATCATAATGAATTACTAAGACTTTGTACTTCAAAAAATATTGCTAATCAAAATTTTCTGTAAATGTCAATTTTGACAGATCCGCTTATTCAAACTTTACCCGCGCAATTATTTACCAAGTTGTTTCCTTCATACTTCAACAATCAACATTAAATTATTTTACTTTACATTATTGTTAATTAGACAAGTTTTACAAGATTTCAAACTACATTTTTACATAAATTATAATATTTAAATCTCCATTTTCAGATACCAATGAAAATTACTGCCACCAAGAACCTGGTCCACTACAACTCCTTCAAGTACTGTTTTCATAATTGACTGCACACATGTTTATTGTAATAAATAACATTTTAAGTATACACAACTGTTCTTTTTTAGTTTAAATATTTTAATTTAACAGTCACAAAGAAAAATTAGTAAAATTAAATAATCCTTCCAACTTGTTCAAAAATATACAGTGCCAAACATCAATATTGTTACTCAGCACATATGCCCCTTTTAAAAAATGTAAATTTTCAACTCGAATCAAAATTTATATTTATTAAACAAAATCTGATAATTCACATGTTTATCAATGTGCTCAAAACAATTATTTTAATCTACTAAATCCTTTAACAAATTTCAAATGAATCTTCTATTATTTGGTAATATCATATAACATTTATTTATAACTATCTGTACATAACAGTGTTTAAATTCAAAATTATTTGTGACACTCATAACTATAAAACTCAACTTTCTTATAAGTCCAAAAGTAATATAAGGCTTTTCTTTATTTTCATTTTAATTATAAAAGTATCAATTTATTTATTTAAATGGATGTCTATGACCTGTATAAGAAATTTTTGTTCCATTATTTATCGTACTATGTATTATAATCTTTCTTAATGTTCCAATACCTTATTAAAATATCTATATTTTTATTAATTGCCATCAAACTTTTTAACATTAATTGCATATATGTATTTCTGTGTTTCCTTACTCAAACTCCTTATAAAAATATTATCTGTACTAACTTTTACATAAATAGGTGAATAACATATTCTTTTTATCTGTCTATGCCTCAGTTACTTATTTGCCTCTTGTAAAATGATTCACTATGCTTACTAATTATATATTATTTTCATTATATACTGTTCTCATTCGAACAAATTCCCTTTTTACCTATAATTGACATTTTCGTCATCCCCTATACTTTCATTTATGGAAAGTCCATATTTTTTTAACTTATCGTTTTTAAAGGCTTACGTTACCTATATAATTCTTTTTTAAGACACTTTTGGTCCTATATTTTATATCATTTTGGGTATTTTTCACCCTTTTATACATATACACTCTATAATAATTCCATATTCTTATGGTACTTTTAATATTTACTATTTATTGTAAGCATTTACTTTCATCTAACATATTTTATTTTTAAGAGGCTCTTCTTAACTTCTTTCTTTTCCATTTCTTCATCACCTAACATGTTTGTTACATCTTGATAAATATTTTCTAACTTTATTCAGTGCTTTACTTATTCTGAAACATTCTTTTTATTTTTATAAGGCTCAAGGTTATTTATCCTCTATACAACTTCTTTATCCACTTCATTCCATTTAAATACTCAGGCAAATCTATTTACTAGTCAGATTACTTATATTACCTTCTCTTATGATTATTTACTAATTTATATACAATATGGGAATGAGTATATAACTTATTTTTTCCTTTAATTAATCATCATTTTTTTTTTTTTTTCTTTTAATAACTAATAATTGTAACAGACCTATAACTAAACTAATCTAATATAATACCGGAATACTTTATGTACATTCTTTATCTGAAAATCTCTCTATAAATTCAAATTATTTCTCGATAAACATGAACTTGTCTGTATACATGTATATCTGTTTCATCATTATGTCTTTTATTCATTTTAAAGAAAGCGAATTCCAATATGCCCCTTTCTTATCAATTTGTTATCTGTATCTGGTCATGCCCCTATCTTATAATAAGGTATTTATGTCCTCCTAATACTTCATTACTATATAATTATTTATTTTCTAATAAACTCCAGGTCTCTATTTGTTAAAAACTTTTGAAATTTTGAGATCTACATGTTACTTGGATAAGCAGGTGTTGTAAGTACCTTCAGAAGACGATCTCCTTTCTTATCTTCTGTCCTGACTAAAATTTCCTTGGTATGAATTAGCATGATTCAGAGAAATAATGTCATTTCCCCTTTTACAGTTTAAACTTCCAATATTGTTCTTACTTATGCAAATAATGTGGATTATTTGTCATATTAAATTGTCGTTGATTATTTGTCGTATTATATCATTGTGGATGATTTGTCTTATTATATTTTTGTGGATGATTTGTCTTATTATATTGTTGTGGATGATTTGTCTTATTATATTGTTGTGGATGATTTGTCTTATTATATTGTTGTGGATGATTTGTCTAAATAAATCATTATGGATGATTTGTCGTAATAAATTGGATGATTTGTCGTAATAAATTGGATGATTTGTCGTAACTCAGATTTAGGAAGTGTCGTTACTCACTTACACAATACAATCTCCCAATATTGTGTCTTACCTATAATTTCGGAAGATTTAATATAACTCAGATTTAGGAAGTGGCGTTAATCACTTTCACAGTACAGTCTTCCTAATACTGTGTCTTACCTATACTATGACCTATTTCAAACTGTCGTATATACATTTTCCCAGTCAATTTTTCCCATTACTAATTTTAATCGGATTCTATTCTGTAAGATGTCCAATGTTACTACTTGAATCAAATTTTCTATATACCATTGATCATTTTCTTGCATAATATAAGTGATCTCGTTCATCATACTTTCAACCTTGTTGAAAAATATCATAATCCCAGCATTTCTTAATATCAATATGTCTGTACCATCCTGACATTCAAAATCATGTCCTAAAAATTTTCTGACATCTATATCCAAAATCACTGTAAAATTATACACCTTCCTTTGCAAATCTCTATCCACATAAACTCGTTTTCTCTCAACGAAGTCATTCCCATTTGCTGTTCCTTTAAATTGACTCCACATTTTCCCTTCTGTATTTCCTATAACACTTCTTATATGTGTTGGTATTTTACTATGTTTAACTTTTAAATTCCTTCCAGTATACTTTACGACTCCTGTAACTATTCCTGTAGTATACCTGGACAAATATAAATCTAAAATACTATCATCTTCTTCTCCTAATAAAAATGTGTCCAAATAAAATCTTAAAATTTTTCTATCGGAATCTAAGTATTTTGTTCTCTTTTGTAATGTAATATTTTTATCCATTTTCTTAATTTCAACTGTGTTTTGTTTACAGTCGATACAATTAATCTCAACCTTTTCCATTACTTCTTTAGATTCATTTCTTTCTATTTCTAATAACTGATTTCCCATAATAATTCCTTCTTCCATATTCAATATTTCCTTAACCTCTGCTGTATCTTGTTGGTCTTTCACACATATTTGCTTTTCTAATTTGTCTTCCTCCCTTTGTCGTCTTCTTTCTTCTTTATCTTCCTCTCTTTGGCGTCTACTTTCTTCAATCATCTTGTCTAATTTATCCATTAACTTCTTATTATTCTCTTCACTTGCCTTGACCAATTTACCAATTAAATCTTCGTTCATCTGTTTTAACATTAGTAAAATTGATCCAAAGTCTACTACTGGTGTCGACATTTCTATTTTCGAAGTCTCTCCTTGGATTTCCACCTTATCACCTCTATCCTGTAACTCTCCAGTCAATTGACCTTCTACCTGCACCTGTGACATATCTTCTCCTCCCTCTAGTAAATTCACATTCTGTCCTACCTCCTCTTCACTGTCACTAGATGATTCAGATCTATTTAATCCAAAGTTACTCTTAGATCTGGTATTCATTTTGAATAATTATAGTACACAATTTCTTATACCTTAATATGTTTTAAGCTGAATTAATTACCTTTGTAAAATGTATACTAATGTTACCTCTATTACAACAGTAAATAAAATATTTAAAGTATGTTGTTGCGAGTCTTATTTTTATTGCCACACGTTGAATACGTCTTAAACATGAGCTAAGGAGGGTAATATAAATTACAAACACCTAATCAAAATTAATAAAATAATCAAAATATTATTTGCGAGTCTTATTTTAATCGCCCCACGTTGGGCACGCCATAAAATGTACTAGTGGAGGGGATAATATACTTGCAACACATATAATAAATAATATACCCTAATTTACTCAAATCTTGTTATTTGTATTGCTAATAATATCTCCTCTCTTACCTAGTCATTCAAATTTACTCAATTAATCTCAGGTTATAATCTATGATAATGATAATGTACCACTCAGTATATAAGATTTTAAAATTTTTGCACCAAAATTAATGTACTCATATGCTATTATAGGTTTCTTTATTTCTTTTATCTATGCCCAAACACTACTCAGTTTTATTCTTAATCAATTTAATTAATTCTTTTTTTTTTATAATAATAATATTATTTAATGCATTTAGAAATAAATATTAATCTCCTAACTCTTTCAAATACTAATTACGATTCATCACTTCTTTATGGTATGACTTTCCTATAAATGTAACTAGTTTTATTTTTAACCGCGCAGTACAAGCATTTCATTTACTTTAATAAAGATGTCGCTTAGGTATTTGCCGTTATACACTGCTACATAAAAATAACAATTTAAATGTTTCTAATAATCTTGTTATACTTATTCTTATAATGAAGAGAATATTGCTGCTAATAAATTATCCCTCTTATAGGATAACAATAGTACGGTATGTATACTTTTCCTCTCACTATAAACTTTATAATGCTATTTTATTTTGTTTACTTGTAGGTCATTGACTTATCAGCTTCTATGTCCGTAATGAAAATGCCTAACACAATGTTACTATTTTACCAAATAAAAAGAAGAATTTCACCACAATACTAGTTTAATGACAACAAATATAAAAATCCTGATTCGAAAATATACATCCAAAATAGTTATTCGACATGTACATAAATAGTTAACCTGTCTAATCGCACCTGTACGTTTGTTGTGATATGAAGGATGTTTAGCAAATGTTATTTATTAAAAAGGTATGTACAAAATTCAATTCAATGTATCTTTTTCAATTTAACATGCATTATACGATGCAATTTAATTATCTATAAACAACCTTCGTCTATAAAATATTAAACAAGTTGTAGGTATGTTTTAGTACCAAGGTCATGTCAATTCATTTATATATGTGCATCATCTGTAACTTTTTATGAAAATAGAGATTTAATCTTTTAACAAAACGTACTTCTATACTTGTTCTAGAATAGTAATCAATTCTAAATAATATTTAAGACTTTTACTCGATATACAATTAAATAAATTCAAATTTTCCTTATTTAAAAATTATACAACCTCTTGTTAATATTTAACTTCTATCTCTGGTTTGTTTAAATTATGTTTTCCTTTTTTTCTCACAGGATCTTCCTGGACTCGTTCTGTGCAACTGGTAACTCTCTGGAAACCCTCCTAGCACGACTTTTGGTGTATCCTCGTTCTCCTCCAGGATCTGGAACTGCTTCGGTTATATCTTACAGGATGTATCTTGTTGTGTCCTCGAAAACTGCGGGATATCTTCTGGATTTAAATGCAGCTGTACTTCTATTTCGAATTAACACTGAACTAGACCTCTTCGGAAATATATATGGGTTACAGGATCCTCTAAATAATTTAACATTTACTGGAACGACATCAGGGATTCTAACTAGTGGAACTTCTCGTTTTTATACAATAAACTGGACTTGGATAACTGGAATCCCTCTTTGACCTCACGTGCAACTGATGGATTCAATATTCCGCTCGGACTTGGTCAATATTTGGTAAGTAATCTCTAAATATTTATTTTCCTTAGACTATATCTTCTTTTTCCATACAGGATATCAATTAATTAAATTATAATGAAATTATTGAATAATTTTATGCTTCTTTATAATATATTTTGATTCTACCATCAAATAAATATTTTCTATGCTGAAAAGAACACTTTAAGCACCAACTTTCGCGGTTTTAGTGAATTTAAGATATACTTTTCGGAATAAAATCGTGATTTTCCGAAAAGTACACGCGCCTTTCTTGAAAAAATATTTTTCAATTTTTTTTGTTTGTTTTTCGTCACCAAGACAA
The DNA here is from genome assembly GCA_963170755.1 of Amphimallon solstitiale. Taxonomy (NCBI): domain Eukaryota; kingdom Metazoa; phylum Arthropoda; class Insecta; order Coleoptera; family Scarabaeidae; genus Amphimallon; species Amphimallon solstitiale. The sequence continues at coordinate 49,262,286 of OY720685.1, forward strand.
TATTTCCGTTTTCTGATTTCATCCAATTAAATTCCTTTTCTCACAATTCTTGTTCAAAATGGTATTATAAAACTTTATTGATACGTTTCAGTGTTTTTCAAACTTTAGTAAACTTTCTCTATTAAATCTCTATTAATTTATCATAATGAATTACTAAGACTTTGTACTTCAAAAAATATTGCTAATCAAAATTTTCTGTAAATGTCAATTTTGACAGATCCGCTTATTCAAACTTTACCCGCGCAATTATTTACCAAGTTGTTTCCTTCATACTTCAACAATCAACATTAAATTATTTTACTTTACATTATTGTTAATTAGACAAGTTTTACAAGATTTCAAACTACATTTTTACATAAATTATAATATTTAAATCTCCATTTTCAGATACCAATGAAAATTACTGCCACCAAGAACCTGGTCCACTACAACTCCTTCAAGTACTGTTTTCATAATTGACTGCACACATGTTTATTGTAATAAATAACATTTTAAGTATACACAACTGTTCTTTTTTAGTTTAAATATTTTAATTTAACAGTCACAAAGAAAAATTAGTAAAATTAAATAATCCTTCCAACTTGTTCAAAAATATACAGTGCCAAACATCAATATTGTTACTCAGCACAATATATATATATATATATATAATTAATATTTTATATGTGATTAATGTATATATTAAACACATATAATCTTGTTTCTTTGCCGTATATATTTAAATATGAAGAGAATTTTCTTGAATTAGCGGCATTTTAAATTAATTGATGACAATTACTTAAAATCATTAATTATTAAAATAATGCAAGTAATTGTCATCAATTAATTTAAAATGCCGCTAATTCAAGAAAATTCTCTTCATATTTATATATATATATATATATATATATATAGTCAGATTAAAGATATAATTACTGATAATTAGCTAATATAATATAATATGAAATAGTTACTACTTTAATAATAGTAGAATTTTGGGCTGGATATTTGATTTAAAACACAATCGTTGGCTAAATAACGTTTCGGAAATATATTTATTCCTTCATCAGATCTACAAAATATATAATTAGGGACAACTGTTAAGTAAACTATAAATTATCTTACAATTGCCACACTAGGACATAAAATATATGGGTTTGACAAACATTAAAAACATAACATGATATGACAGTGACTTATAAGTATAAATGTCAAGATGACATATACAAAATTGTAAACAAAAAAAAAATTTCTACAAAGCGCACATCAGGTTTCAAACGTCAGATATATCACACTGTTAAATTTATATGTGTCTTATTTAAAAAACAATATTTTATATACCTATAATATTTGGTGTTGGTCTCTACATACAGAGAAATAAAATAGTTTCTTGTGAACAAAGCTAGTCTAGATACTTTGAGTTAATTTTGTGTAGAATTATTATTATTTCGAACATCAAAGTGCGTAAAACAGTGTACCTTCCTCTCTTTATCTGTCCAGAAGCGTCCCTGCTGCTCCCCATGTCATGCCTAGTTGGAACAAAATAAATAATGTATAGTTGACGAACAAAATAAATAATGTATAACATCACGCAGTTACTGAATAGCACTATTCATTTGGTGAATTGCAACATCTGTTTTCGTCCAGAAAACGGACAGCAAAAAAGTCGATTTTAATGTTAAATTCCTTTCTTCATGGACGTAGGTAGAAGCGTGAGGTGTTTTTAAAATTTATTCTATTTACTTTATATTTCGGGTAATTTATTCGATTTGAACTACAATATAAACAAATAATAACGTATTTTGTATTTTATAGATCACCACCCACTTATTATCCAATTATATAAATAAAATTTAAAACTTTTTAAAAATATAAAATTTCAATAGTGCACGCGTGGGTGATGAGCCATCGGCCGCTCGTGTCCGGTCTCTGAATTAAAACAGACAGCATATATTGTGATTTTCAAAACTCTAACTGTGTGTGTAGGGGATATGATTCAGAATATAACCAGAAAAAATTAATAGGTATACAGTGAAACTTCCCTTAACGGGCACTTCTATTAGCCGGGCACTTCCCTTAAACGGGCATTTTGTCCGGTCCCGAATTTAAGAGTAGGGAATTCCTAATAAATTGGTTTCTCTTATGCGGACACTCCCTTGAACGGGCGCGGATAGTTATTTAGCTGCTTTTTGACCGCAAAGTTTCCATTAAACGGACGGATTTGCATTTGAATACATTCATTACCGCATGATATCTGGCGAAGCCGTTAGCGCAAATCAAGAAAATGTCGAAGCTCTCATAAATAGGTTGCCGTTAATAATTAAAGGGTATAAACTCTGCGATAATTATAATTTGGACAAAACAGGGTTATTTTTTCGGGCACTACCAACAAAGACGATGGCATTAAGAAGCGAAAGATATATGGGCCACATGTTATTGAAAGAAAGATTTACTATAGTGCACTGTGTGAATATGGCAGGGGAGAAAGAAAAACTGTTGGTTATCGGAAAATCAGCACGTCCACGCGCATTTAAAAATATTCGCGTTGCTTTAATAGTAAAACACATCTTATCGCAGTTTGAGAGTTCTGATTCTGTACATAATTTAACCAATTATATTAGCGTATTAGATGCGATTTATTTTATTAAAAAAGCATGGGATGATGTTTCAAGAAAACAGGATTTCAAGAAGTAAATGAGGAGTTTGAAAGTGATCAATATGATCCTGAAGATGAAATTCCTTTATCTAAAGTGGCTGAAATGTGTACGCTAATGGGAAAATTAGGAAGTAATGATGTACAGGAATTTATAAATATTGACGCCAATTTGTATACAGAAGACGGACGATAATCCAGACCATATTTTGCCCGATAATTTAGAAAACGAAAGTCAAAACAGTGATGATGAAATAGAAATTCCTAGAACTAATGATTATGAGAAAAGAATAGTATCATATAAAGATGGTCTACTGGAAATAAAAAAAATAAAACAATTTTGTTTTGAAAAAGATGATGTACAAGCGTTTGGTATGCTTAGTGAGCTATCATTATATTTTGAGGCAAAATTGGCATGTAATACACACAAGCAAACTTCCATTTTAGATTATTTTGTAAGATAGTATATAAATTGTATATGTACCTTACCTACATATATTTCTATTGTATGTATGTGTATATAAATGTGCACATAGCCGTTTGAGTTTTATTTAGGAAATAAAGTTATAAATAATTATAATTTTACACTGTGTGTTCAAATGAAAGTTTATCTTTGGGTTTCTACTTAATTTTTCTGTCTTCTCTGATAAACGGGCACTTCTCTTCTTAAACGGGCAGTTTTGTCGGAACGAACAGTCAAACTATACCAAAAAATCTCGCATGATTACACTAATTAGGGTAGTTTTGATTTGTTGATATGGTGTATGGATTGGTAGACTGTTGCAAAGTCCCAAGTTTTCTTATTTCCCCCACCACCGCAGACGCCGCCATCTTGAAAAAACCGCTAAATGTTTTGGCCTGTTTTTACAAAATATCTCCTAAAGTACTAGTTTGAGCAAAAAAGCCGTTTACGTTTTTATTAAACTAGAGAAAATTTTCAACAATTTAATACAAAAACGGAATATTTAGCTCCAATACTTCCGGAGATAGACTCTTTGAAATTTGAAATTTTTTTTTAAATCAGTTTTTGATCGATAGTAAGTAAATGGTGTATTCTACGCTAAAGTCTGACATCGCATAGTATCTAAAGTTTAAGACCTTCTAGCTCGTTTAGACTGTGATACAATATTAACACACAGAGGTTCATTTATTGCTAAGTTTTTATATCACATATAATTCAGTAGGTCTGTGAATTATACAGGCTGTCCCAGAAATAAAAAGACGGAGTAGCAGGTATGTAAAGTCCGAACAGAAACAGGCCCAAATATACCGCAATAACGAAGAAATTAAAAATTTAATTTTCTATGTTGTTTTTTTAAATAAAAAAATTACATTACGGACCTGGCACACGTAAGAATGCTCATTTATAAATAGAAACGAACACGCAGTCATAGAAAAATAGGCTTTTATTTGTATAAAACGGAAAAAAAACATTAAATCCTACTCATTCATACAAACATTTTTTTGCCCGACGCATCTACATAACAGCAGTCGGTTGTTGACCCAGATGGGCGACGCACTTTATTGCAGACAATAAAAGATCGTTTTTATTTTTAAAATAGAAAGGTTGTTAGTTACTCTTTAATGTGTTTGTAGTCGGAAACAGCTGATTATTATTATTTTAGAATATTCAATAAATCGTAGTTTTTCTAGTAGATGTAAAATTAAAGTAATTAACGGTTTGATATTTATTATGAAGTATCTATTTCTCCTCCCTTTTTTACCGATTGTGAAAGTGAATCAGGTGGATATTTAGCCCAGGGTCGGCATAAGGCCAATTGCATTCTTTATTATTTTTTTCTGCCGTCTGCGAACGAATAAAGACTTGATATTTTGAGGATAGGTTTTTACACAATCTAGCTTCCGATTTCTCCTACTCCGTCTTTTTATTTCTGGGACACCCTGTATATCAATAAATTTGTAAGTAAATAAATAATTGATACATAATTATAAATAAATCATATAATACATAAGTTTCATCGAAACAAGTGATAAATAAGAAGCAAATGGTGATATTTTGTTATATAAAGACAAAATGTGCCTGGACGACAAGCCACATTTGGAACTTTAGCTTTTTACCTGTACTACAAATGTAGTGTCAAACTTTAGCGTAGGATTCACTATATACTTACTATGGAGCAAAAGCCAACTAAAAATCTGTAGTTTTTACATTTTTAAGAAAAAATCTCTAAATTTAAAGAAATCTATCTCAGTCTCGTCGCAGACTTCAAAAATTACTATAAATATACATCGCCCGAAAGTAAACAATGTGTAAGATTATTATATTGCAAATTTATCATCGTTTTTGTTTTTTATAGGTAGGTGTATATATTTTACATTACATTCCGCAAAGTGTTAAACGGTTGAATAAATAATAATAATATATAACTTATTATTATTTTTTTATTTTTTTTATTATTTGACAAATAGCAAATGAGCAACTGTACTTTTGCATAAATAAAAGTAGCTATCCTATAGACATTTTTAATTAATAATACATATATATGCCTAATTTGCAGTGCCACCTAATGTCCAGAAGCTACACTAATATTTAAGTTCCTGACGTGATAATTCTACATTTTGACGGTTTTTGTCCACACTATAGTTGAATTGTAACCCTAATTTCACATAATGTCCACGCATTTTTATTTTTGATACCATTTACAAACGAAGATATTATTTTCGTTGCAGTATTTTTTGTTACAATGCAAACTAATTTTTTGAGGTCCAGGGGGTGCAAGAAAGCTATACTTTATTTGAAAATTACAGATAAAAATATTTATTTTTACTTCTAAAAAGGGTATTTTATTCACAGTATATATATAGTGTCAAAACAGCCCAATTAGACATTTAAAACCCCCCTACGACCTCGAATCAAGTTTCCTTAACATAACTGTGTAATTTTTATAACAATTAAATTAATAGTTTCCATTTCTTATCCAAAAAAATGGGAGCATGTTTTCAACGTGAATATTGTCTGGTGTAGCGTAGGGTACGCCAGCCTTAATACTAAATCATTGATTTCTCCACATCAACACGGTTTCATGTGCGGTCGTTCAACAACTACTGATCTGATTTCTCTAACTCAAGCTATCTCATGAATTAGACAATCAAGGTCAAATTGATGTAGTTTATACGGATTTGATGTGATAGATTATGGTGTACTGTTTCAAAAACTTTCTGCATTCGGATTTAGTGCGTCGTTGCTTAAACTTTTACACTCATATTTGACGAGCAGATGCAATTGTGTTTTTTATAATGGTTTCGGATCTCGTGAGTTCTGTCCCTCTTCCGGTGTCCCGCAAGGATCCAATCTAGGACCACTACTTTTTAATTTATTTCTAAGCGATTTGCTAGGATCCTTGTCGTGTACTTGCGTATGCCAATGACCTCAAAATCTACAATCATATAAAATCTGTGGATAATGTTTTCTGTTTTCAGCAAGACTTACATACTTTGTATAACTGGTGTTCCAGGTACAAATTGCATTTAAATATAAGTAAATGCTGTTTTATATCATTTACATGTAAAGTAGGCCATCATAATTTTACTTACTTCATAGATGGTGTTCTCTTGGAAAGGGTAGGCGTTATCCGAGATCTTGGGGTCCTTTTTAATAGCAGATTAAGTTTTTCCAACCATGTTAATCATGTTTGTGCCTCAAGATCTTTGGGATTTATTATGCGTACGTTAAGTTCTTTAGCAACCCACTAGTTTTGAAGACGTTATGTTTTAGTTTTGTGATCAGTGAAATATCTCTCGTTCAGAATTACCGGGACTTATCCTCCGTGAGCGCGATTTATAAGAAAGCTGTGCAACGGATGGATGGACTGCCCAGATCTTCTTTCCTCTCTGAACTTTATCACTCCCAGACTATCCTCTCGTTCCTCTTCTACTTTCCTAATTCCCTTCGCGAGAACGAATTTACTGCAGGGGTCTCCGCTCGTCAAGATGTGTCGCTTTTCGAACTTCCACTACCATGATATTTTCTGCACCAATGGCTAATTATAGAATGTTTTCTTTTTAATTTTTTTCTAAATAATATGTATGTATAATTTAATACCGTTGTCCTTTAATTGTAAAGCGTTGGACAAATAAAATTATTATTATTATAATCCATTTTCCATAGATAACAATACCAGAAATATTAAAAAAACACAAAACAATAAACCAGTAATCACAGTAAATGCTCAAATATTTTGCCATGTTCAAATGCACTAATACAGTGTGCTCTTTGGCATATTCAACAGCTCTTTGGATTGTGCTTTGGTAGTTATTAAAGCTTATAATAAAGGGTTTTTCAGTATGAACATAACATTTTTCTGTTTAAGTGGCACACAGAATAATTTAGATATCGAGTTGAAATTTAAAAAGGTTTTATTCTATTTATAGGTATAGCTGTCGGTTCTTGGTGAAACATAATTTATATATACATACTTTAAAGTAGATAAAATTTAAAAAACACTTGATTTCGTTTCACTTAATTTATTGGAATATCTCTAACAATATTATTTCGGTATGTTCTACCATTCTCAAAGAACTAAATTTGTGTGTCTTATTTTTTAACTTTATATATTACTTGTGGGTGTGTTTACTGTACCTACTTTGACCATTTTATTACTGTGTCTATTATCGGTGTGTTTATGTATTCTCTGTGTGTGTTGGTTATGTGTAATTTTTTGTGTATAGCTTTTTTAATTTCTAGTATTTCTAAATAATTAAGTTTTTTGCTTTTGTTAGCATTATGTAGTAATTTACAACTATCTATATCAGGAAAGTGGAGTTTCTCAATGCAATGTTCTGAGAATCCTGTGTTTTTTGTTTCTTGGATTATTGCTTTTTTGTGTTCATTTAGTCTTGTTTTTATGTTTCTTCCACTTTGTCCGATATAGATAGCATCACAATTTTTACAATTAATTTTATAAACGCCAGATTTTTCTAAATTTGTAATGTTATCTTTGCTATTGCCTAACATACCTAGATTGTATTTATTTACGTTGACTACGTTTAGTCCTTTCTTAGATAGTATTTTATTGATTTGTTTATTTACTGAGGGGACGTAGTGTATTATATGCCATTTTTTGTGTTTGTTTCTTTTATTGTGGGGTAAAAATATGTTTGTAGGTTTTTTCTATGTTTGTGTTTTATTATTTCGTCTATTATTTTTGGATTGTATCCGTTATTCCTTGCTATTATTTTAATCGTATTTAACTCTTTATTATAATCTGTTTTATTTAATGGTATGTTTATTAATCTATGAATGAAGCTATGGAACGGGGACATTTTAATTTTCCAGGATTGTTTTGAATATCTATGTATTATTGTGTCTGTGTATGTCGGTTTTCTGTATATGTTATAAGTCAATTTGTTATTTTCTTTCTTGATTGTGATATCTAGGAAGTTTAGTTGATTGTTATTTTCCATTTCTATTGTGAATTGTATTTTGTTGTTAATTCATTTAGTAATTCGCTTGTTTGTCATTCAGTTCCGAAAAATATACAAAAGATGTCATCTACGTATCTTGTCCAGTGTAATATCTTTTTTATGATTTTATTGTCCTTCTTGAATAATTCTTTTTCAAATTGTGCCATATAAATTTCTGCTAAAAGGGGACTTAGGGGATTACCCATAGGCAGACCGTTAGTTTGTTTGTAGATGTTATTGTTGTATTTGAAATAGTTTTGGTCTATACATGTGTTTATCATTTCCAAAGTTTTGGTTTCTCTTTGTCCTCCATGTTACATTTATTAACGTGTTCTTTTAATATAGTTTTAAGTTGTGTTATTGGTATGGAAGTAAATAAACTTTTTACAACTAATGATATTAGTTTTGCATTTGGGGGTATTTTTAGTGTACTTAACTGCTTTAATAAATATTGTGTTTTTTATGCTTTTTTCGGATTTAAATTTAATTTTGTCTGGTACTATTTTATTGATGTATTTACACAGTTTGTAGTTTGGTGCATTAATGTATGAAACTACAGGTCTTACTGGGTTATTGTTTTTGTGTAATTTCGGTTGTCCATATAAGAATGGAATTCTTGGGTTCATTATATTTATATGTTCATTTTCTAGATGATTACTCTTTATTATGTTTTTAATTTCTTTTTGATATTTGTTAGTAGGGTCCTGTATTTTTACAAAGTCTTCGCTATTGAGTAAATTATTCATTTTATTTGTATAGTCTAACTTTTTTTAAATAGTCACTGTGTTACCTTTATCTGCTTTCGTGAGTATTAAATTATTTGTTTCGATTTTTGTTTTTATTGATTTAATAATATTATGTTCATTTGATTTGTTGTTTATTATTTTGCTTTTATTTTCTACTAATATCTTTTTTATTATTTATTTTTCGTAATTACAGTCTTCTATAGTGTTTAAAGTCATCTCTAAGTTTACTGCTAGTTGTTCAATATCTTGTTTTTTTTATGTTAGGATAATATTTGAGACCTTTGTTTAACAATTTAATTTCTGTTTCATTAAAATCTACGTCTGTCAAATTTACAACACGTGGACAGAATTTAATTTCTATCTCGTCATTTTCTTTTACTTTAATTGGTACCTACCATATTATTAAAAAAATATATTAAAAAAAAGGTTTTACTTGGCGACTGCGTGCAGTTCACGATTCATGTGATCCGATATGCATCGTAATTAGCGTTTTATTTGTTTGCAAATAAGATCACTTGCTCGTGACATAAGTGATCTGATGGGAACTGACCCGGCATACAAATGAAACATGAGAAATAACTATAGTATGCACGTGAACCCTTATTTCTGACCCTACGCATTTGGTAGTGAAATTAATTCCTACCTTACATTGATGTTTAGCACGACATTAGATTACAAATGTATTTATTTTCAGAAAGGGCATTGTACCGACACCACCGGCCAAGCAAGCGCCATCAGCAATGCTCGGACGCAAGAGATGCCTCCGTCCAATCTATAATTGTGAGCAGTGCAAGTACAGGACAAAATATCAAGCAAATCTTAAAGAGCACACCAACAACCATCATTACAAAGTTAAAATGTATAAGTGTGGTATTTGTCACAGCCGTTTCAAGACTAAGGAATCCCTCAGCCTGCACGCTTGTGATGGAAGAAAGGACGGACAAAAACATTCTACGACTGATTATAGGAATACACAAATAAAAGTAGAAGAATCGAGATCACCAGATCTAAAGAAAATATTTAAGTGTTCGTTGTGTGTGTTTCGAGCAAAATGCAAACAATATTTAAGAATACATATAAAAACTAAACATTTGAAGAAGTTTAGTTTTAAATGTGACTCTTGTGAATTTAGAACAAACTTTAAACACAGTTTAGAAGGACATATAAAAAGTAAACATTTGAAGGAATTTAGTTTTAAATGTGACTCTTGTGAATTTAGAACAAACGGTAAATGGTATTTAAAACAGCATATAAAACGTCAACATTTGAAAGAATTTGATTTCAAATGTTATTCTTGTGAATATAGAACAAATAGTAAGTGGTATTTAGAAAATCACATAAAAACTGTTCATTTAAAGGAATTTGATTTTAAATGTGGTGTTTGTGAATTTAGAACAAACAGAAAAACTCATTTAAAAGAACATATAAAAACTATTCATTTAAAGGAATTTGATTTTAAATGTGGTGTTTGCGAATATAGAACAAACAAGAAAACTAATTTAGAAACACATATAAAAACTAATCATTTGAAGGAATTTAATTTTAAATGTGAGTCTTGTAAATATAGAACAAACAACACAATGAATTTGGAAGTACATATAAAAGCTAACCATTTGAAGAAATTTGATTTTAAATGTGAGTCTTGTGAATTTAGAACAAACTACAAACGCAGTTTAGAAAAACATACAAAAGCTATTCATTTGAAGAAATTTCGTTTTAAATGTGACTCTTGTGAATATAGAACAAGCGATAAAGGTAGTTTGGAAGTACATATAAAAACTAATCATTTAAAAGAATTCGATTTTAAATGTGAATCTTGTAAATATAAAACAAACAACAGACGTAGTTTAAAAACACATACAAAAACTATGCATTTGAAGGAATTTCTTTTTAAATGTGGTTCTTGTGAATATAGAACTAACAGAAAAACTAATTTAGAAGAACATATAAAAACTATTCATTTAAAGGAATTTGATTATAAATGCGACTCTTGTGAATTTAGAACAAACAATAAACGCAGTTTAGAAAGACATATAAAAAGTAAACATTTGAAGGAATTTAATTTTAAATGTGACACTTGTGAATATGGAACAAACAACAAAAGTAGTTTTGAAGTACATACAAAAAGTAAACATTTGAAACAATTCGATTTTAAATGTGATTATTGTAAATATAAAACAAACAACAAAACTCATATAATAGTTGCATTCCTTTTAGTTTTAACTGAGATTATTACTTCATATAAAGAAAGTGAGAATATCACCTTACCTCACTCGTGTAAATGGAACGTGTTTTGCACGAATTATCAACACCATCCAAATATAGCCAACTTCATTACTTTACATTTTGCGCATTGTTAATATAACGTTAAAAGTTAACCTATAAATTAAATGTACATTCAATGTTGTATGTATATTGTTTGACTTTGATTTAATTTTGTGTTAGAACGTAAACCATGGATCAATTGAAGATTATGCAAATGTGTTACGAGGTAAAATTAAACACTTTGCAGCATTTATCCATTTTCATAATTTGTAAAATACTTGTAGATGAGCGATGATGATTTCGATAGCACCTCCAGTGATAGTGACGAAGTGTTACCCGACTCATCCGATTCATCAATGGAAATGGATGTGATGTTTAAACGACGCAAGACACTGCACAGAACTCCGGTTTTTGTAGAAAATGTTGTTCCATCATATGACGATGACGAATTCAAAAGGCATTTTAGACTGAACAGATCAACATGCAATCAGCTCATAGGTTTGTACTGAAATGTGAAGTACTCATGAAAATATTAAAATTAGTCACTTACAGAACAAATAGCTCAGAGTAATATTTTACCATGTCATAAATTTGGACGTGAAAAAATAAACCCAGAAAAAGCTGTTTTATTGACTATATGGTATTTAACAAACACTGAGACATTTAGACAAATTGGAGATAGATTCAACATAACAGACAGTTCTGCTTGTAGAATAATAAGGAGAGTTGTAAAATATTTTGTTAAAATTAGTCCAAATTACATTAAATATCCTGAAAATAAGGAAAGAGATGTAGTGCGTGAGGAATTTAGAAAAATGCAAGGAATTGATGGGGTTGTAGGGGCTATTGATGGTTGTCATATTAATATTAAAAAACCAGTTAAGGATGCTCATGTTTATTGTAACCGTAAATCAATGTATACCATACTGTTACAAGGAGTATGTGACCATAATAAACGATTTATAGACGTATTTTGTGGCGAAGCAGGGTCTATCCACGATGCCCGTCTCCTAAAAAGATCATCTATATATGAAAAAGGAATGACAGGATATTTTGTTAATGACTTTTTACTTGGCGATTCTGCTTACCCCTGCTTACCGTGGCTGATACCACCATTCAGGGATAATGGACAGCTGACAAGAGACCATAAAACATTTAATTACCGTCACTCTGCTTGCAGAATACTTATAGAAAATGCATTTGGGTTATTGAAAGGACGATTTCGCAGGTTAAAGTTTTTTGAAAATCAAGATATTTTCTTTATTGTGGAATGTGTTATATCGGCATGTGTCTTGCATAATATATGTATTGATAGTTGTGATGAAGTGGAATGTGAGGTAGAAAACGACGAAAATGATGTTGATGAACATTCCATATGTAACACCAATGAACTAATACCTGGACATTCCAAAAGAGACAAGATATTTAATACAATGTTTAATATTTAGAATTTAAATAAATATACTTATAATTTAAAAAGAAAGTGTTTTATTGTTAAACTAATGGTATACATACAGTCAACTTATCTTATTATAAAAAAAAGGTACAACTAAAATCTCATTTAATTTCAACTTAGAATTTACTCCACTTTTGATATTTCAAATTATTTTGATATCTGAGAATTGTCAATACATTCTGCCAAATATTCGAGAGCTCGAACTTTTCGTTCCTCTAATTGTAATTTTCGTTCATACAAATTATTTTTCTTTGTTTTAATTTCAATTAACTTTTCTCTGTATTCGGTGTTTATTTTTATTTGGCTTTCATAAAAATTTTTTTTCATATCTGTATATTCCAATGTCATGCTTTTTCTTTTTTTTCCAGAATTTGTTGCAGCAGCTACATTTTCTGGTGCTTTTAAGCTATCTGCTGACTCAAAAGCATTGGTATCTTCAGTAGTGCTATGTGTTGAGCTTTCCGCTTTAAATTTTGTACTATTGACATCAATGCTATGTGGGCTGCAATTATTTGGTTTCTGACCCAATAATTCTTCCAATCGGTCAAAAAAAAGAAACCTTGTTGGAGCTCTGCCACTCTTCATTTTCTTATCTTTGGCACTCTTATACGTTCTTACCAAGTTTTCCCATTTCTTTTTACATTTTAATGGTTCATACTATAATAAAAAAATGTACATTAAACCTCATATCTTTCATATACACTAATAAACATACTGAAATTTGTTGACTTTCTAATTCACCACTAATTACAACCCAAAAATTTTTTTTCTTAATAGGATGGTACATGTCGTCATAGTGACTCTCAACAGCTGAAATAAGGGCAAGAGTTTGAAAGTATTGCCATTCGTGTTTATTATTTTGGCCATTATTATTATCACAACTAGTGGGTTCACTATTCGTGTCACTAATTGTACAGTTTTCATCGCTGCTTCTTGTTTCTGAGTTCCCCACCATTTCAAACTCAAGACTAATATCCGTACTTGACAAAACAGGTTCATTTAATCTATTAAATGATATTTGTTGTTGCGTTACTGGTAAAATGATATTGCTATCTAAAAGTATACAAACTGTGAACATACAAAGTATAAAAATGGATTCATATTTATTTACCTGATTCTTTTAATAGAAAATCTCCTTTATTATTCATCGCCCATTGTCCGTTAGGTAATTTTAAAATAGTGTAGGACATATTATACAAAAAATTATATTTTCTCAAAAATTTTATACACACCTATAACCTATAGCGTGCAACACACATTCGAGCATAATCAGTATTTTGCAAACTTCAGATATAACCCCCTCCACAACTGAGCCAAATATCTCGTGCAAGCACAAGGTTCGAAGGTAGTGCTTGATCGGTGAAGGGGGAGGAAAAAATCTTACATAAACTCAGTTCGCATTTTGTAAATGGAACATGTTATTATCTGAGATCAGGTGAGAACAACTTAGATTTTCGGTAAAAGGAATGCACCTATTATTACATATAAAAACTGATCATTTGAAGGTTTTTGATTTTAAATGTGATTCTTGTGAATTTAGAACAAACAGAAAGTGGAATTTTGAAAATCATATAAAAAGTAAGCATTTGAATGTTAGTGTTGTGAATTTAGAACAAACTACAAATATCATTTAGAAAAAGAAGTCGCCATTTAAGCTGTATCGAAACAATAATCCCTAAATTTTTCTTGGTTTGTGTAATGTCCAGTGGATATTGTTGTCAGAATGTTTGAAAATTTTTCTGGCACACATTTAAATCATCCAGTGATGAAATGACTTCCATTCACTTCTGTCAGCCTTTGAATGGTGTGGTTTATGAGGTTTTATAAGGGACCACAATTTCATTTTCACTAATTAGTAAATTCGGTGGATAACACGTTTTCTTTGTATCTGCCACCACATGATAGGAAGGATATATTACATCGCCTTATCTCATTTTGAACCTGCCCGTATCAATAGTACAAAAGTATTTAGAACTGGATTGCAATATTTTTTGTATATATGAAATTTTATAATTAGGACCGGTAATATCACTTTTACTCGTAGCGAGTACCACTTTTTTTCGAATATCTTGCAAAGTATGCATTCTATAGAGATTTATTAAGAGAACAGTTATAATAGGATTTTGAATAATTTTTGTATGAAAAAATCTTAAAATTGTACGATTTAAAACGCTGATATGTATAAGAAAGTCGTTTAGTGACCACACTTCTTTATTTTATATATATAGATTAATGTTTGTTAATTATTAAACAACTCGAATAAATATTCTATTTTTTCTCCTTCTATATGTCATTAAACCTTAGTCGTCGCAACATCTTGCTTTGGATTGATTAATTTAACACTGCGCTTGAAAAGGTTTTGCGGGGAGAGAAATGTGCCCAAAAAATGTTCACTTCTAGTTTTAAAGCAATACATGTAAAATTCATGCTTTGAGCAAAGAGTTAAAAATTACGGGGCACATTTGACATAATTTTTATTATTAATTTTCTAAATTAACAGTAACTTGTGTTTTCACGTAGCAGTCGACTAACAGTTCTGACAGTTGTAACGGTACGGCATAATTTATTATTTTTAATGATTTTATAAATTCCAAATATGTATATGAATTGTATTTTTAAAATTATGTATTAGAAACCAAAAGATATATTTCTTAGAACTATTTTTCCTATATGTTTATCTGTGTATAAAATAAGCAAGCGATTTCATGTTTTATATTGTGTAAGTATAATAAACAGAGATTTTTATCAATAGTAAAATCTAAGTATTCGTATTTTTTAAACGTACACGTTGAAGGTATGTGTGATTTGTCCAATAGTTTGCAATTTTCATACACGTTTATTCATGTGTGAGAAGAATAGAAGATCTTGGATATTCTTCTATCAAGTAGTTGCTGGTCTGGGTTTCTTTAGTCTGTGGGTGAAACATTTATGACAAACTAATATATACCAGTGAAACCAGTGGTTGTGTGGTACTTTATAGGGAAATGTTAATCAATACTCTCAGCTCATTGTTCATTCATGGCTGACTGATGTTTGTAATTGTATTGGAGTATTATTATTTCCAGCAAATGAAGAAAAAGTATTTCACTTGCCATGATTTATGGGTAAAATATTTAAACAAATTTTTTTTTTTAATTTACAAAAGCTAACAAAATAGAGTATTGTTTAATAAGATTTATTTATTAAAAAGTTTGACTTATTATACAAGCAATAGTTACAATTAGAAAATAAGTTTAATCATGTAAGGTTATAAAAATGTATTATTAATATTTGAGGTACAATGTACACATAAAAGTGTTGGACTTAAGCGAATGTAAATAGATTGCAAATGTATTGGTAAATAAGTTCAACTTGTAATTAAAGTTTTGTGTTTTATATGTAGCGAAATAGCTACTTAAATTTTAAAATAATGGCCCTGTTGAACAAGTACCAGGGCGTTGATTGAAGAAATACATAAAGATGCGCAACGCTATAGCAAAATAGCGTGTCTTACCGCTAAATAGCCCCACACACCTCTTGCCCAGAAACCACTGCTGTCTCATGGCGACACCCTACGGCATTTCGTATTACTGCTAGAAATTGACGATACCGAGGAAAAAGCGAGGGTTTTGCCGTTTACAACCAAAAACTTATTTTTTTTAACAGGAACACTCAGCATTTTATTGAGGCAGTTTGTTCCTTTTATTATTCTCTTTCATTTTTGTTAACCATGTCCTATATCTACCTTTTGTAATTTTTGAGATAATCACTATAGGAGCAATTAGCGGTCAATTAAAGAACTACGGGCGCTGTTCTATGCACCCAAATATTCGTCCAATAAAGGCCAGAATGCGGCTGACTGCCTGCGTCAACTGTTAAAGAAAGTCGGTATACATTTATGTCAACCTTATAAAAGCATCGCTATTAGTTATCCATATGAATTATCCTTATGAAGAGTTAATAGATATGATTGATGTTTTGGGTGAATCTGAAAGAAACTCTTTGCTAGCATCCAGACTTATGCACAGTGATCCCTGGTAGAAGTCAACCGAAGCCAGAAACCTTCGAAAGTATAAAGGGACGGTTTGAGTGAACAAAAAGTATTGAATATGAAAAAAAGAATGGACAAAGCAATAACTGGTGAGGATAAGACGTTTATGGTACTTGCGAGTGTAGTCGACCACCCCCATACTAGTACTACGAAAATTAGTCGTCAGTTAGATGTAAGTCAAATTTTAGAGTCCAGAATAATTAGGACATACGAAATTCACCCATAGCATATTCATACACAGGGTTAGATGAAAGAAATTTTCAGAATCTCTTACATTTTTATCAATTGGCAGCAGTTAAATTATCCTGGCTTTGTCAATTTTTTGTTGTTTACCAACGAAGCCAACTTCTATTAAAGTGAATACGTTCATCGTCACAATTTCCGTTATAATAACACATAAAAAACCCCACTTTATCACACCTGTAAACTTTCAAAATCGTTGATCAATAAAACTGTGGGGAGGAACAGAGAGTAGTTGCAAATTGAACCTTATTTCTTTGATGAAAATGTTAATGGAGGAGAGTATCTTCGGTATCTACGGACGGATTTTCAAAACTTTTTGAAGACTTCTTCAAATATGTCAGTAAACATAACCTTTATTTTATTTCGATGTTAACCAACAGTGTCAAAATTGAAGTACTGCAACTGGACATTGCCGGAATTAAAAAATTGAAATGCGATGCTCTTCATTCTGTAAAATTATTACTTTTGGGATAGTTGGATTTAACATTTACTTTGTTTTACAGTTGACTAAGGAAGTCGGGTGCCATTACTGCCTTCTATTGGTTGAACAAATATTTTGGTGCATAGAAGAACTGCGCTCGTAGTTCTTTAATTGACCGCTAATTGCTGCTATAGTGATCATCTCAGAAATTACAATAGATAGGTATAGGACATTGTAAACAAAAATGAAAGAGAATAAAAAAAAGGAACAAAATGCCTCAATAAAATACTGGGTATTCCATTTTAAAAAAATAACTTTTGGTATGTGAAAATTTCAGGCAGTAGACTTTGAAAAAACAAAGTTTTTTGAGGTATTGTCGAGTGCAACCTTACCAAATGATGCAGAATTTTCTTGGCTACAAGCACCACCAAAGTTAATGTTTTTACTTTTAAAAACAATTCGAAAATGATTTTTTTCTGAACACGTGTTTTGGTCAAATATTTTCAAAAAACATTAATAACTCAAAAACTATAGGCTCAATTTAGAGAAAGAGAAAACAGTTGAACAGACAATTTAAAGCAGTACAAGAAAATCCAAAAATATATAGGGTGAGTTATTTAAAAAAATTAAGTTCCGTGCATTTCCGGTGAAACCGGAAGTGCGTCAGACCTTAAAGTATTTTTACAATATGCGCCACAAGCAACCATGGATCTTCCACTATTTTTTCCCCTTTTATTTAAAACACAAAAGAGAAATCGAAGAAGCGGCTACTAATGACTCAGCCTGTATAAATAATGTATTTTTTCATTAGATGAGTGAATAAAATAAAACAAACGTAAATAAATCAAAACCAACTTGTTTTGTTTTGTTTTAAAACAAAAACAAAAAACTAATTGTTTGGGTTGTAGTTGTTTAGGAAAATGTTTCATAATTCTGGCGTTTTTTATGTGAAGAATGTTTACTTAATTCACTTTAATTCAGAATTAATTTTTATTGACACAAAGATGTCTGTGGCTAGATACAAGATCTCGTTAGTGTAAGCGCAATGTGTACATTTCGACGGTCAACACAAAACTAAAAATCTGGGACCCAAATGACTGGTGCTGCCGCTCTAGATGTGGGATCCAGTTTGGGTGCGCTCGGTCCTATCTAGTAGCGCATCTTTACGTATTCCTTCAATCAACGACCAGGGACAGGCGCGCACCCAGAAAAAAAAATTAGGGGTGTTTCAAGTTTGTTTTTGTGTGCCGACAACCGCCATATTGAATTTGATTTGACAGGTTAGGATTGCCTTATTAACAAAATATGAGAGTATTGAAGGTATTAAATAAAAAATAAATTATAGATCAACATAAGAAGTTTGTAACTCACGATAATAAAGAATAAATTACAATATATATATTAGACAAATAAACAGGTAATGACTCACCAGTGGCGTATGTAAAAACACCCTTCCCAGGTTCACTTTTTGTCGAAAATGCTCTCGCCTTTTCTGTTCCCCTTGCTTTCAATTTTTTGAATAATTCCAAATTTTCTGAAAGTCTATTAATTTAGAAATTACACGTTTAAAGTAAATGATAATTGTAATACTCTGTATATTATACTTTCTACCTGCGTTGTATTTCATTTGGTATACCAATTCAGCAGTTTGAATAAATTCGATTACGTAAGACATGCACATTACGTGCAACGCCAGTGTCATGAGAATTCATGTAAACAATTACATAATATTTCTAAGTAGGTCATATAACATTCTACACACATACAAAAATATATTTGCAGTCAATATATTTGTGAAAGAAAATTGTCAGATATGTTACAATTTTATTGATAGTTAATGTTTTTATTGGTTAGTTCATGTTGATTAATTGACAAAGATGATACCTATATTATGGAAACGTTTTAATTTATTATTTTGTTTAGAGTTCATTTTACCTACAACCGCTAAACTAGGAAAGGAAACTCTTTTTTTTATCAAATGACTAAGAAAACGTACTTTTAGCGGATAATCCAGGTTGAAATATGGACGACGCATTATTAACATTTAAAGAAGTTAATGGGAAATGTGGAAATGAAACATTTTATCTTAAAAACTTATAGAACACGTGATTTCGAGTATTAAAAATTCCTGAGAGACATAATGTTTTCCTCGACTTTTAGTTTCTTTGACGTTGGTTACAATGATTTTTTTATTTAAGAAAAAAACTTTTACCATTCAAGTCTGTTTAATGAATTATTTTGTTCATTAGTCTAAGTACAATTTTAGAAAGACTGGTGTCGTAAAGTGAACTTTAAGACACCGAAATTGAAAAATATCCTTGTCAGTTCACTCTCTGCCACTTTTTTTTAAAGACACGATGGACTACCAATATGGCGAGTACACTTGTTGTTCTGATTGGATGGATGTAGTGCTGCAGCTAGACCTTCCTAAACGTTTTTTTTTTAAAATAATGTGTCCATTTTATTGTCCATAAGATATAGTATATTGAGGATTTTACATTTTATTTTGTTGTAATAGTTTTAAGTTTATGTGAAAAATAGAATATAAATAAAACTGTTTATAAAATTTGTCTTTTCAATTCCAATTAAATAAGGAAACATCAAATGAAGTCTACCGATTTTGCACGACACCGAATTGAGTTGCATGCAAGGCCTGATCACGGGCTTTACCAATTTTGAATTTTATTTTTGTTGCTATTACAAACACTAAGCGCTAGTAGTGTTTTTATTATTTTAGAATATTCAATAAATTGTAGTAAATATCAAGAATGTAATTATTTTTTTCTAGCATGTGTAAAATTAAAGTAATTAATGGTTTGATATTTATTATGAAGTATCTATTCCTCCTTTTTTTTAACACAAGTAATATGGTGGTCCTGAAAAGAACCGATTGTGAAAGTGAAGCATGTGGATATTTAGTCCAGGGTCGGCGTAAGGCCAATTGAATTCTTTATTATTTTTTTTCTGCCGTCTGCGCACGAGTAAAGACTTGATATTTTGAGGGTACGTTTTTACACAATCTAGCTTCCGATGTCTGCTACTTCGTTTTTTTATTTCTGGGACAGCCTGTATATTTAAAAGTCTAACAGCAGCAGATAAGCATTATTTAATTATAAAAATAAGGATATGATGCTACTATTACTATTAACATAAGTACATCTGTATAATATTTTGTACAAAATATCTCTATTTTTATTTTCTTTAATGTATGTTATGTATAGTCCAGTCGTTTTGGCAACCGACACGGCCAAAGTACGAACTAAAGACGGCGATTCAATACCACTACAAATTTCGAACGGCCGGAACAATCTCAAAACAATAAAATTAAACTAATTAATTAATATTTCAGGATATATACCTTCCAATAGTAAAATACTATTACATGAAAGCCAGTTACAAATTAAACATTATAAATAAAACAGTTAAATACCTATATTATATATACTATATACACCTATATTTTATACCGGGCTCTTTTTTTATCATTACACATAGCATTTTCCCTATGTGTAATGATAAAAAAAAAATTGTCAATGCATTAGCGATATAGTCACTGTATAGTAGACAACCAGTTATACACCAATGAAGAATTTACGTATAGCATACCTTAATTTTAAATCAGGTTGCCATGACGGGAAAAACATTTTTTATGTCTAATATTTCTGAATTTTTATTCAAACATAAGTCATAAATACAACAGAAATGAAAAGGTGGCAATAGTAATGTGGTACCAGAAAAATAATAGTTTAAGGCAAGTTAGAGACATGTTTTCCGTCAATTATCCAGACAGGCCTATACCTTGTGCAAAAACAATTCTGAACTTTTTTAAAAAATTTCAAGAAGACGGTTGTGTTCTAAGTTCTCACAAAAAAAGAAATAGAACCAATCATGTTCATTCCAACAGAAGACATGAAATTAAATATCCTGTGTTACGTAGAGGAACGGTCTGTAGGATCGCTTTTAGATGTAGCTAAACATTTTGGAGTATCGTACAGTTCGGTATACAAAACTCTGAAAGAATTTAAATATAGGCCATACAAAATATCAAATCATCAAGAGCTTTTCGAAGAGGATAAGATAAAACGAACTGAGTTTTGTGAAATAATGTTTAACATGTTAAATGAAAACCAAGAAATTTTAAATAAAATAATTTTTACTGATGAGGCTACATTTACCGTAAACGGTGAAGTCAACTCTCAGAACTTTCGGTTTGTACCCTACATTTATCCATGAAAAATTATTAAATTTCCTATCCATTAATCCATTAGGTACTGGTCCCGTACAAATCCTTACGCTCAAAACCTGACCCGAACACAGTACCCTCAAAAAGTTAATGTCTGGATTGGAATAATAAGCGATAGACTTATTGGCCCATTTTTTATTGACGGTAACCTCACTGCAGTGAAATATTTGAATTTGTTGAGAGACCATATCATTCCATCAATTGAGATGATGAATGTTGATGAACCCTGGTTCCAAATGGATGGGGCCCCGCCACATTCTACTAACGCTAATAGGAATTTTTTAAATAACTTATTTCAAAGACGGTGGATTGGTAGATTTGGTCCCATACTATGGCCTCCAAGATCAGCTGATTTATCTCCAAATGACTATTTTCTTTGGGGTTACCTAAAAAGTAAAATTTACAACAATGTACGAATACGCAACTTGAATGAACTAAAAGAGCATATACGTACTGCATATAATGGAATAAGGCCAGAATTTATTAGAAATACACTTCGTTGCTTTCAAGATCGCCTTGCTTATTGCCTTGAAAGACAAAGTGGACATTTCGAGAACTTGTTATGATATTAGACTTCACATTTAAGTTCGTTTAATTGTTATAATAAACTAATTATTTTGTTCCAAGTGATATTCTGCATTTTCTTTATTAAAAACATAACCTAATTCTTCTAAGCTTTATTTTGCTCTGTATCGCCCAGTGTTACCAGTTGTTACACCCGCAACAACGTCGAAACTTATTAATAAGATATGGAAGTTGTTAAAACAGGAGATCCTATAGTGAGGTAGAATGTATTGGAAAACGCAGGGCCGAGCTAGCTTCAATCGCAGATGGCGTGTCGGTTCAGAAAAACTAAACTAAAGATATGAGCGTCGGTCGGCGACGACGCAAGCGAAGTTGTCCGGGCACCAGGACACTATGCTACCTTTTGGTAACCTACCTGCGTATCCTAAGACCTGCCACTGGCTGTGTCCCTCCAGCGGGACTCCTACGGATCAGCCTGTATAGGTTTTACGCCAAACCTTATTCAACTGCGTCACAATAATAAAAGATGAAGGTAAGATATGTTGAGGTATAAAAAAAAAAGAAATTACGATGTGAAGAAAGGTGCTATATTATTAATATTATTTTTTTTTTGAAAAATTAAAATGTTGACAATACGAATTTTTTTTTAAAAGAAAGTAATGAAAATTTAAAGAGATAATAACAAAAGAACCTCTGCGCATCGGCAGGAGGTTGGTCGGCGTCAGAAACGTTTCTTTGCCTTACAGGCCAATATACATTTGTTGTTATTAAGCGCCACCAACGGCGATGTTCTAAGTTAAATAGTTACAAGGAAAATTTGATTCAAGTTAGCGCACAGGACTTAAAATAAGTAATTAATTAAGAGAAAGGTAAAACGTGAAATTACAAAATCAAAATTACGTAATAATTAAATAAACTGTTTACATCTATTAACCTATTAAATGACGCTAGCAAAAGATTCAAAGGAAAATCCAGTATTAGCACAAAAGAATCTACTGAGCTTACGGTATAGAATTTTACAATTACTTAAATAATATCAATAGCTCAGAAATTAAAAAAACATACATGAAAGTCAAATTCCTAAATTACGGTAATGAATGTGCTAGGATTATTATCAAATTCAAGATTAAAATTCAACACATCAAAGAGAAATATTATTACGGTATAGAATTTACTAGATTTGTTATAAAATTAAATATTCTACACATCAAAGAGAAATATTATTACGGTAATGAAATTACTAGAATTATTATTAAATTAAATATACAACACTTCAAAGAGAATTAGTATTACGGTAATGAAATTACTAGAATTATTATTAAATTAAATATACAACACTTCAAAGAGAATTAGTATTACGGTAATGAAATTACTAGAATTCTTATTAAATTAGATATTCAACACATCAATGAGAGCCCTTATCAAATCTTCTTAGGGTCACTCTGTATACAGCAATATCAATTTGCATAAAAATAACAAAAAAAATAACGGTAATTTAATTAGGATTACACGTGACCTTACAGTTAACTAAGTGGTGCATTAGGTATTTTAACCACTCAAATATTCTTAGGTCAAATAAAGGTAAGATAATGACTAGAACACTGGCACAAAGATATCGACAATCAGTCGAAAGTTACGTTGAAAACTACAAATATAGTTGCACTTAGCTGACTAGACAGGTCGCAGGTAGGCACGCTAACGGAAGTCAAGATGGCGGAGGCCCCCTTGTTGGACGATGAAAATTCCACTTCAAAAGACAAGATGGACGTATAGGTGCAACTATTGCAGCGACGATGGAAACCACTACGTTCTTCAACCGTAATGTGGGGTGACAATTTCAGTAAATGGCTACTGAGGGCTATCTTGTGCCCGTCAATAAAATCCTATTAAATTAGAAGAGAAAAGAAACAAAGATAAAATCCCGAAAATTAACACAAAAATTCACTCAACTCACCCCAGTTTTAAATGGAGATTCGCAAAACGACTTCACAAGTCACTCAAAGGTGCAAAATTTAAATTCAAAAGCAACACGTGGTAATTCGTAAATTTAGGTAACGGTATTTCGATAAGATTTACGATTATTGACCAAAACTAAGGTATCGACATTCGCTGCTTATTCCATTAAAGCCGCTTACGCGAAATATCTACATAGACATAGTAATAAAATTACTAAAAAGGAAAATAAGCAGATTGCACTAATGTTCTCACACGAGAAAAGACTACATAAGTGAAGACGAAAACGTGATCTTTCTCCTATCTAATGCGCGTCAGCTACACGCATCCTTCCAAAAGTATCAAAACACGGAAATACCTCGGAATGAAAGGCGGGAGAATTCAAATAACAGTGACAAACACAGGACTTAATTACAAATGAGAGAGTCGATAACGTGACTTATATAATTAGACACAAACATCCTCGGAATCCAAAGCGACGTGAAAATTTATTAACACCACACCTATAATACACGGAAGATTAATACGTCAGACCATATGAGAGGGAAAAGTTCACGCACCTAAGGTTGGTCACCTGTTTAACCCCACACCAAGTTCATGTCAACGACGAAATAGGGTGACAATCAAAACAAATCCTAAACTATAAGCAGAATTTATTACGAAAATATGACCGGATTTTGCAGGTAATTATACAACAGTTTCAAGCTATTAAAACGCTTCGAAAAGGCGGATGATGAAACCGACCGTAAACATATGTTACAGGTCAAACTCGAAGATATAACCTCAGTAAAGGAAAGATTCCAACAGGTGTTTAGGAAACAACCACGGTAATATCGAGGACTGGAGCGAACAAACCACGTCACAAGAACAATTAACAGTATGCTCGTTATTCTACGGAATTCCTTATTTAATACCTATAACATTTCAGTGAGACATTCATGATAGAAAACATCAGACGGACGAAACAAGTGTGTTCGTGTCTGGGAGTTTGCATAAATACAAGCGACCATATATGCAACAAAGCCGGACTGTTGTCTCGAAGAAATTAATGCAACATAAGCCACAAATAATTCCATAAATGCCACATATTAAATGCACATCGTAGAGTACGGAAGTTATAATTAAGCAGATGTTGTTAAAGCTTAAACAAGCATATAAAGTAATTGTAAATGCAGATAATTCGAGCCTACAGGTAGGTTAAAATAAGCTAGAGATAAGGTAGTTAGATTATATAGCATAAGATACAGAATTCTTACACATAAAGAGTGTATTTGCCCGATATCACACATCACATATCTGTTAGTGGCACGGTTCATGACTCAGGGCTCCGAGAGCACAATATTAGGTTTAGCACACGCTCAGATATACAGCAAACGATCTTTTCCACACGGTGAACCAAAAGATATACAAGGTGCGCTCAAATAGTCTCGCGCTCAGACAAATCCTACGCACTTAAACAAAAACACATAATCTTACGAAAACTATATACAAAAGTGAATTTTACAGCGTAACACAGTACAAGTATTATTGCCAAATCAAATACTTTCGCGCTAAATTTTAACAGATTCGTAATAAATGTAAAAGGTTTTATGTACGCTGCAAAGTTTAATTTTTCCGTACAAATAATTTATGGTAGAAGTAAGAGAAACGGATCTCCAGAATATTATTTTATTTGTATCAACGTTACGCGGCCAGTGGGAAATGGCGGGAAATCCTTAATGTAGCAATTATGATGTTGACGACGTGATATATTTCGAATTTTAAAATTGTAAGAAAAATTGTACAAAATTAGTTATTTACGATATAATTGTTAAAAGTGCTATTTTATTTTGCGAGTAAGATTTGCGACACGAGGGTGATTAGGAACTGGAGCAATTTAAAATAAGCAAAATAAAATAACATTTTAACACGTGTATCGTACAGTGTTTCTGCTACAAACTCAATTTTTATTTTAAAATTTTAATAAAAAGTTTAACGAAAATTGACTGATAAAAATCTTATGACAGCTCACTGTTCCTGCTTGTCAAAATACGAGTGTATAACTGGTTGTCTACTATACAATGACTATATCGCTAATGCATTGACAATTTTTTTTTATCATTACACATAGGGAAAATGCTATGTGTAATGATAAAAAAAGAGCCCGGTATAACATTTGGCTGTACTATTTGGGAGGCAAGCATTATTGACAAATTTAAAATGTTTAGATGACAATTATAACAAACGTCAAATGATAATTACGACAAATGTCAAAAGATGTATGAATATTATTATTTATGACAGTCCTGGAATGGCTTTTGTAGGTTATATTACTTGACAGGTAGATTTTTTCTACATCTCAAATTTGACGCCATTTTAATTTAGTGGCGCATGTCGATTGCGAGAGCGTCTCTACTATATTGTGTAATATACAATAATTACTGTTTTTATGGATTTTCGTTTTTTCACTCCCTATGAGTATATTTTTCATTTTATATATGGATATATTTACGAAGTTCATTCAGTGATTAACATGTAGCAATTTGAATGTGAATTGTTCATATTAATCATTTTGGTCCCATTCAGCAGACGCAACTGTTGTGGAACTGTTGAGGAAACGTTTGCTGGATGCATACGCTACATCGAATTACGTCACGATTACATCGACTACTTTACGGAGCGGACGGCCATCTTTTGTAGAGCATTCTATTACCGCTACGTATCGGTAACACGTTGAGTAAGATGGCGCTTAACTATCGTCGGTTAGTTGTTTTATCGAAGGTATTTTTATGTAAAACTTAATTACTACTAGCTTTTACCGTTGATTGAAGAATATTTTGCGGATTACATAAAACGTATGTTCTTTTGAATGTAATGTATCACCAATGGTGACAACTACTGACACAAGTCAACAGCCAAGACTAATCAAAACAAATAATAATAATAAAATAATCTTTATTTCGCAGTTGCTATTAAAATATACAAATATATTACTTAGAAACTAAAACTTTTTCTATAATATACTTACGGACTAGTTCTTCAAATATTCTAATGTTCTTAACACTTAAAAAACTACAATTTAATCACTACTAAGTGAATCAACCCTACTTACTATCTAATTGCTACATATATTTAAATTTCCAATCTTGTTTACCTATTATTCGTTTGTAGTTTAAACAATTTCTATCAAACACTGTGATTAGTGTCAATATCCACTTTAAATTTATCATTTGTTCTTACATATTTATACACTTATATACAAGTATAATTAAGCTATTACATTTCTTTGTTAAATGACTACCAGCACAAAGACCACACTTGCAGCACAATTACCACGTTTCCCCATTTTTACATTCTTTAGCAAAATGATTCTACCCTGCACATTTATAACATCTATTTTGCAATCCTCACTGGCTTGTTAATATAAATGAATATAAATCACCATTATATTACATTAAAACAAAATATATAGTTGTCAAGTCGCCATCTTTTATTCAACTCCAGTTGTACAATACTACCAACTACATCATACAAAATATTTCTGTTTACAACTCGGCCTATCCTGACAACACTGATCACCCGATCAGGCCGCGCTAAATTCAAAAATGTTAAACACTAGTGGATGTGGATGGATTAGTACTGGTCCACGGTTTAATACGTGATGACTCGTAAATACCCTCAAATGGTGTATGTGCTAATTGAAATCCATCGACATCCTTTACAACATATCGGTCATTACCCAAACACTTAGAAATAACATATGGTCCCTTAAATTTTGGTAAAAGTTTTCTGTTAATACCTGGCGTAGTGACAGTATTAGCCAAAACGACATAATCACCAACAAGATACTTATGGCTATCTACACGCCCCTTGTTATAATACTGAGTGTTATATTCCTGGGATTTCCCTATTTTTTCGGCTGCGATTTTTCTTTCATTAATCAAATCTCTTCTGATCTCTTCATCCTGCAATAATTCTCTTAAAGAATCAACTACTTTGCCCCTCTGGTCAACGCCAAACAATAACCTACTAGGAGTGCTTCCTGTAGATGCGCTTACTGTGTTATTAATGTTAAACTCAACTTGGTCCAATACTTCATCCCATCGATCAGGACAACCAGTAATCTTTGCTAACATAGGGGTTATTATTCTATTGATTCTCTCAACCTGTCCATTAGCGCGAGGTGTACCTACAGCTACTCGAATGTGTTCCACTTGCCAGTCATTCATAGCTTCTTCAAACATCCTCGATGTGAAAGCTGTACCTCTGTCTGAAATAAGTCTATTTGGTCGACTATAGCTTCTGAAATACGATTCTATATGTTTTAACGTTTCCCTCGTATCAACTGACTTGCAAGAATACAATCTTGTATGCTTAGTAAAAGCGTCTATTATTACTAAAATATGTTTCTTACCATTCGTTGTTTTCTCAAGTGGCCCCAAATGGTCAACATGAATTGTATGGAAAGGTATATGTCCCTTTGCAATTGAATGTAAAAAACCCTGCCTTCTCCCTGTTCCAGGGGAATACACAATACATTTAAGACAATTGCCAATATAATATCTAACCTTTTCTTTCATCTTTGGGAACCAATAGCTTCTTGTTATAGTTCAATAGTTTTATCTAAACTAAAATGTCCCATCTCATCATGATATTTGTTCATAATGTGATACTCCATCATTTCAGGCACCACAAATAATAAATCATCTTTCAATTTTCTGTAGACAAGTCCATTACGAAGTTCGTAAAGTGAACTCTCTTGTTCCTCTAGCGATTCTCTTATATTTCGGATATATGGATCGATATCTTGCTTATATGATAAATTCTGATCCAATGTATTCTCCTCTACAATCAACACTTCTCTGACACGGCTCAACGCATCCACATGTCCCATGCACGTACCTGGACGATGTTCTAAATCGTAAGCAAAATCCTGGAGGTATAAAACCCAACGCATTATCCTAGGAATTACATCTTTCTTGGCAAATGTCTGTTTTATACTATTACAGTCAGTGACAATTTTGAACTTAACTCCTTTCAAGTATATGTCAAATCTCTTCAGTGCATTCACAATTGCCAAACACTCAAGTTCGTAACTATGGTACCTCGTTTCACATTCGCTTGTTCGTTTACTGAAGTAACTTATAGGGTGCATTTTACCATCTGTCTGCCGCTGCAACAGAATAGCTCCATATCCATGTGTACTAGCATCACAGTGTAGCTCTGTTTCTGCATCAGGGGAATAAACTCCCAACACCGGTGATGCTGCCAATTTTGCCTTCAAATGTACTTCACCAAACTTAAACACAGCATTCTTCTTCAAAAGGTCATACAAAGGTTTAGCAATTACGGAAAAATCCTTAATAAACTTTCTAAAATAACTTGCAAGACCAACAAAACTATGTAACTGTTTTGCATCCGCAGGAACCGGATACCCAGTCACCGCAGCCACACTAGCTGGATTGGGTTGAATTCCCTTTTCGCTAACAATGTATCCCAGATATTCTATTTCAGACTGCAAGAAACTACATTTATCTATCTTCAAGTCAACTGCAGATTTAACTAAAATTTCGAAAACTTGTTTCAAAACATCCAAATTTTCCTCGACTGTTTCAGTAGCTATGAGAATATCATCGAGATAAATCATCACTTTGCCCTTAGTAATTAAATCTTTAAACAACTCGCTAATAAACCTGGCAAATATTGCAGGGCTATTGCAATATCCAAAAGGAAGTTTTAAGTACTCGTACTGACCCTGAGGAGTCACAAAAGAAGTAAAATGTGTACATTCCTCATTCAGTTTTATATTGTGAAAAGCATCTTTCAAGTGCAACTTACTGAACCATTTTCTGCCATGCAACCCATCAATTTGATCAGCAATATTCGGTATCGGAAAACGATCTTGTTTAGATCCCGAAAATCTACACACAAACGTTTAGTTCCATTTTTCTTATTCACCAAAACTATGGGGGAAGCATAAGGTGATGAACTTTTCCTAATAATGCCCCTACCCAACAAATCATTAATAATTTCATTAACAGTATTCTTATCAACAAAAGATAATCGACGCGGTCTATAAAAGAAAGGATTGTGATTCTGTTCAACTCTAATATTCGCAACAAAATCTGAATCAATACTGTCACCACGCTTAGGCTCAACATAATTTAAGTTAAACATATTAATAAATTTCAATCTCTCTTTAAAACTAGTATTACCAATATTTAGTTTTGAACCACAAACATCATTACCATGCAGATCATTAAACAATAATTCATTTACAATCTCAGAACTAATTACATTCTCAACAATAACACTATTGCCATTAAACTCAACATTAATTAATGAACTAGAAATAAAATCTCTGCCTAGTAGACAGTCATAACTCAGTGAATTATTACTAACAACATGAAAAGTAATAGGTACAGAAATATTATTAATTTTAACATCATGTGTATACAGACCCAAAACATTCAGCTTTGAACTGTTAATACCACCAAAACCAATCGGACACAAATATGGTCTCATATGATTGCCAGGAACATATTTGTCTTTAATTAATGATATCCCACTACCACTATCGAGAATAGCAAATAATTTGAATTCCCCATTACTAAAATTAAAACTAATAGGCACCTGGTAGGCAGGCGGAATTTTCGGTTCTTGCTCCACCAATAAAGTTGTACTATCAGGTTCACGCTGGTTTGTTCTCTTCTTCGGGCAATCACTCTTGAAATGTCCCTCCTCATTGCATCCAAAACATAGCTTCTTCTTAGCCTGCTGGCACGCAGATGCATAATGACCTTCCTGGAAAAATTGCAGAATATGGGTGCAACCGATTTTTGAAAAAAAACTAGTGTACCTTATAGAGGACCACTAATTGAACAACTTTAACTTAGAAATTAATCGGCGCTCACGTACAGGAAAGGAGATAATTAATAATTAAGGTGCTCACCGAGTGATTTTTCCATGTCACATTTTTAGTCGTATCTGTTATACACACTGTTAAAATTATGAAGATTGTAATAAATGATGTTTATTTCACTTTACTACACAACAATTACATTTGATTTTATGTTTTTTAATAACTTTTCTCAACAAAAACAAAACAAGAAACGTAACCTTAAACCACCTAATGGAGAAAGCCCATTCCAACTTTCATGCGGATTCGGACCAACGACTGTCTTCCATAGAGTTATATACTAGATAGATGGTCGAACAAACCACTTGTATTTTTCAATATTTATTTGAAAATTATATGCAAATCAGTAACAAAAGACGTTATAAAGTGTATATTATTTATAAATTTGTAGTTTATTTCATTGATTTTTTAACATGCCTTTTAAAATTATATAATATCCAGTAAATAAATACGGCATGATATAGATAATGTTTATAGGTGTTTTCTGGTATTTATTTATTGGAAGCAATTGGAAAATATATAATGAAGTTGAAAATACTTACACAATGTGAGTTGTTCAGAGAATTATCTATTCTTACTAAGTATACTGTTTAATAAGTGGTCTATCATTTGCAATGTAAGTGCATGAACTTTAGAGGAAATCTCAAGAAAGTAAAACATCTATTTTTAAAACAATAAAGAAAAACACAAATTAAATTTGCCATGTAAGAACATTTATTTCAGAGAAATTCACAAGAAAGTAAGACATGTATTTTGTAAACATTAAAGTAAAACATAAATGTCATTTGACTTCTATAAGAAACCTAATGAAGCATAAAGCTCATTTTGCAAGTCAATGTTGAATTAAATACAGATATAAGGTTGAGATATAAAAATATCAAACATATCAATGAGTTGTTTTGAGTGCATTTTCTCAGCCTTACACTTATCAATTTCTTGACCAAATTTTCAGGTGATTTAGTAGTACCAATAGTGCAACAGTATGAATTAAAAAAATTAAAAATTTGCGGAAGATTTGTGTTTACATTTTACACAGTTGCAAAAACTTTACGACTACAAATCTATAGCACGTTCTCATATAGAATGTATTGTTGAATGTTTGCATTGCAATTATTGTTCATATGAATTTTGTTTTCGCACCGCGAGATGGTGGGGAAAGGGGGTGGCAAAAATAGAAATTAACGAAAAATGCAATGCAAACAATAAATGAATTCAATGTGATAATGAACTTGTTTACGGTAATAATTAATAGCAATTTCTGTACCCCATTCGTTGTGCGCACTCGTATTTCGGTTGATTTATACCGATTTTTTTGTTTTGCCGCCCCTTTCCCCACCCCCGCGCGCGCTGTGGTGGGGAAAGGGGCGGCAAAACATCAAAAAATCGGTATAAATCAACCGAAATACGAGTGCGCACAACGAATGGGGTACAGAAAGCAAAAGCAAATATTCTTGCCGCCCCCTTATGTGAAGGGGGCGGCAAAACAAAAAAAATGGTATAAATCAACCGAAATACGAGTGAAGGGGGCGGCAACAACAGAACGGAATTTGCATCGGGGGAAGGCAGATGGTAAAAAAGTAAAAAAAACTATAAATTAAGGGAATAATCATTGCAATGATTGCAGTATAAATCATGTAAATGTGCAAAAAGAGAATTATAAATGTCTGAAAAAATTAAAGAAAACACTTCCGTACTAATTTACAGGATATTGTATAATTTTAAAAGGAATGTAAAAAAATCAATGGAATAAACTACAAATTTATAAATAATATACACTTTATAACGTCTTTTGTTACTGATTTGCATATAATTTTCAAATAAATATTGAAAAATACAAGTGGTTTGTTCGACCATCTATCTTCTATATAACTCTATGGATGACAGTCGTTGGTACGAATCCACATGAAAGTTGGGATGGGCTTTTTCCACTAGGTGGTTTAAGGTTAGGTTTCTTATTATGTTTTTGTTGAGAAAAGTTATTAAAAAACATAAAAATCAAATGTATTTGTTGTGTGGTAAAGTGAAATAAGCATCATTTATAACAATTTTCATAATTTCAACGGTGTGTATAACAGATACGACTAAAAATGTGACATGGAAAAATCACTCGGTGAGCACCTTAATTATTAATTATCTCCTTTCCTGTAAGTGAGCGCCGATTAATTTATAAGTAAAAGTTGTTCAATTAGATGTCATCTATAAGGTACAATAGTTTTTTTTCAAAAATCGGTTGCACCCATATTCTACAATTTACCCGCCGCCTAGTCATATCCGACCTAACCCTAGGCTATACCGTGGCTGAACTGCAAGCCTCACGGGCTTGTTAATATAAAATGAATATAAATCACTGTGCTACACAGATTAGATGGCGCAGTCAAGCCAAAATTTTTATCCGCGGTTTGTATTGCGTGAAGGCCGATATAGAAGGCGCTGGCATCAAAAAATTACAGTTTTCAATAACACTAAGCAAAGAGCGGGCGATTCAAAATGTATTTGGTAGCGGGAAATTCAAAATTAAGTTTATTAAAAATTAGGGTTTAATACCGCGAGATCAAAAATATATTGATAAAGGTTTGCCATGGAATGTAAAAATCTGTCTTAAGTTATATCATTAAGTGTCATACTGTCATTAATATTTGTCATTTTAAGAGAAAATATAATGCAGTGTGACACTTAATGATATAACAGACAGACTTGTACATTCCATAGCAAACCTTTTTCAATATAATTTTTGATCTCGCGGTACATGATCACAACACTGTCATCAAATTGCATACTATTTACTAGTTCCCGTAGTAATGAGGAATCATTGCTAAGGAAAACAGTATGCAGTACGATATTCAATTACAATGCTGTAACCACACAATAACGTTTTAAAGAAAAGAATTACTTAAATAATTACACTTTAATATTGCTACGTAGAAAAGGTACAAAGTACATTTATGAATATTAATAACTAACATCTAACACGTATGTTTTAGTTAAATTACCAGTACAAAAATAAAGTAACGAAGAATAGCATAATCTACCAAAAGTAGAATATTCGACTAACAAACATATTTTTAACATTAAGATAGAATTTCTGTTGAAAAAGCACAAGTACCTACTCAAAATACTACAATGTACAAAAAGGTATACATTTATGATTACTATTGAAAAATTATAACTAACATCCAACATGTGTTTTAGTTAAATTACCAGTACAAAAATAAATTAACGAACAATAGCATAATCTACCAAAAGTAGAATATTCGACTAACAAATATATTTTTATTAATAGAATAAAACACCTTTTTCACAAAAAATAGTTTAATAACTAGATGTCACATTTTGTGTGCACTGCACACATCGTCAGTAATAACAGTTACTACTGACGATGTGTGCAGTGCACACGAAATGTGACATCTAGTTATTAAACTATATTTTGTGAAAAAGGTGTTTTATTGTATTACTATTTCTATATTTCACAAGTGTTCAACATATATTACTACAAAGATACTTTTAACAATAAGATAGAATTGCTGTTGAAAAGTACAAGTACCTACTCAAAATACTACAAAGTAGGTAATTAAACCCGATAGATACACAATGACTTAAGCCCATGTTTACTACCACCATTTACAAAATCTTGTATTACATAAATGATGAACATAAAATAAGGTGACATAAATAAAAATATGGATACATAAGATACCTAACAAATTTAGTAGACGTCTTTTCATCAATATATAATTAAAAGAGTGACAATTAGGGCTTAAAAACTAAATAATGTTAATTACATGGCTATAGAAGAAAACAAAAAAATTAAAACTGCAATAACTAACACCATATTGGTTAATTTATTGTTGTCGTAAAACAAATGAGACTTCCAATGATATGGCTGCCTTAAGCTCCGTGGGTGGCCTCATGGGATGGAGTGTCGGCACTGCATTTCTGTTGAGGTGTACTGAATGAGGGTGTGCATAGTATGTTGTCAAAATGTAGGCTGCAAAGTTTCTTATTACATGTTGTACTGGCATCTAGCACAGGTTTCATGCCCATTTGCTGTTGCCAAGTTTCGCTCCTGAATAATAAAATATAATAATTACAACTGCATACAAACAAATATCAACGATAGTATAAAGGCACATTTTCATTATAGGAAACTGCACAGGAAAATCATTAGGAAAAACCATAAATGCTTCTGTACCAAGAAATCTGAAGTTTCTATTAACACTGCTAAACATGGATTGATTGCTTGTGAAAAAACACAATATAGAAACTTAAAAACAAGTAGTAAGTTTTTCGTGTAGTTTAAAGGCTTTCTTATACATCCATAGGGTTAAACTGCAGTTGAGGTGTCGGGCGACTAGTGTACCTAATAGAGAACCTCTAATTGAACACCTTTTTCTTATAAAATTATCAATGCAAACATAGAGAAATGGAGATAAAAAATAAATTAGGTACTGACCAAGTCAATTTTGCAGGTTACATCTCATGTAAGGTATCCCATATAGATCATTGAAATCATGAAAATCACTATAATTGATGTTTATTTCACATAATCACACACAATTTAGGTCAAGTTGTATGTTTTCTTATGACTTTTCTGCGATTTTAAAAGCACCATCAAATGTCAACAAAAACAGCTGATATCATGTGATCTCGTATTTACAATTTTGCTAAAATTCAATCAAAGAACGTGGAAATCAAAGGTAATTGTTGTGTTGTTAGCTTAAATAAACATCATTTATTGCGATTTTCATTATTTCAATGCTCTATATGGGATATCTCACATGGGCTGTAACCTGCAAGATTAACTCGGAGAGTACCTAATTTATTTTTTATCTCCATTTCCCTACATTTGCATTGATAATTTTGTAAGAAAAAGTTGTTCAATTAGAGGTCCTTTATAATGTATACTAATCATTTTGTCAAAAATCGCCTGACATCTCAACTACAATTATTCTCACTTATATTATACTCCTAATAATTGCAAACTTTAATTGGTGTAATCGGAAACCAACAAAATCCTTGCTACAACCAGGTGGTCCTTGTTGCACTTAGAATCAGAACTACAAACAAAAAATCTCCAGCTCACCTTCGGGTTATATGTCAACTATTAGTGCCATTAGTTACTTGTTCGCATTCTCGGAAAATATGCATCGCTCTTGCTTCTTGCTTGTACGCCGGACATACAATGCACCAGCTTCTATCCATATTTTAAGTCTAAAAATGCATTATGTCAACTTAATAAAATTATCATATTACTCTTTACAGAACTTACGGTACGATTATAACACCACTAACTAAGTTGTAATTAGAAAAATAATGTTTAGCAACACACACAAAATTTGTTGGTTAACGGCCTGTACGCGCTTGCATAAAGTGACAGCACAGTAGTAGCGACATCTCAATTATTCGGTTAAAGTCATGATTCAAATTTACTTCTAGGTCTCTTGTTTCTAACACCGTGGCGCCGTCTAGGTGCGCCTGCATTAGGTAGATTAGGCGGCAAAACCCCTCATTTAAGTGAACCATCCGATAATCCGTGCTGTGCTATTATATTACATTAAAACAAAATATATAGTTGTCAAGTCGCCATCTTTTATTCAACTCCAGTTGTACAATACTACCAACTACATCATACAAAATATTTCTGTTTACAATTTGTAGGTCCTTATACACCTTACATTTTTTCCATCCTACATTCTATGTGCCCTGTCTATGGTGCTGGAATACATCTCTGGTTGAACAAATAATGTAATATTTCCATAGTTCTTCCAATGAACTATATTACTAAACCAATTTTTTATTTTACTAATATAGTTCGTTGAGTTCTTCATTTTCTTGTCTGAGTATTTTTTTCTATTTTAATTTTAGCAGAGAAGTCCTTGTCTACATATGTTAATCATTTTGTATAATAGTCGCTTACACTTTTTCATTGTTTTGATCAATAACTTCTTCTTCAACACCAGTAATTATTATTTTCGGATTTCTTAATTTCGGTTCAGTAACTACTTATTTCCAATTTCATTTATGACTTTTCTCTTAATTTGTCAAATAAACAAGAACTGATCAGCTGACTTCTGTCAAGTGTGTTACCAAGTAGCACATCCAACAACGTAACATTAAATTTTGAATTTCACTCAACTGTTGTCGATGTAGCGTACGC
The DNA here is from genome assembly GCA_963170755.1 of Amphimallon solstitiale. Lineage (NCBI taxonomy): Eukaryota > Metazoa > Arthropoda > Insecta > Coleoptera > Scarabaeidae > Amphimallon > Amphimallon solstitiale. The sequence continues at coordinate 49,299,276 of OY720685.1, forward strand.
TACCGATGGAGCGGAGCATATGCTTCTGCTGAATGCAACCATTGTATAACTTTTGTAATGTTCAATGAATCTGTATATTATATTCAAAAATATACTACTATATACTTAATTTTAGATTTGTAGTTTTGGGCAGTTTTGTGACGTAAGAGTCATAGTTCGCATTACAACCACATAGCGCTGTCAAGAGTACCATGTTATGTAATGTTAATACTTTGACATTGCCCCTTGCTGAAATGGCGACCGCTTCACACTTCACATCATCACATGTTTAGAGCAGGGCTGCCGTTTCAGTACAATTGTACTGAATTCAGTACAAAACGTTTAAATTCAGTACGCCAGTACTATTTTTTGCAAAAATATTAGTTTCAGTACGAAATTACGAAGATAAAAATTAATAGAAAATAGTTTTTTTTAAAGAAATTAACAGAACGTTCTAATGACGTTAGATACTATTTAAATCATATCCATAGATATGTAATTATTTACGTATATCTATGATTATATCACACACTCATATTGAAATTAATTCTATTTATTTATATTACTATACTCAACGACTATACTATATGTATTTGTTTTCGTTACTACATAATTTGTTAATGTGCGTACGTATACAATTAACAAAATCACTATTGGTAAACATAAAAAACAAAATATGTTCATTCTGCTGCTTTGCCAGTAAGTACAATATTTGGTCACCTCTCCCCGACTAGTGATGGGAGAACTCGAATGAAAAATAACCGGGTACCCGATTATTCAAATAACCGGTGTAATTCGGTTTTTGAATCCGAGCGACGAGTGACAGGTGATCGGTGAACCGACACGACAACCGACTTACTGCAAATCGGAAATGCGAACTGACTAGTTATTAGTCGTTAGTCGTACTTCATCACCCGTCACCTGGTACTCGTCGCCTGCATTGAGAAATAGTCTACCGGGTTATTTTTCGCTTGAGCTGTCGCATTACTACTACGCACTGATTATATATTGGGAATTGGAGTAGTATATGATGAAAGTATTAGCACGTATTAAGTTGCTTTGTTAAATAGAGAGCTCTGGGAAAATATCCATCTTCAATTTTAAAAGTAATCATGGTCGTTGAAAAAATATAAATTATTTCACTTTCAATAATATATAGGTATATATTATTATTATTATTATTATTAATAATAAACAACATGTATTTACATAAATACTAACAATAGTGGTAGATAATATAATTAATATATAATAAAAAAACTAAAGGAATGCACAGAAATAAATAAAAATGTATAAAGAATTATTCCAACTAAAACTAAAAGGAAAGTGAACACTGAAATGTTAATTTAAGGTTTATAAACAAGAGTTTAAAAAAATAATGGTATCAGTATATTTAGGAAACAGTCTATTTCTTCTTAAATTAGTTAATTGTCCGGCTTTGGAAAACACTCTTTCAGAAGGAACGGATGTTGCGGGGATACACAAGTATCTTTTTGCTAATTCGTATAACTCTGGCAAAACATGTTGGTTTTTGTACCAAAAAGCTAATGGATCTTTTTTCCGATCTAATGGTGCTAATTCTAAGTACTGCCTTATCGTTAATATCGCCATAGTAGATGGCGTAGAGAAAGTTGGTACTGCCAAAATTTTCTTGTCAAGATATGACCAAATGCTGCAAATGTACAAGATTTATGTATGTACAGGGCTAAATACATACATATTGCTGTGACCTCGCAAACTTGTAAAATAAGAATAGTTTTAGAGATTGATTTAAGAATTAGTTTAAGCTTAGAAATAAAAATAAAAATAAGAAAAAGTCCTATTTAGATATTATTGAGTAAAACTATGCAACAAGAACTACATGAAGGTATACAAAGTTGCATACTCATAGTCAAATTATTATTATTACAGTAAATAATGAAATATGCAAAATAAAGTTTATTAAATAAATATAAAAACAAAAGATGTAGAATAAAAATTTATTAAATAAAGAAATATATGAAATAAAGACAAAATAAATATAAGTAATATATTTCTTTTGTAGAAAAGATACACAAAAAGTATGGTTTATAAATCATGAAAAGAAATGAAATACGACATGCATAAAGCAGTGAAAATCTTATGAGAGTTTAAGAATTAAATAGTATTAAAGAATAAAATTTACCTTAGCTTACTACTAGACTAAGAAAAAGGATATAAAAATATGTAAAACATAGAAGCGATCAGCAGTGACATATTTTTGTATTTAAAAGCTGACATTATAAATAAATAAAAGGTATCTGTGTTCATGATTTGTTCGTAACACAATGCTTCAGGGACTAGAGGCGGACGTGTTCTACAAGGACAGGCAGTGCGGGATAATGGTTATCTTCAACATGTTTCCCATTTTGCCAAGGCGCACTCCGGCTAAAAGAAAAGTAAAACTAACATAAATAAATGGAAAGAAAAAAATATGTATCGAACAATGAACAAGGTAATAGGTTCATTGACGAGTACAAAGAAGGATGGTATTAGTGACAAGAATAAACCTACCGTTGGGAATGATGTGCAAAGCAGGGGAGATCTTTGAATTGGAAGGTTATGTTGACGTTTAAGAAAATTGTGAACTGTCAGAACAAAATGTGTATGTGTGCGTGTATCAAGGCGGCAACATATGGGCAGCGATTTTACGGGAAAGTGTATTCCAGTACCAACCTAAACATGGACTAGAGGGCGCAATGGTCAACATAGTTTATTTTTGCCGCTATAAATACAAAGACAAGATTCGACAGGTAGACTTCTGATAACACCTCCGAGAGGTGAACTTCTCAAAACACTTACAAAAGGAAGGTCTCTTAAAGTTTTTAATTGTTATATTGTAGTTTTTCATTATTTCTTCAACACATATAGTCACAGTAATTTATTTTATTTAATACATTTGAATTCATTTGAAGCGTTCATAATGGACATTCAAAATAGATTTTTTGATAACAAGTAAGTTTATTATTTCATTTGAAAATGAAGTTATACGAGTTGTTAGACAGACATTGATTTTTACGTGCGAATGATTAATCAATGTATTGTTGGACAAAAATAGACAAGTAAATAATTTATCCTGTAAGGTTTATTTTAAATTTATATAGTTGGAATTACAACCAAATAGGATTCATGGTGTTGGTCAGTTGGAGAGATGTTACGTGAAAATGAGCATTTTCTTCATCGTATTGTCTAGACATCATTAATTTCTTTCAAATTAAGCGAATAATAAATTAGAATTTCACAAGGCATAGATTAAGAGCTCGATACAACACGTGCAAATGGTTGTCTAAAGCAATTAATTGAAGCCTATACATAAATATTATAACGTCGATAAGTATATTCATAAACGTACAATAAAAGTTTACATTTGTTTATTTGCAGGATAAATATTTATTTTGTTTGGTAGAATAAATAAATAAACAAAAGATTTACATACATTACAACCGGCATTAGGTATAAATGATATGAGCATTTTTCAATTATGTATCTTGTTTAGAGCATAAAGGTGTGTATACAAAGGAAACTATACTTTTGAATCTTTAAATTACAAAAATAAAAAAAAAATACATGATTATGTTGAATAGACATACAGTTTTTTTTTGAATAAAACTATTACCTTTTCCCAATTATGAACAAGAGAAAAATCATCAGCTAAGAAGAAGGAACCACAAACATTGCCAGGACCCACAATAGTTATAAGGTACATGACACAACAATATAAGATAAAACACAAAACCAATTATAAGTTCTTGGTGTGTAAAGAATAATTTAAAGAGTATAATGTGTACAAAAGACTATACCCTACGTGTGGTAATACACACAAAAGTATGTTGTTACAGCATATAAATTATATGGCAATATTGTTATTTAAAATAAATATTTATATGCCACAGCATTAATTTAAATTGGCGATGCCCAACGTGTGGCAATAACATTATTTATTATAAATATGAATAAACATATTTATATGCTACAGCATAAATAAACATTTATTTATGTCACAGCATTAATTTAAATGGCGCTCAACGTAGTGGGGCAATGTATTCCTTTTTCTTGTTGTTTATTAATCATGTATTTATTTAACGCCCAAAATAGAGAGGCAATGCATTATTTTTTATAATTGTTTAAGAGAAAAAAAATATATATATTGTACTAGGTAATATCTCATACATATCAGTTCAACCCTCGAAATAATTATTAAATCCTATTACAGTTTAAATGTCATAAATTGAACCGTATATGAAATGAAATAACACTCTAGACATGTTTTGTAAAAATTTACTATTATTTAATGAACAACCCTCGTATTTGTTAGTTTTATAATCCCTTTATTTATTTCCTAATATTCTATTCATTATACGAAGGTGTTTTATTTATATGCCCGGCTAGTTTTACATTTCATCATTACATAAATTACTTTACTCTATCCTGACTCTTTATTTAATTTACAGAATTTAACTCTGCCTACAATCATATACTTTTATAAATTTCAATAATCCTTTTTTAAATTTTTTATTTCTTTTCTAGACTAACATTTTATAAATTACTGATTACTGTATTATCTTAATACTTTCTATATTTTACATAATCCAGTCTACTAACAAGTGTTCAATAAAATATCTAGATGTCACTACTACTCATTCCAATTCGGTATAAAATAATTAATATCAGTTTATTTATTGTAAAATTTCTAAATGTTTTATTGTTGGATGTGAAATGCTATTTTACTTTAAAAAGTGGATTTTTGATTTCTCAGATTATACTTCTTATAACATTTACTTAATTCCTTCGGTAAGACAACAATAATAATTAGATTTCAATTCACTATGTCATATGACATTTATTTCTTTCAGGTTATAAATTTACCAGAATATTTCCTTTAGTTGATAATTTGATTATGATAAAATAAAACAATTCTCAAATAAGAAATAATATGTTTATATTCAAACTTCGTACTTATTAAAATATGGGACATTTGCTGACAATAAATATAATATGGAAACCTGATATTTGACGTTTAGAAGATATTAAATTCAAAGTGTATAGTTCCAAACCCAACTAAATAATTCAGGTACGTACTCTGATATTATGTATTATTGATATTCAAAATTAAGTAATTCTTTCTATTACTTTCTTTCTCAAATTAATTTATACTACTATTATGATGTGTTCAATATTATTTAATGGCTTGATAACTCTATAAATTTGTATAATAATGAAAATTATTCATATCTTGTCATATTACTGGATAGAAGAGAATTAAAATAACTTATGTTGTTTATAACAGATGTACTTGTTGTAATAACTATTAGTTCAGTCTATTTCAATACTGAATTATATTGCAATCAATTAAATCTTTTCCAACATTCACAAAATGTTATCTTTCTTTAGTACTGACACAAATAATATACTAAAATGGTAATACTTAATTGCTTTCTTCTTTCAGATGAGTACTATCCACTTCCTGATGACGTTTTTGGACGAATACCACTTCTTTGATGTAGTTAAACTTCAATCTCGTTCAAACTCTTGAAGAAAGAATACCAATTATCCTGTACAGGAACTTGCTCGACGTTTGGAATAAATTGTCCTCTTAGAATGCCGAATCTCTTTGTGCACAGCAACTTCTCTTATACACCCGGAACTTGTGAAATTCACCAACCTTTATGTATTTCTTGTGATAATCTGCCTCCTTTTGATCACCAGTACTTCTGGAATCTGCTACCTTTTATAAAAATCGGATCTTGAAGATTGCTTCACCCTTTATGGAATTTCAAAACTCTGGTACTCAATAGCCTTCTGAAAACTTCTATGATCCCGGAGACAACAACCCTATTTCGGATATACCTGGATCTTGTACAAATTTGTAAGTACAATTACTTTTTTTTATATTAATTTATTCGTAGTTAACGTAGTTCACTCAGGACACACTTTTCTCTTTTATAATTAACTGTATTCGTGTTCTATATCAGAAATTATCTTCTTTCTGAAAAAACACGTCTACCGTTTTTTAAATTAAAAAAATTCTCTTTTTAAACACTATTCTAGGATTATTATCGCGTTAATATCAGAAAAGATATTCCCTTTTCCAAAAACACGTCTACCGCTTTTTAGAATTCGAAAAATTCTCTCCTTTATTTATTCATTTCCCTAGTAATCCTTACTCATTTTGTATTCTCCAATCAAAGTTTTACAACAGCAATAACAATCAACAACATAGCTTTTAAATTCTCTAATATACCTAGAATACTTCTTAACATTGTATTATCTGATTATCTAAATTCTTTTTATAATTTTATCAACCCTTCTTTACATATTCATATCCCAATACCTCTCTACATCTATATTTCTGAACAAATGTCAAATAATGACAGTTCCTGTATTTCAAATTATTCCCGGGAACTGTTCTACAATACAATCTATACACCTTTCAAAATAAGATTCTAAATATTTTTATCACCTCATAAACGTCAATTACCCAAGTTTTTACAAATTTATAATACATTTTACAAAATAACAACTAATATTCAACTCTCTTCTTTCCAGAATATTTTGAACTTCTAAGAAAAATGAACATGGTCAACCTTTCCCTATACAGGTGGTTTATTATAAAATTCGAATACTTGTTAAATACGATAAACCTCTATTATGATAAACCTAATAAATCTTATTTTAAACACATCATAATAAATTTTTCTACGTTTATTTAATTAAATTTGGTAACTTTCATATCAGTTCATATTATATTGTTAACGTATGCCTTTATACTATAACATATGCCCCTTTTAATAAATGTAAATTTAAACCTCAAATAAACAAATTTTCATTTATTAAACTACTATAACTTCAATTATTACACTCTCAGTAATTCCTATTTTATAACCAATGTCATTAAGATTAACTACTAATATTCAAATTCAATGTACAAACATTTCACAATTCTCAACAATTAACATCTATGTTTAAGCAATTCTTTTTTTTTTATATATAATTTATCCAAAGTAATATAAGTACCAATTATTTTAATTCCTCATATGAAAATTATTAATTTCATTTTACATACATAATCACTATGCCCTGTACATTCTATTAATATTTAGCAAGTATTTTCTACATATAAATATTTAGCCTCTATACAATTTTTATAATATCATAGTAACTGTATTACTCTTAACATTTCTTTTAGATGATAGTTTCAATTTTTTTTATTCAACTCTTTCTCGTAAAGATTATTGCCTCTATAAAATATTTTACTTATGCTCACTTATACATTTATATTATATTTATTATTTCTATTCCCTTTGCGCATGTATCCCATAATATTCCTATAGACATATCCGTCTTCCCCATACTTTCTACTTAAGAAAGTTTATACTTATATTTACGTTTTATTGGCGTACGTTACCTTAATCTCTCATTAGACATTTTAGTCCTATATAAATCATCATATTAGGTTACTTTTAACCCATTCTCTATCATTTATATTATAATTCCATATTTTAATGGTACATTTTATATTTATTTATTATTGCAAGCATTTTTCCTTCAATTACAATATTATATCATAAAGGCTTTTACTATCTTTTTATAATTAGCTTTATAACATCACCTACTTTATTATTCTGCAAATCTCTTTTACTGCTTCAATTATTTTAAAATCTGAAGGCTTTGAATAATTCTTTCTTTTCCTCAACAACTAAATACATTCCTTCTATGTTCTATATTTGGGCATATAATTACACATTTAATTCCAAATAGATTTTCTTATAGTACTTTGGTTTTATTTTTTTTTTTTTTTATATATATAAAATATGTAGGAATGAGAGTAACATTTGATACAATTCTTAAAACAACATTCTTCAAATATTTCTAATATTCTAAACTCTATATTCTATATTTCGATTCTGAAGCTCTTTCTATTTATCCATTTTTATACTAGGCTTTAATAAACCCTACTTATAAACTTTAACATGCCCCTTTCTCAACAAAACAAATAAGTTAACATTTTTTTTTTATATCCGATTATGTTCTTGTTATAAAAAATACTCCTACTATGCCCCTAACTTCTATACAATATAAAAATTTGAACTCTTGTATATAAAAACATTTCCTATATGGTTTGATGATTCTTCAAAAACAACATGTGAATGATTTAACAATATTTGGATACGGAAGTGACGTTACCCACCTATATAACACAATCAATTCTAATGTAATGTCCTGCCTATAACTTGAGATCTAATTTATACTGGGATAAGCAGGTGTCGTAAATACCTTCAGAAGACGACCTCTTTTTTCTTCTGTCCTGACTATAACTTTATGTTCTTTTTAAGAATCACTTGGATAATCATGTAACATCGACACATGATAAATACCTTTCAAAAATCCAGTATCTCCATCTATTAATTCATAATTATTTAACCCAATTTTCCTGTATACTATATATGGCCCGGAATATGGTCTCATTAACTTCGCAATAATTTTATTCTTTCTATCGGTTACTCTTAATGCTCGAACTATAACTTTCTCATTAATATTGTATATTTTATATTTACTCTGTTTTTCCTTTTTTTTTTCTTCCCATTTTTTCTTTCGATTAATTAATTTTAACCTAATTTGTTCGTATTTCTTTTCTATATTCGCAATTTCATCATCTTGCCAAGGTCTTTGTGGTGATTGTCCTGTAAAAATTGTAATGGGACACGATTCATGTACAGTACTCGGAGTATTGTTCATGACTAATTCTATTTGTTTCAAACACCTCGCCCATTTGTGGTGACTATCTACTAGCAATATACGTAAATACTTTATTACTTCTTTGATGTACCTCTCAGAAGGATTAGCTTGTGGATGTCGTATTGATATGTGATGAGACTTAATGTTCCTACTATCTAAGAAATCGTGATATCTTTGGTTCATGAAATACGTGGCATGATCTGAAAGAATAATTCTTGGCGTTCCAAAATCGGTAATGTACTCTTGTAAAGCTTGTAAAACAGTGTCAGTATTACATTTTTGTGTAGGAATTAAACGTACATGTTTAGAAAATAAGTCGCAGAATACTAATATGTTGCGATATCTCCTGGTACTTGGTATCAAATTTGAAATAAAATCAATTGCCACTATTTGTAATCTGTCTACAGCTAAAATACTTAAACTAATATTTTGATTAGTAAAATTCTTTTCTTTGGCTAAAATACATGTTTCACATTGTTTAAGTAATCTTTTAATTATTTTTTCATCATTTCTACAATAAAAAGCTTCTCTGTACATTAGCCAACATTTCCTCGCTCCTATATGAGTATAAATTTCATGAAGATGTCGTATAATTTCAATAGTATGTTTTTCATTTGTAACATACACCTCTACATCACCTATCTTCTTCACAATTATCCCTCTTCGTAAACTCATTCCCTTATATGAACCATCTGTTTGTAATTTGATTTTAATTATTTCCAAATCATATGACTCTTGTGCTTCTCTGATACGCTGCATTGAAAAAATACCTTCTCTTCCCAATTTTACCAAATTTATTTGTACATTTACTGCCTTTGCTTCACCATGTTTCCTACTTAAAATATCAGCAGCTATCATTTCCTTACCCGGTCGATATACTATCTCTATATCATACTGTTGTATCAACAAAGTCCATCGATAAATTCGGTTATTATTCAACTTGGTAGTCATGATATTTATAAGAGCCTTGTGATCAGTTTCCAATTTGAAACGCTTCCCTATTAAATAATAGCGTAACTTAGTTAATGCAAAAATGACGGCAAGCATTTCAAGTTCTGATATGCCAAATTTTCTTTCGCACGGCTTTAATGTTCTTGACGCAAAATATATTGGAACTTCAATACCATCTTTGATTTGTACTAGTTCTGCAGCAACGGCTACATTCGATGCATCTGTTCTCACAATAAAATCTAGGTTAAAATCAGGATGATATAATTTAAGATTTTCAACAAAATTTGATTTTAATTGTACGAAACATTCTTCACACTCACTAGTCCATTTCCATTTTGTACCTTTCTTCAATAAATTTAACAATATACTTGTCTTTTGGCTGTAATTCGAAACAAATTTCCTATAATAATTTAACAATCCCAAAAATCCTCTTAACATCTTGAGTTTCGTAGGTCTTGGATAATTTTGAATTTCTTCCAATCTTTGAGGATCTAATAAAATGTTCTGTTGATTTACTACGTACCCTAAATAGTTAACCTCTTTTTGACAAAATTGACACTTAGATAAATTTAATTTCATACCGTTTTCTTGTAACGTATTTATAATTATCTCAATATGTTTAATATGAGATTCAATATCATCAGAAAATATTATAATATCATCCAAATAATGAAGAGCAAATTTCTCGTACTTATCTAGTATTATATGAAGAAATCTGATTAACCCAGCAGGACTACTTCGGATTCCGAAAGGGCAGACCTTAAAATTATACGTAATCCCATTTACATTGAACCCATAATACTTTCTCGAATTCTCATCCAACCTAATCAACCAAAAAGCATTTTTAAGATCTAACTTACTATACCATTTTTTATTTCCACATTTGGTAAGTAAGACATCAATATTTTGTGGTGTTTCGTGCTCAGGCATGATCCTTAAGTTAATTAATCGAGCGTCAATGCAAAGGCGTATGGTATTATCCTTCTTTTTTACTAATACTACAGGACTTATAAAATATGTATTTGACCGCTCTATTATATCCGCTTCTTCTAATTTTTGTAATTCCTCGTTTACACGTTCTTGAAAAAAATATGGAATAGGATAATTCTTACATGATAAAAGCGAATCATCCTTAATCATTAACCGATGTTCATAATTTTTGGCAAACACAACTTCGTCATTAAATAACTTTATATTCTTTGCTAAAATTTCTATTAAACTATCTTCAATCCACGGTTCAGGTAAATTCTGTTGTAATATAAAAGTTTGAATGTCGTTTTTATTTCTTATTACCTTCACCTCTTGTTTTTCTTCTAAAACTACCGCATTTCCATATTCTACATTAGTATCAATTCTAGGCAATTCGAACATTGCTCCTTCCAAATGTTCTTGTGCGTCATCATCCTCTTCTCTATCCGCGATAATCACATTATTCACTTCATTTTGTATGTTTTCTTTATATTCAATATATGCATTTATCTCCTTTAAATCTACTAATTTGTCTAATAACATTTCCTTCCCTCTTATCTTAATTTTATTCTCTTCAAAATCTAAATTCATTCCAAAAGCTCTCATATTATCAATCCCTATTATACAATCATAGAACAGATTTTCTAGTAAATAAAATTGCATGATAAATTTTTGTCCATTTAAAACAACATCTATACATATCCTTTTGTTAATACTACCCATTTTTCCCCTATTTGCCGATATAACATTTGTACTTTTAACTTTTATAATATAATTTGAATATTCAGGTATATTCATAACCAATTCTTCTTTTATAAGAGAAATTTCCGCTCCAGAATCTAACAACGTCTTAAATCGAATATTTCTAATATAAATTGTAAAGAAAGGTAAACTTTCATAATTATTTATAATCTTTCCTATATCTAATAAACTATTTTTATCTCTCATTCCCATTATTTCTTGTTTTTTACTACTATTACTAATAACTCCACCTATATCTACTCTATTTTCTAGTGTGAGGTTCCTGGTATCTGATCCTGGAAAACCCTCGAATTCTCCAAAATTGGCGTTTTTTTTTCTTCCATGTTATCTCTTGTTAACTCCTCTTTGTTGTGATTATTACAATCGACACTTCTCCATTCCTGTGTTCGAATATTATTTACTGTTCGAGAATTGTTATACCCATAATATTTATCATTTTGTCCTTGATATGACCTTTCTTGAGGAAGTTGCTTTGAATTTTGATTATTATTAAAGGAATTATATCTATTCGCATTTGGCCTTGTATTTATACCATTTTGAGCACCTCTATTGTTATTCCAGTTTCCGTTTCTATTCCCTTGTGAATTATAATTTCTGTAATTTTGATTCTGTTGCTGATTAACATTTTGATAATTCTGTCTTGTACCAAATCCATTATTATACTGATTAATAGGATAATTATTCCTAGAATTGTTCAACTGATTCAAAGCAATATCATTTCGATTATTATTCTGAGTAATACCATTATGTTCATTAACGCGTTGATGACTATTCACTCCTTCTTGTCGACCATTTAATTGCCTATATTCACGATATTTCAACCCATCTGAATAATCATCCAACCGACGTAGTATATTAATCAATCCATTCATATCAGTGACATTCTGACATATTATTGCATGTGTGTCGACAGGTATAAAATGTTGTAAAAGATGCTGCGAAATAGTTTGTTCATCTAAATGTGAAATATATCGGCAATAATTGAACATCCTTTGTGCGTAAGCCTCCCTTGAAGATTTACCTGGTTGATATCTCCCTGTCAATAACCTTTGATGAGCTCTAGATTGCTGCGTCTCACTCCAGAAATTATTTTTGAATAGTTCAACAAACTGTCTCAAATTCTTACAATCATCTTCAATTCGTTGGAACCACTCCGCTGCTCCATTATTCAAAGTAGCTCTTATAATATTCATTTGACTCCTAAACTCAGGTATCTCTTCGATATATCTTAAAATATTAGTTAAATATGCCATAGGATGTGTTGACATTTTCTCTCCACTAAAATGAGTAATATTTTCTATTCTAATCCCATTACTTAAAATATTGTAAGACGGAGTGTAAGTAACTTGCGGTATCTTCATATTTTGGGACTTCAACAACAGCTCTTTCAACTCCAACTTCTGTTCCTCACATTCTTTTAAAATCTCTTCCATTCCTAATTTCTGTACATTTGTAGAAACAGATAATACTCTAATATCTTTTAAACATTTTTCCTCTGTAATTTCTATTTTCTTATTAAAGTTCTCTTCCAGTTTTCCTGTTTTCTCTGAAACATCTTTATTCACTATATCTACTTCCTCTCGTATACGTTTAGCCAATTCCTTATATTTTTCATTACTATCTTTCTCTATTTGTTTCACATTTACTTGTATACTCTTAACTTTACTTTCAACCTCTTGTACTTTATTAGTAATAAGAGTTTTAACTTCTGTATCTTTAATTTGTATCTTATTATCCATTTCTTTCCGCAATTTAACTTCCCTACTATCCATGTCGATAGTAATTTTTTTAACATTTTCTTCTGTATTTCTTAATAATGTTTTCTTTAGTTCTTCGAGATTCCTTCTATTCTCTTCTCTAATATCAACGCTCGCCTTCTCCAACTTATCCAGTTTTTCTCTTAATTCTTTTTTATCTTCTTCCCTATTTTTCTCGCTTCTCTTAATATCTTCTTCCCTATTTTTCTTATTCTCTTCACTAGCCTTGTCAAATTTACCAATCAATTCTTTTTTATCCTCATCCCTATTTTCCTTAGCTTCTATTTTATCCTCATCCCTATTTTTCTTAGATTCATCAATAAATTTAGCCAACATATTCTGTAATACCATCATCTCTACTGATGTATTCGACGACTCACCTTGCCCTTGCGACTTAACTCCTCTATCCTGTTTTTCTCCTATCTTTTGAATACCTTCTTGAACCTGTAATGTAAGTTCTCCTCCCTCTTGTAAATTTCCTTCTTGCCTAACTTCCTCCTCATCATCACTAGATGATTCTGCTCTATTCATTCTTGAACTACTTTTAGACCTAGTATCCATTTTTAATAACTATTATGTGACAACAATACAAATATACTTTCCAAAATTATCAATATAAGTTTTACTATGATAATCCACTTCGTAAAATGTTTATTTATGTTTACACATATAATAAAGTAAATAAAATATTGAAAATACTATATTGCGAGTCTTATTTTACGTGCCCCACGTTGATGCGTCATAAAATGTACTAGGTAATATCTCATACATATCAGTTCAACCCTCGAAATAATTATTAAATCCTATTACAGTTTAAATGTCATAAATTGAACCGTATATGAAATGAAATAACACTCTAGACATGTTTTGTAAAAATTTACTATTATTTAATGAACAACCCTCGTATTTGTTAGTTTTATAATCCCTTTATTTATTTCCTAATATTCTATTCATTATACGAAGGTGTTTTATTTATATGCCCGGCTAGTTTTACATTTCATCATTACATAAATTACTTTACTCTATCCTGACTCTTTATTTAATTTACAGAATTTAACTCTGCCTACAATCATATACTTTTATAAATTTCAATAATCCTTTTTTAAATTTTTTATTTCTTTTCTAGACTAACATTTTATAAATTACTGATTACTGTATTATCTTAATACTTTCTATATTTTACATAATCCAGTCTACTAACAAGTGTTCAATAAAATACCTAGATGTCACTACTACTCATTCCAATTCGGTATAAAATAATTAATATCAGTTTATTTATTGTAAAATTTCTAAATGTTTTATTGTTGGATGTGAAATGCTATTTTACTTTAAAAAGTGGATTTTTGATTTCTCAGATTATACTTCTTATAACATTTACTTAATTCCTTCGGTAAGACAACAATAATAATTAGATTTCAATTCACTATGTCATATGACATTTATTTCTTTCAGGTTATAAATTTACCAGAATATTTCCTTTAGTTGATAATTTGATTATGATAAAATAAAACAATTCTCAAATAAGAAATAATATGTTTATATTCAAACTTCGTACTTATTAAAATATGGGACATTTGCTGACAATAAATATAATATGGAAACCTGATATTTGACGTTTAGAAGATATTAAATTCAAAGTGTATAGTTCCAAACCCAACTAAATAATTCAGGTACGTACTCTGATATTATGTATTATTGATATTCAAAATTAAGTAATTCTTTCTATTACTTTCTTTCTCAAATTAATTTATACTACTATTATGATGTGTTCAATATTATTTAATGGCTTGATAACTCTATAAATTTGTATAATAATGAAAATTATTCATATCTTGTCATATTACTGGATAGAAGAGAATTAAAATAACTTATGTTGTTTATAACAGATGTACTTGTTGTAATAACTATTAGTTCAGTCTATTTCAATACTGAATTATATTGCAATCAATTAAATCTTTTCCAACATTCACAAAATGTTATCTTTCTTTAGTACTGACACAAATAATATACTAAAATGGTAATACTTAATTGCTTTCTTCTTTCAGATGAGTACTATCCACTTCCTGATGACGTTTTTGGACGAATACCACTTCTTTGATGTAGTTAAACTTCAATCTTGTTCAAACTCTTGAAGAAAGAATACCAATTATCCTGTACAGGAACTTGCTCGACGTTTGGAATAAATTGTCCTCTTAGAATGCCGAATCTCTTTGTGCACAGCAACTTCTCTTATACACCCGGAACTTGTGAAATTCACCAACCTTTATGTATTTCTTGTGATAATCTGCCTCCTTTTGATCACCAGTACTTCTGGAATCTGCTACCTTTTATAAAAATCGGATCTTGAAGATTGCTTCACCCTTTATGGAATTTCAAAACTCTGGTACTCAATAGCCTTCTGAAAACTTCTATGATCCCGGAGACAACAACCCTATTTCGGATATACCTGGATCTTGTACAAATTTGTAAGTACAATTACTTTTTTTTATATTAATTTATTCGTAGTTAACGTAGTTCACTCAGGACACACTTTTCTCTTTTATAATTAACTGTATTCGTGTTCTATATCAGAAATTATCTTCTTTCTGAAAAAACACGTCTACCGTTTTTTAAATTAGAAAAATTCTCTTTTTAAACACTATTCTAGGATTATTATCGCGTTAATATCAGAAAAGATATTCCCTTTTCCAAAAACACGTCTACCGCTTTTTAGAATTCGAAAAATTCTCTCCTTTATTTATTCATTTCCCTAGTAATCCTTACTCATTTTGTATTCTCCAATCAAAGTTTTACAACAGCAATAACAATCAACAACATAGCTTTTAAATTCTCTAATATACCTAGAATACTTCTTAACATTGTATTATCTGATTATCTAAATTCTTTTTATAATTTTATCAACCCTTCTTTACATATTCATATCCCAATACCTCTCTACATCTATATTTCTGAACAAATGTCAAATAATGACAGTTCCTGTATTTCAAATTATTCCCGGGAACTGTTCTACAATACAATCTATACACCTTTCAAAATAAGATTCTAAATATTTTTATCACCTCATAAACGTCAATTACCCAAGTTTTTACAAATTTATAATACATTTTACAAAATAACAACTAATATTCAACTCTCTTCTTTCCAGAATATTTTGAACTTCTAAGAAAAATGAACATGGTCAACCTTTCCCTATACAGGTGGTTTATTATAAAATTCGAATACTTGTTAAATACGATAAACCTCTATTATGGATAAACCTAATAAATCTTATTTTAAACACATCATAATAAATTTTTCTACGTTTATTTAATTAAATTTGGTAACTTTCATATCAGTTCATATTATATTGTTAACGTATGCCTTTATACTATAACAATATATATATAATTAATGTTGCTTAACATAGTGGAGCATTGTATTCATTTTCTCATTTGTCAATAATTATTTACATAACATTTAACGTTGTGAAGCAATGCAATTTTTGTTTTTTTTAATGTTTAAACAAAAAAATAATAATTTATTTTGTACAAATAATGGGTACAAAGTTTGTTTCATTTTTTTTATTTATTAGTAAATAGAATAATTATTCAGTGTCCAAGTTAGAGACAGATTACCTTAATTTTCATTTACTGGTGAATTTCTCTTATTTAGAAAGGGATAAAGAAAGAGGAATAGTATTTAATTAGATAAGTTTAGTTATTAATTTATAAGTTAGAAATAGAATAAAAATGGCAGAGAAGGATAAAAATGATGGTGAAGGTTCACAGTTCACTAAATACAGGGACAATCGTCCGGTATCTTCTGATTCAGATTCAGAAAAACCTGAATCAGAGGATCAAACACTTGATAGCAACGTACAAACAGAAAGCATCAGTAGCATAACTGGTGAACAAAAAATTGAGAATCTTTTTAATAAACTATTCAGCAGAATAGAAGAAAATAATTTAAGTATAAATCAAAAACTAGAAGAAAATAATTTGAGTATAAATAAAAAATTTGAAGAGAGCAATCAAAGATTAGAACAAAATAATTTGAGTATGAACAGGAAATTTGAGGAAAGCAATCAAAGATTAGAACAAAATAAAATAGAAATAAACTCAAGATTAGACAAGGTTCTCATGGAATTAAGAAAAGAAACTTTAGAGCTAAATGCAAATGTGGAATTAAAGTTAGAACAGTCAGTGTCAACTTTAAATAAACAAATAAACATTAATGAAAAGAAATGTGAAGGTAAAGGCACATTCTTAATAAAAGAAATCAACGAAAGATCTGCCAAAACACAAGCTAGTTTCGATAAGGTAGATGAGAAAATAAATTCTCTTGAAAATAAAGTTAAAGGGAATAATGTGCAATATCAAGAGCAAATACAAGAACTTTCACATCAAGTGGAAGATTGTAAAATAAAATATGGTGTTTGTACGGACACAATGTTGACCCTACAAAACAAAACTTTAAACTTTGAAAACACAATAAAAGGGTTAGAGAACAAAGTACATGGGGTTAGTACACCTAGTGTATCTTTGACACAAATACCTGGTAGCGCAGAGAATATACCAAAATTCTCAGGATTTTACAAAGATAATCCAATGGCGTTTATGAGAACGATAAAAACATACATGAGGGGAATATCTGATGAGATGTCAAAACTACATTTCATAAGAGGTTGTTTGAAGGATTATGCACTTCAGTGGTACGATATGATAATAGATGAAGTAGTGGATTTCAAAGAATTTGAGATTCGTTTTGTGAGACAGTACTGGGGACAGACTCAGCAGAGGAAGATTAGACACGATTTAGTGTTTGGCAAATACAGAGCTGGATCTTCTAGAGAAAACTACATCATAAGAAAATATTCTTTTCTTAAATACATCCAACCAACCATTGAAGAAAGTGATATTGTTTCACAGCTAGCAGCACACTTTGACCACAACGTTACACAGGCGGTGGCACTTCAAGGAATTGATAACATTGAAGCACTCCTGGAACTGGTCAAGAGATTAGACGATGTGGATGAAGAGGGAAATAACAGGAGTTATGGAAATATCAAATATACAAACGATCCACCCAGAAATAATAATAATAACTACAACAATGGAAATAATCCACATATAAACAAGACACCTCGTTACAATCAAGATAAACAGTACAATAATAATGGGTACAATCAAAATCAGGGTAAAAGGAATTATGGAAACAACCCTAATACATATAATAAGCCAAGCTATGGGAACAATCCATATTCATACAATAAAACAAGAAACTATGAAAATGAGAGGGAGAAAGAACAGAATTATGAGAAGAGAGAAAGAAACCCTGAGAGGGAAAAAAGAGTGAACAATGTTCAAATAAGTGAAGAGAAAGAAGAAATAAGTACGAAGAAAAAAACAGAATCAAAAGGTGCAATACCCAAGGATTCAAGACAACTACCGACAAATAAAGAATGGGCAAATTCTACATACTCAAATGCGACATCGTTGGATTTTTAGAAAGGCCAGTCAAGAAGAAAAAGAAGGTACAAAACGTATATAACTTTGACGATCTAAAGAAAATCACGACGGAATTACCACACATAACAATAAAAATAGGGAACGAAGAGATAGAAGCATTATTAGACACAGGAGCGCAATTATCTTTATTAGATAGTAGTATTATAAGTAAAGACATAGAAAAATTAGGATATTGTATGCCTATAAGAAAAGTAAATTTAATAAATGCAAATAAGAAACGCATCATTACTGTAGATAAAGTTTTTTGGATAAATGTTAGAATAGGTAGTTTAAATTTATTAACAGAATTCATAATAGTGCCTAATTTGAACAGCAATTGTATTTTGGGGATAGACTTTTTAAGTCAATATGGTACAAAAATAAATATGGAAAACAAAACATTTCATATTAAAAATTCAATAATCTCCTGGTGTAAGGAAACACAGGAAGATGAGATATTAATTAATAATTTATATATAAATAATGCTGAACAAAATCTCACAAATAAAATGGATAGTAGTTTATTAGACAATAAGTGTGCACATCCTGTGAAGCATCGTCAAAGTGAGGACTTCACGCAATATAGGGATGGTACGAATTTAAATTGCGATAAACAATACATAAGCCATGTGAGCAATCTTGTCAGCAAGTATAAAGAGTTATTTGATAATAAACCTGGTTTAGCAAAAGGCTATGAACACAGGCTAAAGGTAGATGAAACACAACCTTTTAAAGTTAAAAATTATCCTGTCCCCAATAAATACAGAGAACAAGTCAAATTAGAAATTAAAGAAATGTTAAAGAACAAAATTATAGAAAAAACGGAATCAACATTTACCAATCCTGTAGTCGAAATAAACAAAAGGGGTATAAGTGATCAAAGGGACACTATACTACCAAAATATTTAAATTCAAGAAACTCACCTTATTTTGAAGCTCAACAGAGCGTTACATTTTCATTAACAATGTGTGTAAATATCGAACAGTTCAAAAGGACCGATCGGAGGCGTACTTTTTGGCTGGCAACAATACGTAATGATTCAATAAATGATTGTTCATTCTTAGAATGTTATTTGTAATTAGAAAGAAAGGAGTCAAGTTTAAAAAGACTCATGAAAGAAGCAAAGTACAAAAGGATGAAAGGAAATATTTTGCCTTCATGCTTACATTAATTGCAATGATAAAGAAGGGAGTAAAATTTAAATGGACTCCTGAAACTCTCAAAGTATTTGAAGAAGTGAAAGAGAATTTTTGCAAAGCATTAATAGTAAATTTACCCGATATTAATGAAGAATTTATTTTTAAGATGCGACGCATCAAATAATGCAATAGCTATAAGAAAGTTAGCATTAAGTATCGTTAATCAAATATCTATGCTTTATGATTATATAGACGTAGAAAATTAATAATCATTTGTGCGAGTTTTCACAATGGTTACTATATGTGTCGTTCATGCTTTAATAATCATTGTTGACGATTCACGACAAAATATAATAACCAAGGGATATGCTGTGACCTCGCAAACTTGTAAAATAAGAATAGTTTTAGAGATTGATTTAAGAATTAGTTTAAGCTTAGAAATAAAAATAAAAATAAGAAAAAGTCCTATTTAGATATTATTGAGTAAAACTATGCAACAAGAACTACATGAAGGTATACAAAGTTGCATACTCATAGTCAAATTATTATTATTACAGTAAATAATGAAATATGCAAAATAAAGTTTATTAAATAAATATAAAAACAAAAGATGTAGAATAAAAATTTATTAAATAAAGAAATATATGAAATAAAGACAAAATAAATATAAGTAATATATTTCTTTTGTAGAAAAGATACACAAAAAGTATGGTTTATAAATCATGAAAAGAAATGAAATACGACATGCATAAAGCAGTGAAAATCTTATGAGAGTTTAAGAATTAAATAGTATTAAAGAATAAAATTTACCTTAGCTTACTACTAGACTAAGAAAAAGGATATAAAAATATGTAAAACATAGAAGCGATCAGCAGTGACATATTTTTGTATTTAAAAGCTGACATTATAAATAAATAAAAGGTATCTGTGTTCATGATTTGTTCGTAACACAATGCTTCAGGGACTAGAGGCGGACGTGTTCTACAAGGACAGGCAGTGCGGGATAATGGTTATCTTCAACATGTTTCCCATTTTGCCAAGGCGCACTCCGGCTAAAAGAAAAGTAAAACTAACATAAATAAATGGAAAGAAAAAAATATGTATCGAACAATGAACAAGGTAATAGGTTCATTGACGAGTACAAAGAAGGATGGTATTAGTGACAAGAATAAACCTACCGTTGGGAATGATGTGCAAAGCAGGGGAGATCTTTGAATTGGAAGGTTATGTTGACGTTTAAGAAAATTGTGAACTGTCAGAACAAAATGTGTATGTGTGCGTGTATCAAGGCGGCAACATATGGGCAGCGATTTTACGGGAAAGTGTATTCCAGTACCAACCTAAACATGGACTAGAGGGCGCAATGGTCAACATAGTTTATTTTTGCCGCTATAAATACAAAGACAAGATTCGACAGGTAGACTTCTGATAACACCTCCGAGAGGTGAACTTCTCAAAACACTTACAAAAGGAAGGTCTCTTAAAGTTTTTAATTGTTATATTGTAGTTTTTCATTATTTCTTCAACACATATAGTCACAGTAATTTATTTTATTTAATACATTTAAATTCATTTGAAGCGTTCATAATGAACATTCAAAATAGATTTTTTGATAACAAGTAAGTTTATTATTTCATTTGAAAATGAAGTTATACGAGTTGTTAGACAGACATTGATTTTTACGTGCGAATGATTAATCAATGTATTGTTGGACAAAAATAGACAAGTAAATAATTTATCCTGTAAGGTTTATTTTAAATTTATATAGTTGGAATTACAACCAAATAGGATTCATGGTGTTGGTCAGTTGGAGAGATGTTACGTGAAAATGAGCATTTTCTTCATCGTATTGTCTAGACATCATTAATTTCTTTCAAATTAAGCGAATAATAAATTAGAATTTCACAAGGCATAGATTAAGAGCTCGATACAACACGTGCAAATGGTTGTCTAAAGCAATTAATTGAAGCCTATACATAAATATTATAACGTCGATAAGTATATTCATAAACGTACAATAAAAGTTTACATTTGTTTATTTGCAGGATAAATATTTATTTTGTTTGGTAGAATAAATAAATAAACAAAAGATTTACATACATTACAACCGGCATTAGGTATAAATGATATGAGCATTTTTCAATTATGTATCTTGTTTAGAGCATAAAGGTGTGTATACAAAGGAAACTATACTTTTGAATCTTTAAATTACAAAAATAAAAAAAAAATACATGATTATGTTGAATAGACATACAGTTTTTTTTTGAATAAAACTATTACCTTTTCCCAATTATGAACAAGAGAAAAATCATCAGCTAAGAAGAAGGAACCACAAACATTGCCAGGACCCACAATAGTTATAAGGTACATGACACAACAATATAAGATAAAACACAAAACCAATTATAAGTTCTTGGTGTGTAAAGAATAATTTAAAGAGTATAATGTGTACAAAAGACTATACCCTACGTGTGGTAATACACACAAAAGTATGTTGTTACAGCATATAAATTATATGGCAATATTGTTATTTAAAATAAATATTTATATGCCACAGCATTAATTTAAATTGGCGATGCCCAACGTGTGGCAATAACATTATTTATTATAAATATGAATAAACATATTTATATGCTACAGCATAAATAAACATTTATTTATGTCACAGCAATATGTACATTTAAAAAGGGGTTTTCCCCGGAATTCTCACAGAAATCAATGGTACCCGGATTTAGCGTATAAAATGGGTTTTCCCCGGGATGCTCACAGAAATCTATTGTACCTGATTTAGCGTTATGAACGCGTTAAGAACCTTTTCAAAATGGAGTTCGTGCTAATGTTAGGTAGAAATGGGAAACCCGAAGTGGCCAAAATCTCAATAAATGCATAAAAATTTATACAAAAATTTCGGTAAATATTTTATTATATGGAGTGTTACTATTTTACAGCAGAACTTTTTATATGAAATTTAATTAAAATATTCTAGGGCTTGAAAAAATTGCACTATAATGAGTTTTTCACCATATAGAGTTTCAATATAAACAGTATCGATTGTATCTGCCATTTCAATTTATTAATTTTATTGTACATTAAGTATATTGATTGTGTTAGTTGGGTTTCCAACATTTTAATGGGGTGTATCAATTTTAAAGTATATCGTTTTAATAGTCTTGCATTGACCGGTGACAAAGTATGAGTAATAAACGCAACTTGAATCCGCGATTTGTGAGTTCTTTGTAAATACCTGTTGTTTATTGATATATGTACATCTATATTTTTTATGGATTTGCGGCTATCGTGTCCTTAAAACCCTGTCTACGAAATAAGCTTGTAAGTAAATTAAGAACTATATATGGAAACGTATATTTATAATTTTGAAAGTACACTTTGCTGTGACATGTACATTGTACATTGTTGGACGATTTAATAAATATTGTTATTATTATTGAATACAGGGCGATGATGCGAGTGAAAACTACTCGAGTGATAATCCGATTATTAAGATCACTCGAGCAGTGTGTAACCGGTTATTGAAATAATTCGGTTTTGCCCATCACTATCCCCGACGTTTAATATTCAGCGAACTTATAAATTATAAGACCCTTAGCACAGACTACTCCAGACAGGCAACTCTTTGGAAAAAATTTATCCATAAATAATGACAAGGATAGATATATCTCTTATCTTTACACATTTTGATAAGGCAGCGTAGATGGCAGCACAAGTAAGTTTAGGCGGTAAAATTATATATTCGAATATTAAGAAGTATTTAGGATACTAAGATTATATACTACAAGAAAAATAAATGGTGAAATATTATATCTCACCATTTATTTTTCTGTAATATAACCATAGAATTTTGTATGGACATAAATGTAAGTAAATCAATGTAAGTTGCTCGACAAAATTTAATATCAAATTTATAATTATTATAAGTATATTTTTCATTAATGTTTTGTGTAGTTATTGCAATTTTATTCTAATAAGCTGTATTACAAAAGAGTGCTAATTTAAGTGAATTCTTAAAAATATGAATAATTTCTAGCTAATTTTTGGTTGTATTTTATCCTTTAATGGTTTATTTTAATTGTCGGAATACGTAATTCGTTTTTGATTGGATTTATGTCGTCTTCCTACTACTACTGCCATCTGGTGTAGAAGTGCTTAAGATTCCTATTGCACGCGTTCTGCCTTGCCATAGGTGTGTGTAACGTATACAGGCATTGTCGGGTAGATGGCGTATGTTGTTTCATTTAATTAATTTGTTTTCTTTAGTTATTGTTAATTACGTTTTTCAAACTTCTTTTCGGCCTAGAGTTATGCAACAAATTATTAATAATTATTTTCCATTTTTCTA
This sequence comes from Amphimallon solstitiale, assembly GCA_963170755.1. NCBI lineage: Eukaryota > Metazoa > Arthropoda > Insecta > Coleoptera > Scarabaeidae > Amphimallon > Amphimallon solstitiale. The sequence continues at coordinate 49,323,431 of OY720685.1, forward strand.
TGGTTATTTGAACCTGTATTTTTGTCGTACGTTTAAAGTATTAGTTTGGGTCGTTTCATCTTTTAGAACAATTGTCGTGTGTGTTTGATGATCGGGCTTGACATGTTAGAGTCTTCCTCTTTTGATTTTAACGGTCGTCGAGAAAGGTTAGACACCACAGAGCAGAATCATTTCCCTCAGCTTTACTTGAGAATGGTGGAGAATTGAGTTTTATCGTCGGTAATCGCTTACAAAAGCGGATGTTATGGTGCTTCTCAAGTATTATTGGTGAATTTTGGCGTTGTATTTCATTCTTGCGAGGATATTTTCTTCTGGGTTTGGGAATTGTTTAAGCTGCTGTAAGTATAGTTTTCCACGTGTCTAATCGATCTTAATTTGTGTGTTTCTATATTCAAATTTAGCTGCTGGTGTTGGGCCTGACATAAACCTCATTTGAGCATTTTTTTTGTTTGGGGTTAAGACGTGAGAACCACGTGCTTGTAGTCTTACGGTGCCAAGGAATTGTTGTTATATCCTGCGGTGAGAGCATATTTAAGGTGCAGATTATTGGAATACTGTAGCCTTCAAACGCTATTTCTTGAGGTGTCGTTAACCGAGGATAGGAGAGCATGTTCCTTGTAACGTGTGGATCTGTAGGAGGTGTCGTGTTGGAAGCTTTGGATGTGACTTTCTTAAGGTATTGTGACTGTGTAAATTTTCTCTGACATTATCCAGAGGGTAGAGTTTAATTGACTAAACAGTTTGGCTAATTTTGTGTCAATATCGTGTAATTTGAACAGTGAATTTCAATTTTCCGGGCTAAATAATTAAATAAGTAATCGTAATTTCCTAATTTAACTTCTTGTGGCCTGTGAGCCTTTATGTTTTGAATTAATTAATTTAACGTAGTTTTATTAACAATAGTGACCCCATTTTGGAGGTTACTTTGACATTTTTGGAGACGTTACGTAGCCATTTTAATTTTGGACTTAGAAATTGAACTAAATTTTGGGATGTGTATGGCAGTGTAGCCTCACATCGGTCTTGTGTAAATTCTTAGATGTTATTTAATGTATTTTAGTCTATGATTGTAATTTATTTTTGGTATAATCTCGTAAGAAATTAATGAATTTAACTTAATCATATATTCTTCCTGTAAAGCATAGTTAACTAGCGCTATTTCTTATATAGAATTAGATATCTTACAACTTAGAGTCTGTTCTCTAACGTCGAATAGATTGTCAGATGCCTCTGGTATACAGAGTGTTTATTTTTGGGTGACGTGTTGCATTATACGATCAAACTGTTCGACTTTGGAGGGACTTCTGGCAAGTTGCCTTATAATTGTGTACTTGTAAGAATATTGTTGGTGAATAAATGTTAGATTTAAGTTTATTCCTGTGTTCACCTGTTTCTTTTGAACTTTTAAAATTTTGGTAATGTCACGTCACTGAAATTTGAATTGTGGACCACCTTGGGGTGACCATTTAAGTTTTGAATAGTCCTTCAGACCTTTTTTTTTACTGGCAACCGAGTTGCGCTTGTGTTTCACTATCATTGTTTTCTCTTGTTGTAAATATCTCTTGAAATCAAGACTATTAAAATAACCGGATATGTTCGTAACTGGGACACACTGTTGAGGTCTAGTTAAATTTCAATAAACTGTTGTTAAGTTGAATGAGTGTGTATTGGTCTTATTTACTTATCACCTGGGGAGTTTTACATTGGATCTGGTCCGGGGTCTGAATATCTATTGGGCTTAGCATATTATTACGGATAGGCGCCCTGACATCTTAACCTTCGACTTAGTACGGTGTTCGAACTCGCCCTTCTCTGACTGTAGCTGGAGGCAGTGCTGACGCCCATCTTTAACATCGACCCTTGGGGAAGTAAGAGGTAAAACTAGAGTGTTATAAGTTGGTGATTAATTAATAGACAAGCGTCCTCCTAGAGTATAATAGAAGGTTAATTACCGTGGTGGTGCCTAACTCACTACCTTCTTGGAATTTTGGGTACCGATTTGTTTAGGGCCTCGGCCATTTTAATTTAAATACAAGAGGGTAGCAAGAGTTATTAGCGCCCAACGTGTGGGGCCATAGAAAAGGAATTTCGTTTTAAAAAAAAATCAATCAAGAATTGTAGATTTGGGAATTTCAGAAACCTTTGGGGCATTTTCAGGAATTGGTTAATTTTAGCTTTGGAGACCTTGTCATATTTTTTTTTTCTTGTTCCGAGTAAAAGTAAAGTATATACCAGCTTATATCACAGTTACGTCTTACGTTGTGTGTGATTTTGAATGTTATGTGTACTTTTGGCCCTTAGTTACTGAATGTTAGAATATTTTGAAACTTTATCGCTAATGTATGTTCCGTACTTTTGAATGTTTCTGTATATCTGATTACTTCCGTATATTTGAATATTTTTGTACATTTGAGCACTTACCGTATACATTGTTAAATAACAGTATTGGAAATCTGAGAACCAATTGCGAAGTATAGGGCCAAATTGTTTGTGAGAAATTTTCGTCTTTTAAATATTCTTGAGTAATATTTCTGTAAAACATTTCGAGTTTAAGTCTTTTGGTTGTGACTTTGTATTTTACAACTTTGTGTATCTTGTGTAGGCTACCGGCATAGTGGTTCTGACCTTCAAATGGCGGTGGATTGTTTTGTATGAATGTTTAGAGTACTTATTAGATCTGTTAGATAATATCTCGTGATTTAGTATTTCGTAGTATGACTTGTATGTGTTAATCTATCTGGTTTTGAACTTAGTTATTTCGTTAGTTAGTAGAATTAATATTTTCGAATCTGTTTCGTCACTGTGGGTCATCGCTTATGCAGTCAGTCTCATAGTTTTTTTTTGTTGTTGTATCGCCCTTGAGTTAATAGTAATAATAATAGTAATAATAGATATCGTGTAATAGGTTGTTTAATAATAATAATATGGGATTATATGGGATTTGTCACTTCTTAATGTTATTGCGGATAATTTGAATCGCTTTTAAGATTTGGCTTTGGCTGTGTTTGTGTGGTCTTCAGTTGTCTTGGCCTTTCGTGAATATTACTTTTACAATTCGTGTATCGTATATTTGATTGGAATGAATTATGACGTTTGGTATATTTTCGTATTATTTTCGATAACCCTTTCCGTACCGTTCATGCCGTTGTTATCGTTAATATTGTTGATACCATTAGTTCATTCTGTTATGTTGTGGATAGATTGCGCTACAATGTTTCTTATATTGAGTACTCTAACAAATTTGGTAGGCCATGTGTGCAGTTTGGCGGTTAATGTTCAAAAGAGATGTTTTTAAAGTGTGTGTGATTGTCCCTTATAGGATCATTTTTTTTCGTTTGTCTAATTTGAGAAATATTTGTAGTTACGTATTGGGATAATTAAATTTTCTCGACCCTTTTCCCCGATCTTCGTGAAGTGTAAACCTGTTTGAGTTTCACTTTTACAGTTTGGCTTATCGTGTGGAGCCTTCTACCTGTTCACCTAATTTATCGTATAGTACCGTATAGTTGCCGTATAATTCGGGATTTTTGAACTAAATGGAAGGTTATCGTATCGTTTTGGAGTATCGTCTCGTACCGTATTTTGCAACCACATATGTGGGATAATTTGTATCTGCACGTCAAAAGTCAACGGGTGTAATTGTATTCTTACCTTGGTTTAATTGCTTCATGAGATAGCAGTATCCATCTTCCCTTTTATGGTTATTAGAGTTTTCCCATATGTATTGTTTAGTTTTGTGGTCCTTAGTAACTTTTACACTTGTGTGTTGTATGTCTTGAAAACTTTTGTTTTCCTGTAGCGAACTTTGTTCGTTATCGTCATGAATAAGCTCTGTTACGATCTATAGTCCAGTTAGTGGTGTTGTATGAGCCACTTGTGTTTTCTTTGATGAATTTAGCAGACTTTTATTTTGGTTTATTGTAGTTTATTGATAATCTGCTAATGTTTCTTGGACTTTAATTTTGTGATCGATCCAGGAAGTATATCTCCGAGCTTGTAGTTTTTTTTGTCCGGGTACATGGAGTGTTGAACACCTTAAAGCACAACCTAACGATGATTGAACTTTGCAAGTCTTTCGGTTTGCAGGTAGGCCTAACGAATATACCTGTGGGTTTAATGCCTGGGCGTAAAAGGCGTCCCAAAAATTCTCAGTGTCCCCCGTTTCTTTTAACATCTTCAATTTTAGTTGTCGTGGGTTCGACGTATTTCCTTACGTGTTCTGATTTGGGATGTTCTCCCTATGTTTTGTCGATAGCCCACACAGCGACGATTGAATTGGGTGGATTAATTTCGTGTAACTCTGTATGTTACTTTTGAGTACCGTATAACTTACGTTAGTTAAGTTATTTTCGACTTCCGTGTAACTTTTATAGTTATGTATTTCGTACCGATTTTGACTTTTGTTCCGATCTCGACTCTACCGTACTGATTTTGACGTTCCGTACCGAATATGACTTCCGTATCGTTTACGATTAAGTATTAACGATTTTATGACTTTCGTACCGTATAGCAGTTCTAGAACCTTTACCATTTTGGGATTATGTTACGTATCGTATGGTCTAGAAGTTGCTTTTGATAGTTATTCTATCGTGTTGGATATGTCGTACTGACATTCTCTTCCTGATTAGACGTTTATTTGCGAAGGTATAAAGAAGAACGGTCTTTATTTGATAGTTCTCAGCCTTCCAAGGGTCGTGTCCTGGCGACTTTCTTTTGCAGTTGTTATTGTCAAAATGTTACCTCCAGGATTTGATATTGACTTCCGCCTTATGGCTTTATCGCTCGCCTTCAGCGTTTCAGTCGGGACAACGCCGGTCCAGACTTTAAACTCCTTTTGCTATGTCTATTTTGTTTGGCGATCTTCAGTTGTTGTGTTTCCGGAATGTACGGTTGTCGCGTGGACGTGCCGTCCGGGTCTTTTAGTAGTTTCTCCATTCTGCGCTGTACCCTATCTTTAAGTACCTCTCCTTATTCCGCTTGTATCCCGTATCTGTAGTAATAAACCCATTTTTATTTCACCTTTTTTTTTTTGTTTGTTTTGAGATACCGAGGGCCTCACCCAAAGTTCTCTTTTACCGTCGCGTGTCTGCAGAGTGTCGTTTCGGGGGTTGCCTTTCCCGCATCTTGGTCTATTGGTAGTATCTCTTCCTAATTCCTGTGCCTTCGACCGTCGTAAGGATCACCGCCGGCCGGGCACACCGTAACTTAACCCGTCTACTCCATTTCCTTTTGATGCTATCAGTGGTACTGGGCTGTCGGTTGGTCAGGTCTCGGGGCGCGTCTGTGCAGAATCTCGACACCCATGTTTTTTTTATTTTTTCCTCGTTAATTCCCCGTACCGGCTGAATGCCGAAGGACCGCGTGGTGGTTTTGGTCAAGCGTTTGGTGATGCTGCGTTTGCTGTCGGACATGGTCGCGCACATTCGTCTTCCTTTTTGCCTAGTCGGTGTCGATTTTTACTTGGTTCCTTGTATCGTATGTTATATGTTGTGTTACGCACAGTCCAGTTCCTGGTTTCATAACTCTTGGCTTAACGGTAATTTACAAGTAAATAACCTTTTGTGGTAAGGGAGGAATTGTTACGTTTTTTTTTTGGTTGTATTTTATCCTTTAATGGTTTATTTTAATTGTCGGAATACGTAATTCGTTTTTGATTGGATTTATGTCGTCTTCCTACTACTACTGCCATCTGGTGTAGAAGTGCTTAAGATTCCTATTGCACGCGTTCTGCCTTGCCATAGGTGTGTGTAACGTATACAGGCATTGTCGGGTAGATGGCGTATGTTGTTTCATTTAATTAATTTGTTTTCTTTAGTTATTGTTAATTACGTTTTTCAAACTTCTTTTCGGCCTAGAGTTATGCAACAAATTATTAATAATTATTTTCCATTTTTCTATGGTTATTTGAACCTGTATTTTTGTCGTACGTTTAAAGTATTAGTTTGGGTCGTTTCATCTTTTAGAACAATTGTCGTGTGTGTTTGATGATCGGGCTTGACATGTTAGAGTCTTCCTCTTTTGATTTTAACGGTCGTCGAGAAAGGTTAGACACCACAGAGCAGAATCATTTCCCTCAGCTTTACTTGAGAATGGTGGAGAATTGAGTTTTATCGTCGGTAATCGCTTACAAAAGCGGATGTTATGGTGCTTCTCAAGTATTATTGGTGAATTTTGGCGTTGTATTTCATTCTTGCGAGGATATTTTCTTCTGGGCTTGGGAATTATTTAAGCTGCTGTAAGTATAGTTTTCCACGTGTCTAATCGATCTTAATTTGTGTGTTTCTATATTCAAATTTAGCTGCTGGTGTTGGGCCTGACATAAACCTCATTTGAGCATTTTTTTTGTTTGGGGTTAAGACGTGAGAACCACGTGCTTGTAGTCTTACGGTGCCAAGGAATTGTTGTTATATCCTGCGGTGAGGGCATATTTAAGGTGCAGATTATTGGAATACTGTAGCCTTCAAACGCTATTTCTTGAGGTGTCGTTAACCGAGGATAGGAGAGCATGTTCCTTGTAACGTGTGGATCTGTAGGAGGTGTCGTGTTGGAAGCTTTGGATGTGACTTTCTTAAGGTATTGTGACTGTGTAAATTTTCTCTGACATTATCCAGAGGGTAGAGTTTAATTGACTAAACAGTTTGGCTAATTTTGTGTCAATATCGTGTAATTTGAACAGTGAATTTCAATTTTCCGGGCTAAATAATTAAATAAGTAATCGTAATTTCCTAATTTAACTTCTTGTGGCCTGTGAGCCTTTATGTTTTGAATTAATTAATTTAACGTAGTTTTATTAACAATAGTGACCCCATTTTGGAGGTTACTTTGACATTTTTGGAGACGTTACGTAGCCATTTTAATTTTGGACTTAGAAATTGAACTAAATTTTGGGATGTGTATGGCAGTGTAGCCTCACATCGGTCTTGTGTAAATTCTTAGATGTTATTTAATGCATTTTAGTCTATGATTGTAATTTATTTTTGGTATAATCTCGTAAGAAATTAATGAATTTAACTTAATCATATATTCTTCCTGTAAAGCATAGTTAACTAGCGCTATTTCTTATATAGAATTAGATATCTTACAACTTAAAGTCTGTTCTCTAACGTCGAATAGATTGTCAGATGCCTCTGGTATACAGAGTGTTTATTTTTGGGTGACGTGTTGCATTATACGATCAAACTGTTCGACTTTGGAGGGACTTCTGGCAAGTTGCCTTATAATTGTGTACTTGTAAGAATATTGTTGGTGAATCAATGTTAGATTTAAGTTTATTCCTGTGTTCACCTGTTTCTTTTGAACTTTTAAAATTTTGGTAATGTCACGTCACTGAAATTTGAATTGTGGACCACCTTGGGGTGACCATTTAAGTTTTGAATAGTCCTTCAGACCTTTTTTTTTACTGGCAACCGAGTTGCGCTTGTGTTTCACTATCATTGTTTTCTCTTGTTGTAAATATCTCTTGAAATCAAGACTATTAAAATAACCGGATATGTTCGTAACTGGGACACACTGTTGAGGTCTAGTTAAATTTCAATAAACTGTTGTTAAGTTGAATGAGTGTGTATTGGTCTTATTTACTTATCACCTGGGGAGTTTTACAATGGATCTGGTCCGGGGTCTGAATATCTATTGGGCTTAGCATATTATTACGGATAGGCGCCCTGACATCTTAACCTTCGACTTAGTACGGTGTTCGAACTCGCCCTTCTCTGACTGTAGCTGGAGGCAGTGCTGACTCCCATCTTTAACATCGACCCTTGGGGAAGTAAGAGGTAAGACTAGAGTGTTATAAGTTGGTGATTAATTAATAGACAAGCGTCCTCCTAGAGTATAATAGAAGGTTAATTACCGTGGTGGTGCCTAACTCACTACCTTCTTGGAATTTTGGGTACCGATTTGTTTAGGGCCTCGGCCATTTTAATTTAAATACAAGAGGGTAGCAATCTATTTGAAAAAACTGGTTTTTATTAATTTAAAGAATATCTCGTGTTCAAACATACTTGAGTAATAATAATATACATTTTGAAGTTATGATTATTTTCACAAATAAAGAAGTTTGCAAAAGAGGGAAGTAAAGCAAAATTGTTTGGGAATAAACAAGTAGACATTTATTTATAACAAAATAATACATTTTAGATTTAGCAAATATGCAATTGGTGTATCTTAAAAGGCATGTTATAAATAATATTTACCTTTATTTAACTGGTCATCCTTCAAATTGGTAGCGAAACAAGGCAAACTTACCTATGTCATTTACATAATAATAAGATAATAATTTTACAACACAATAAGTGGTAGTTTAGTATATTAAAGTAATAATAATACTATTTTATTCATCCGTTCGACCATATACATGCATAGTACAGATTGGGTAACATTTCAATATAACATAATATATACTAATAATATAAAGTATGGGCAATAAAGCAGTTCATAAATATTTAAAATATGTAATAAAATATCAATTTTTATATCTTAAAAACCCCAACTATAACAATGTTATTATAGAAATCCACCAATACAAATACAAAAGTTGTTCTACATTAAGTTTTAAATACAATTACCCTCTTAATAATATGATATTTGCAAAAAAAAAAACTGCTTTCAAATAAGAGTTACTTCGAGTCGGAATTTTGAAAATGATGCTATACAAAACTTGTAAATTATGTTCTAAATGCTTTTATACTGCTATTATTAAAATACGTTATATACCTCCCTTTTGAATTATATTATTTTATCCTTTATTCATGCCTTAGTATTTTAAGTTTGCGCTGGATACTACGTCAATTTATTTGAAATTGTTTCTGTTGTTCATTTTCTCGTTTGCAATACCATGGGAATCCAATCTGGCATATCGCTTTAACTATTGTGATCTTTAATACTCCGCTTGGCACAACGAAGTTGCGATATTAAAAAATGTTTGGCACGAGATGAAATATCATCAAAGAGTTTTTTAACAATCCATATTACATAGATCTTTGATACTTTTAGCTCTTCGCTTGCATTCTCTTTTTATTTTTCTAATTTGGTCCTCTCTTTTCCTTATAACATTTATCAAGGTCCTTTCTCTAAGCATTAACTCACAGGACCTAAATCCCTCCACACCCTTAAAAAGGGGACGCCGCTTCCTTGAATGTGCTGGAGTACTAAAAAAGAAAATAGCATTTTTTTAAAATACAATATAAATAAGACTATGAACTTTAACCATCCCCATATCTATTGCAGTATTATTTGCCAATCTGCATAACTACAGATAATATTCACTTAATATTTTTCAATAATTTAAAAGAACTTGTAGGTGTTGTTGATAAGATGCAATCAAAATTGATTGATATGATTAAAATAGTCAATAATTAATATTTTCACTATTTTGATTTTCACAATATTTGAAGAATATTGATGTTTATTGATATTTAAATAATCACTATACTTTACCTTATTAGTGGTGACTTTTCTATTATTGTGCTTCCCAATGCAGAAGGTACTTGCTCTGATATAAAGACTTCCTCATCATATTTCACAACATCTCCAGACTGTTGGTATCCAGTACTTGAACAATCTGATATCAAGGATGCTTTTTGTTCGATAGCAGCACTAGTACTTGCTACAAGTGATGTGATGGTTGGACAAAATGATGTTGCTGGGTGTAACGTTGGCACTGCATCAAGTTTTAAAATAAACGTATGCTCTTTATATGAAACTGCACTGAAATGCCGACTGTAAATTCTATGATTTTGAAGAGTTTCTCCAGAAAAAAACATTCCCATTGCTTCTTGCCAAATTTTAGACCTAATAGTGACACGAAAGATCCATTTGAATCAAGTAAATTGTACATTCTTTTTTAATTATTATACAACTCATTATATTCCGGTTTACTTATTGATACTAACGAAAATATCGATAGACATATTTTAATAATCGCGTAAAAAACCTACTTTACTAAATTTCTGGGGAAGCAATGCAGCTTAACAACTTCATCTTCTCCATAACCGCAAACAATGCATTTATGCACTTTACAATTTTAGAAAAACAGAAATTCGTTATCAACAGGTGTAACCACAACAATAACCAAAATGGAAACACAACAAAAATGGCGAAAAATTTAAGTTAACGCATGCGTGTACTTGTCTACAGCAGCGCCTTTACCTCGCTGCCTTATCAAAATGTGACGAGGATGAGAAGAGTATCTTTTATTGTGTATTAGACAAGACCAGAATATTACCGGATAAATTCGTAAACCTAGTTACCGGTCTGGAGTAGTCTGTGCCCTTAGCAAATAGAATTAAGTATTTTAGGTTTGTTCGAACCTCCAGTTCTGAACAGTTCCGGAACCGTTCTAGAATTAGTAGTTCTGATAATAATGCGCATGTCCGGCCAAATATTGGTTCTAGAACGGTTCGAAATCCTGAAGGTTCGAACAGTTTTAAAATTGGAATTTTAGGGAAACTTATACTACCAACATTAGTAATAGTAATATTAAAAAAACACCAAACTTATTGGAAGAAATATCAATCGTAATGAACGTTAAATAGCTAATGCATCTAACTACCAAAATTGGGACAGGATTGAAAAAGTTGTTTATATGAAATACGTTTTTCTAAATTTTGTAATGGATAATTCTGCATTTTTTATATAAGCAATATATTTATATATTACAAAACACCAAACTGGTGGACAAATATCAATCGTAATGAACATCTAAATGCTACTGCATCTGCATATAACCACCAAAATTGCGACAGCATTTAAAAAGTAGTGAAAAAGTTGTTTATAAGAAATACATTTTTCTAAATTTTGTTATGGATATTTCTGCATTTTTTAAAAAAAAACACCAAACTGGTGGACAAATGTCAATCGTAATGAACATTTAAATGTTACATCTCAAAATCACGACAGGATTTAAAAAATAATGAAGAAGTTGTTCAGAAGTACATTTCTCGAATTTTGTAATGCATATTTCTGATAAACCGGGTAAATAAAACAAGGATTTTTAATACAAGCTGTTATTAATAATTGGCACGTGCATCAAATGCACACACATAATAATAAATATGTATTACATAACTATAAAATCAACAATCATGATGAATTTAAACAAATATATTACAATACATTTTCAATGTTCAAAGCCAAATCCTCTTCTTTTTTTTAATCTGTGAAGTAGTACCTACACTCTTTCAATCCATTTTGGAGAATTGAAGCCTTTTTGGTAATTTGAATTGCAATACCTACATGATTTGGTACTTACATCAATCAGACTCTGAACGTTTTGTGTCACAAGTCTGGGAGTCGCATTAACTTGCAATTTATTATAATTTTCATGACGTAACAGGCTGGTACAAACACATACATATAATAGATTGTTCGGATATCTAATATGAATATGTTGATATCACAAATTCCCTTTATTTTTCTTAAGTCTCAAGGGGGACACATCGAACCAAAAACTATACCTAAGTTTAGTTTACATAATATTAAATACTATTTTGTCTAAGTTTAACAAATATGTCAGTTTCTCTACGAATATATGATAATTATAAATTCACTTTTCACATGTTCGCAAGTTCCTATAATTGTACCATTACATTCACTTCATTCTTAGAGGAAGAATCACTTGCTAGACTCAAGAACATGGTAGTCAATGAAGTAATTTCTAAAACAATAAACCACCATTTGAAGAAATTAATGTTTAGTCACATACTTATAGCTGTTTACTTTGGCTATTACAAAATTGATATAATAGGTGTGAATAAAAACTGTAAAAAAAATTAAAAATAGGTTTGATGAACCGAATCACACCAATACTCTAATAATATCACAAAATTAGGTTTGTTCGAACCTGCAGTTCTGAACGGTTCTAGAACTAGTGCGCATGTCATTTAAGAAAAAGACTGTTCGGACCATGCAGTTCTGGAACTGCAAATTCTGAGAACTGATAGTTCGGTGTTCGGTCTTTCAGAACTAGTAATTCAAGAACCGTTCGGGACGGTTCTAACAGTTCTCGATGATGGGTTAGTATTTGAAATTCTGATAAATCCGGAGCATGCGTAATTGTCATTCGTATCAGCTTTCGCATTTTTCTGGTTATGTTTATCGTATTTATGTTGAACTTTAGAGTTTGGAGTTGTTGTAGGTTAGTTTTTAAGTTATCGTTCAAGTACCTATTTGTTTTTTATTTTATTTTGTGATATTATTAGAGTATTGGTGTGATTCGGTTCATCAAACCTATTTTTAATTTTTTTTACAGTTTTTATTCACACCCATTATATCAATTTTGTAATAGCCAAAGTAAACAGCTATGTGACTTAACATTAATTTCTTCAAATGGTGGTTTATTGTTTTAGAAATTACTTCATTGACTACATGTTCTTGAGTCTAGCAAGTGATTCTTCCTCTAAGAATGAAGTGAATGTAATGGTACAATTATAGGAACTTGCTAACATGTGAAAAGTGAATTTATAATTATCATATATTCGTAGAGAAACTGACATATTTGTTAAACATAGACAAAATAGTATTTAATATTATGTAAACTAAACTTATAATTTTTGGTTCGATGTGTCCCCCTTGAGACTTAAGAAAAATAAAGGGAATTTGTGATATCAACATATTAGATATCCGAACAATCTATTATATGTATGTGTTTGTACCAGCCTGTTACGTCATGAAAATTATAATAAATTGCAAGTTAATGTGACTCCCAGACTTGTGACACAAAACGTTCAGAGTCTGATTGATATAAGTACCAAATTATGTAGGTATCGCAATTCAAATTACCAAAAAGGCTTCAATTCTCCAAAATGGATTGAAAGAGTGTACTACTTCACAGATTAAAAAAAAAGAAGAGGAGTTGGCTTTGAACATTGAAAATGTATTGTAATATATTTGTTTAAATTCATCATGATTGTTGATTTTATAGTTATGTAATACATATTTATTAATGTGTGTGTGCATTTGATGCACGTGCCAATTATTAATAACAGCTTGTATTAAAAATCCTTGTTTTATTTACCCGGTTTATCAGAAATATCCATTACAAAATTTTGAAAAATGTACTTCTGAACAACTTCATTATTTTTTAAATCCTGTCGTAATTTTGAGATGTAACATTTAAATGTTCATTACGATTGACATTTGTCCACCAGTTTGGTTTTTTTAAAAAATGCAGAAATATCCATAACAAAATGTAGAAAAATGTATTTCTTATAAACAACTTTTTCACTACTTTTTAAATGCTGTCGCAATTTTGGTGGTGAGATGCAGATGCAGTAACATTTAAATGTTCATTACGATTGATATTTCTTCCAATAAGTTTGGTGTTTTTTTAATATTACTATTACTAATGTTGGTAGTATAAGTTTCCCTAAAATTCCAATTTTAAAACTGTTCGAACCTTCAGGATTTCGAACCGTTCTAGAACCAGTATTTGGCCGGACATGCGCATTATTATCAGAACTACTAATTCTAGAACGGTTCCGGAACTGTTCAGAACTGGAGGTTCGAACAAACCTAAAATAAAAAACAAATAGGTACTTGAACGATAACTTAAAAACTAAGCTACAACAACTCCAAACTCTAAAGTTCAACATAAATACGATAAACATAACCAGAAAAATGCGAAAGCTGATACGAATGACAATTACGCATGCTCCGAATTTATCAGAATTTCAAATACTAGCCCATCATCAAGAACTGTTAGAACCGTTCCGAACGGTTCTTGAATTACTAGTTCTGAAAGACCGAACACCGAACTATCAGTTCTCAGAATTTGCAGTTCCAGAACTGCATGGTCCGAACACTCTTTTTCTTAAATGACATGCGCATTAGTTCTAGAACCGTTCAGAACTGCAGGTTCGAACAAACCTAATTAAGTAAAGTATTAAGTCGTATGTTGTAAAGAAAGAAAAGAAAACAAAACTCTTCAATGACAGGCGCTTTGAATCATATTATTCTAATAGTGAAATTCAATTTTAATACGTATTTGTTTTTCCAACTCTATATATTATTATTGCGTCTTTGATACAAATACACATAATATGCATTCGTATCAACAAAATCATCATTACTGTGTCATTACTCATTACTAAAGACAAAAAGATATGAAAACATGGCGTCTGTACGTTTTAATTTCCATTCTGTAAACATCCCTACTATGATTAAGATATTAATACAATAATCTGTATTTCTGCTACCTCTTTTACAATGACGTTATAAAACAAATATCCATTTATAGCAAACTATTTAAATTTCCCGCCATTCAGTACATTTTTACCAAATTCAGTACGTTTTCAACTAAAATATCGGTACATTTTCGAACGGGCTTGTGGCAGCCCTGGGTTAGAGTAAAGGGAGCAAAGTAAGCATTAGGATTACTGAGCATAGATCCTGTTTACATATTGTATACTTATTGGTTTACTCACAAATTAATAAATCGTCGGAATGACTGATCATTTTGGCCATGATAATATGAATGACGCAAATACATTTAGTGTAAAGGAAGAACAGCGCCAAGAAGACAGTTTTGTAGAAGATAAACTGTGTATTTCTGAAACTACTATTGGAGTAGACAATGGTGAATTGCAAGGTACTATTTGGCATAATAAAATAAAACAATATGAAGAGTCCACATGTTTAGACAATATTAAAAGAGAAGTAGCATCATTTGAAGTGACCGAAGTACAAAATAACAGTGTTAAAATAGAAGGAGGAATCAGTGCTGATGATATTAAAATTGTATTCAATAATGGACTACTACTATGTAAGTAAATGCCATTAAAACTGTTTATTGAAATTTTTGTAGGGATTTGTTGTAGCAGTAATCTAAAACAATAACAGTAGGCTATGTTCGAGGAGAATAATAGTTATTTATTATACAAGGGAAAAAAGTATTACATTTTAGCTCGAGCTAAAGCGTCGTGAGAGAAATTACCGAGAGCTAAAATCTAATTTTTTTCCCGTGTATAATACACTATTTTTTTCTGTGATGGGAAAAACGACGATTTAATATTGAAAAATCACGTAAATACTATATATTGAAGTCAGAAAATCAATCGATGTGACATTACACCTGCGTTGCTAATGGAAACCTGTAAAATAATCAAATATCTGTCAATTTAAGCAGGCAAAAAGTGAGCACCTTTTTCCCCAGGAAAAAAGTGAGTACTTTTTTCCTGGGTTGATAAAGTGACATTTTCTTACCTGTCAAGGAGTATAAAATGTCAACTTTTTTTCCCGTCACAGAAAAAATACAATTTTTTGTAGTATGACATAGTTTAATATACCTTTGCATGTAAAATTTGCAACTATATCTTTAGTAATATTGGTGATGCTCGTATATCATCTGATAGTTAATTGAATATTATAAAAACTCTTATTTTTTATTAATTACTTATTAAATTACTGTTGGTACTGATTCAGAAATTTCTAATGGAAGCAGTAACCATATCTACAAATATTATTTTTGTAGTATGACATAGTTTAATGTTCCTTTGCATGTAAAATTTGCAACTACATATATCTTTAGTAATATTGGTGATGATCCTACATCATCTGTTAGTTAATAGAATGTTATAAAAACACTTATTTTTTTCTGACATTACTGTTGGTACTGACTCAAAAATTTCTAATGAAAGCAGCTCTATTAAAAGCGTTGAATATGTTACTTGAGCACTTTGAGAACTGACAGTTTTAAACACATGCCTTCTCATTCTATATTTATTTATAAAATCAACAAGTGATATTAAGTGATATGATTCTTAACCTGTATATTTGGCCAACAGACTGTGAACATTGTGAAGCATATTATGAAGACTATTGCATCGAGTGTGGAATGCTTGCCAGTATTTTAAACAAGAATATTTGCAATAGTGCAGATTGTGGTGCACGAGAAGATATTCCAAATAATATTTTAGAAATTCAAGATTTATTTGGACACACTGGAATATATGCTTTAAGAATTATTCCTGCAGGTGTAAAATTTGGTCCTTTTACTGGACTCAGTGCAACAGAATGTCCCTGGGAAATGAAAGGGGAGAAATTTGTTATGGACAAAAATAAATGGAAGTATTTGAATTGGATGCAGTATGTCAATCCTACCAGGAATACTTCTGATGGAAACCTATATGCAATACAATCTGGAGATAAAATATATTATCAAAGCACTCGTCAAATCCAAGCTGGTGATGAATTACTGGTGTATTTTGATGAGGAATATGCAAACAGCCAGAATAAAAGCATCAGCGTGGATTTTGGTAGCACTACGAAAGACATTGTTATAGACATATTTGCCTGCATATTTTGCTGCCTTGGATTCAGCTCAAAATTGCATTTGATCAAACATAAAGCCATTTGCGTTGGGGATGCAGTTGGAATGTTTTCAATTGAAGGTAATGTAAATATCTCATTTTGATGTTTGTCGGTTTGAGTGTATTGATTTTTGTGTGTTTAAAAGACAAATCTTTAAATTATTTTATTAATTGTTATTAAAGTTAAAGAATATTTGAAGAAACTAATTGTTTATGATAGATATTGAGTTGCCCATTGCTCTAAAACTCAGTACACCTGTCAATGTAGGAATTTTAACACCTGTGTCACTTTACTAGTTGTAATTCTGTAAATGTAAGGTCTTAAATGAAATATTAATGGTTAACACCTTTCCACAAAACTTGAAAATTAATAATCCTATAACAATCAGTAATAATATATGGTTCTAGTCCAAACTTCAAGAAACAAAGTGCTTTTGTTTAAGAGCATCCAAAAATAGGTTTTGCTGAAATAAATTGATATAATCTTAGAAAGACATCAAAAATACCATAATTAAAACACACATAGTTTGACATTGTCATGGCAAATTGGAAAGAAATATATAAATTAAAAGTTATAATATTTAATACAGACATGAAGGATTTACATTAACTAATTAATGATTATATAATATATATCTTTATTAGCAATACGCTATTTACATACACTTACATTATTTATATAAATTTATCTAAAATATATAATGACAGTTGTCTCTTAAATCTATTTATATTACTACAATGTTTTATTTCATACGGCAGGCTGTTAAACATTTTTAGCCCATTAACAAAAACATTATTAGCCGTTGATGACCTATTAACTTTTCCTATAAAGAAATCATTGATGATTCTTGTATTATATTTATGTGTGTCATGTATATAAATCAACTTCTGACTAATATACGATGGCGTAACACCTTTTTTAGTCTTGTAAATAAATAGCATAGTTTTGTAGTTTAGTCTTTGACGCACATTCATTAATTTCAATGTACTCAGCATTAACGTAACTGGTGTATATTTGTTACACTTTAAAATTGTTCTCATAGCCCTGTTTTGTATTTTTTGCATTTGCTGAGTTTCGTAATTATTTAACTTGAAAAGGATCGTTGAGCAATATTCAATGTGTACGGAAATTAATGATTTATATATAGACAGTTTAATATATGTAGACATATTTTGACCTATTCTACTTAAATAACCTACTTTTTTAGACATTTTATTTAGAATATGTTTTGTATTTTCTTTAAAATTTAAATGCTGATCTATAATTATCCCTAAATATTTTATACTATTTACTCTTTCTAAATAATTATTATCTATTTTTATCTTAATATTGTCATAATTAATTGTATTTAATTTATATGCACTACCAATGATTATAAATTTAGATTTACTTATATTAATACTTAAACTATTCGCACATAACCATTTATATAATAAAGTCAAGTCTTCATTTATTTTGTCCATCATGTCATTTAAATTATTTCCACTGACATATAACATTGAGTCATCAGCAAACAAATGTAATTTACTGTTTTTGGTCCTTAGCATAATATCATTAACATATAAATTAAAAAGTAATGGTCCTAATATTGTTCCTTGTGGTACACCATATTTAGTAGAGCGCACCCCTGATGTTGTCCCATTAAACTTTACACTTTGGTATCTGTCAGTCATGTATGAACGACACCATTCCAGAGCGATGCCTTTGAAGCCGATGACTTCCAATTTCTTCAATAGTAATTGTCGGTCGATGGTCTCAAAAGCTCTTCGGAAATCCAAAAACACAGCCAGCACCATTTTGCCACTGTCCATTTCCCTCGTCCAATTATCGCAAATGTTCACCAAAACTGTTTCACAAGAGTGTGATTTCTTGAAACCTGACTGGTTCAACGATATTATGCTATTTGTATCACAATAACTATCGATTTGTTTTTTAACGCACATTTCCAACACTTTTTCGTATGATGGCACTGTATTTATAGGTCTGTATTCTTCACACAGTTTTGTCCCATTGACTTTTGGGACAGGTACTATATATGATATTTTCCAGTATTTAGGAAATACCCCTGACTGCATTGACGTATTTATTATGTCTAGTATTCTATTTGCTGACACCAAACAAATGTCCTTTAAAACTCTGCTTGTTATACCATCACCAGCAACGTCTCCTGTACCTTTTAGAGATTTAATTACATCTTTAATTTCTTTCATAGTTACATTTTCAAATTTACAAAATTCCGGATGCTGCGGTATGTCACGCAAAACTTCATTTTCACTGTCAATATTTTGTCTTTGTATCCCATCGACTAGTGTATCTATGCTTGTTACAAAGTACTCATTAAATTTTTTAACAATTTCCCTGTCGTTCTCTATTTCTTCATTATCGAAAATAATGCCTGTATTATTTGTTTCTTTACATGTTGGTAATAACATTTTTAGATTCTTCCATAGTACTTTTGAGTCGTTTCTGTTTTGATCCAGTGCTGTTTTCAAATACTCTTCTTTCCGTTCTCTAATCATTTGAACTACTTTATTTCTAATAAATTTGTATTCATTCCAGTCTTCCTCACGTTTCGTAAATACTGCTACCTTATATTTATCATCTCTAATATTTATTTGTTCTAATATTTCATAATTCATCCACTCATTCCTTAAATACTTTTCCGGTAAAACAAATTCACATTTTGGACACATTTCTTCAATACTTTGGTTTATATTTTCAGTCCATTGATCTACCATAATGTTGACATCATTTCCATTATACCAACTTTTTTCGTAAATGTGTTCATGCAATTTATCAATGTCATAATTTTTAAAACTCCTTATAACTTTCTTTTTCCTTTTTGTCACATCACTTTTTGTCTGTAGTATAACTTTTAACATCGAATGATCACTTACTTTTGGTGTATGTAGTACCTCATGTTGTATTGTTTTTTCGTTAGTAATAATGTAGTCAATGAGCGTTTTACTATTGTTTGTTATTCTTGTATATTCAGTTACTACTTGCTGTAAACCATTTATATGTATCAAGGTTTTAAGTCTATTACTGTAATAAGTGTTTTTTGTATAATCTATATTTATATCACCGATCATTAAAATAGTCCCATTGAAATTGATTATATTATCAATATAGGTTTCAATATATTCCAAAAATAGGTTATCCATGTTTTGTGGAGGGTGGTATATAACGCACAATAGTACTCTTTGACTACCCATTACGATTTCCGCACTTACCATCCAAATATATTTGTCAATGTGGATGTTATGTACTTTATAACTTATATTACTTTTTATATAAAGTGAAACTCCACCAGTTCTTCTATTTTCTGTGAGTGCTTTTATTACATTATATCCTTTAATTGTAATTTCACCATCAGTAATTTCATCATCAATATGGGTCTCTACAAGACCCAATATACTCGGTTCCCACATATCACAAAGATGAAATATAGAGTCTTTATTATGCAAAAAACCCTGACAGTTAAATACCAAAATATCCTTAGAAATCCTACCTTTTTCACCACTATCGACATTTATTAGTTGCTATTGATAATTAATTTTAGAACGCAATTTCTCAATTATCCTTTTGTAACAAGGACACTCTCTATCTGTTGCTGAATGACTAACATCTAAATTCATCTTTAATCTCCGGTTAGTGTTTATGCAGTTTATACATTTATTTTCATTCACATTACATTCTCTAGTTGTATGAGTACCAGCACATTTAGTACATCTTACCTCATTTTTACAATCCTTTGCCATATGATTGTATCCTCCACATTTGTAACACCTAAACACGTTATCATGTTCATATACATTACATTTTCTCCATCCTATGTTAATTTTTTCTTTGCTTAATATTCTTTTATATATGTTTGCTTCAACTTGTAAAACTATACTGCCATAGTTTTTCTTGTTCTTAACGGAGAATTTTCTTTTGATCTTCATACTTTCCAGAGCATTTACATTGGTCAATTCCAGTTCATTCTGATCAATAATACTGTGTAATATATCATCATCTGCTTGGTCCAAAGTTTCTGCTTCAATACCAACTATGATCAATTCAGGTTTTTTTAATACCGGTTCAATTACATCATATTTAGTTCCCAACTCCTTTGTCACTGAGTCTTTTAATTTTTCTTTAGAACTAGTATTATTGCAGTTTATAACAATTCCTCCATTACTTATATTCTTAACCGTATTCACAGCTACTGCCAATTTACTTGGATTAATTTTCGTTTTAAGATCTTTTTGTGTTTGTTCGCATTGTTGCTTATCATTCTTAGGTTTAATCACCAGTACTTCCTTTTTATTCTTTACCGAATCACTATATAATTTACTTTTAGAAATATTTTCTCCTTTTACCAAACTCTGTATCATTATATCCATCTGATGAATAACATCACTCTGTTCTGATATCATATTAAAGCATGCTTCAAACTTTTTGTTTAATTCATCCATTTGAACTTGCATTTTATTATTCTCACACTCTGTACACAAGTATTTTATACCCCTTGATTCAAATATTGATTTTAGATTTTCTTCCGATGACTTGAATCCCAGACACTTCAAGTGATAATCTTTTCCACACACAAAACAACTTACGTATTTGTCTATTCTTTTTAAATCGTTTTTACACGTACAACACCTCTTTGCACTCATTTTGAAACAAAGAAAAGCGAAAGAGAGAAGAAAGTAGACACGATATGTTCACATAATAATGTTTAATACTACCGACAGTCGAGACCGCAATCAATTGCATGTGTTCACTTCAACAGTACATCACATTCATGCTTTTTCCTACAAATTATAATCAACCCTGTATCTCATTGTCGAAAATATCAATATTACAAAAGAGGCCTGGAATTTGGGTGATAGGAACGTTAGAAAAAAAAATACATTGTCGGTATTGGGGAATGTTTCATGCAAAATCTGTTAGTGAAATACATATCCTTTTTGTTTTATGGTTATATGTTGGTTATAACAAGGAAAACTTCGCTCCAACATTGTGAAATAGAAAACATAGTGCTATGCCGTTTTTGAGTCACGTCAAAACTGCGCATGCTTTACAAATAATTTTTGAATTTTAGATATGTTTGTTTATCACATAGATTTATTACTATAAATATTTAATTAAAGTTTGTACATCGTCAAACAAGCATAATTAGTTTAAAAATCGCCAAACCTCTTTATAATTAATAAATGTGTCTTGTTAAATGTGGAAAAAGCTTTACTTAATGAATGAAGAAATATTATTGTGGCATCATATGCAAATCATAGGCAAACAAACGATCATACTGAAGAAATACATTTGTCAAAAGTTGGAAGAATTGTGGTTATGTTATCCTAAATATTGTAAATTAATTAAGTAAAACCTACAGTTAGTATGACTGCATTGGAACTGTGTTTCCTTGAAGATATCATGGTGGGATATCGTGAATGGAAGGAAAAACACATCTAGAGGTCATGTACAATAATTGTGTGAAATAATAACAACACCAAAATTTATCAACCCAACATTCAAGAATAATAATAATAATGAATTAGGTAATTATATTACTATGTTGCATATTAAAATATATGAATTACTCATTATAAAAGGGCATATACTAAACCTCTTAGACGAGATGAGATGCATACCAATCGTTTTGTCATGACCTAATTTTTTTGATATATGTTTAATAGAGTGTGTGTTGTTTTTAATTTATATTTTGCTAAGTACATATCGTAATTTCTGTCACTAAATTGTATTGTAATCAAGGACATATAGAATGTACTTTATATTAAAATATACAATGAAATATATTTTGGTTTAAAATATCTCGTAGATGGTACAATATAGGGTTTATATTCATTTTGGCAAGACAATGTGTGATAGGTTTCCTTTGGACTTTTCCCAACATTGTGAAAGTAAATAGTGTAGTGCTATGAATGGCAAGGTAGGCACAGCTTCAAACGATATCCTTGTTTTTATGATATTGTTACATTCTATAAATCTTTTTCATCATCTTATAAATTTTTATGCACCTGTTTATTAAAAAAAAAACGTAACAATAATAAAAGACTATTATTTATTTACAAAATTGTAATGCTCATTAATTGCACCAATTTTGCTAAACCATTCATGTTTCAGTGTATATTTCGACTTAGAATTAACTTCAAGAACACAACAGCAATTTTATAAGTTTTCTAGGTTGTTGCTTATACAATATTATATTGAATAATGTGCGTAGACAAATGTAAAATATATGCTGTTTCATTATTACATATAGCCAAATATTAAATACAATATTCATATTTGCATTCTTAAGCTTAATAATACATAGCAAAACTATATGTCAAAATATAATACCACTTGACCTATATAAAACACTTGAATATATTCAGTTGTGTATATAAAGCTGTACAAAACCGGGACGAAGAAGGCAAGGTATACAACAAGGCAATCCGTGCGTTCAGGGAGTTACGGCGCCGCTAGGTCGAGCGGTGCCCTGAACGCGGCTGCTGAGTGCCGGCGCTGGACCTTGCGGTCGCCATCTTGTCTAGCGAAAATAAATTTCGCTCGATGACCTAGCGGCGCTAGAAAAAAGTGGGGATAAGCGGTGAATATTCAAATATGAATTTAAAAAAAAAAATCAAACCCGCGGATTAATAAAAACATTTATTTATTAATTGCAGTAGTAAATATCATTTTTACGGTTGCTGTTGTACGTGTTGTTGTTATATTTAATGTTATGCGAAAGTTATAGGTAAATTTATCATATAAAATAGATATTGATAAGTACTATTATATTCGGTTTACATATAAAGTGAATATCTTTATTCTACTTGAAATAGATTATTTATTTCTAATAAATAAACAACTGTTAGTTAATCCTAAGTAGTATATGAAAATAAATTTGTCTCGATGACTTAGTGGCGGTAAAAGAAAGCAGTTAAAATTCAAATTTGAATCTTGTGAATAATACGATCAATAGAAACTTCAATTATGTTGTACAATAGATCTTAAATAGTGCCTAATAAGTCTTTTTGATATGTTTATATATTGAAAAGTATTTTGAAATAGATATAACTAACAAGTAATGTCAAACAGCGCAATTCCTTCTAATAAACAGCATAATTTCTTCTAATTTGGCACTAAATTTATTCAAAAATATTAATAGCTGCTACTGAAACTAAGGAGCTATATATATAATAATGCTGGTTTGTGGGCCTTATCGTCTTATTATATTTTCGTGTTCTAAAATACATTAGTACTGCCTTCTGTAAACTTTTTTCCTATGTATAAGTATTGATAGCTACACAGTCTATTAGGTAATGCAACTTAAGACTTTTACACAAGATCTGCTATCAGATTCCAATACGTTAAATGTTGAAATAATATTGCTTTGTCAACTACAACAATAAAATAAACATACAATGTTATCAGTTTATGTCATATTTATTTATCAGTTGTATACTCTGCGATTATACACCTATTACCAAGGCGCGGACACAAGCGAGTCATGACTCATCGCCCATGGGCGCACTATTGAAATGTATTTTTAAAGAGGTTTTAATTTTATTTATATAATTGGATAACAAGTGGCTGGTGATCAATAAAATACAAAATACCTTATCATGTGTTCATTTTCTCTTCTGTAAGACTTGTTCTCTTTGAATTAAGTACATCCTTGTAGATAGAAAACGTCCTTTCTACATCGCAACTGGTTATATTTTCGTAATGGAAATATTCTTTTATTTCAGCGTATTTAGCATACACAATTGCCGCAATGTTAGTAAATCTGGATTTCTATTAAAAACTGCGTCTAACTTTTGCCGAAGGCCACATCCGAAGTCACTTGGAATTATTAATAGCCACATCTAATGTGGTTAATCCATTTATTAATTTGAGATTCGATTTTCAAAATATGTGATTAGTTTAGGCAAATTTCCAAAGTGTTCCTGAAGGAATAATAACTGATTTTTTAAATTTGGGATTTTTGTTAGTTCCTTGCACTCAGAACTACTTCGAGCGTCGTCATTTAAACATGTATCGAAATTCTCTGCATAAAAACTAGTAGCTTCCAGCCATGTTCCCCATCTAGTTATTATTGGCGAGGGTGGCAGTGACAAAGATGGAAGATTTCCCTGTAAAGGGACTTTCGATGGTGCTTTTCGGAAAACTTTTTTTAAAAGCGGATACAAATCTATCAACTTCCGGATAGGAGACTCTGATATATGCACAGTATTTTTCCCTGTACCTGTCGTCCGAATGAAGCATGTTGTTTCTCGTCAATGGTTTTAGCAATTGTTTCCCCATCAATTGTATTTATAACTATAAATGCTATTACATATGCGATTTTTGGGCATTCTGTAACGATATTTTACAGACTTTGCAATAAATATCGGAATCACTGACAATGGACATACAATCAGTATGACCCTCAATGCAACTCGCCATTGTTTCACAATGTATTTCTCGACGTTCTTCCATATAGTAACATAAACAATGTTCTAGATCTAAATAAATGATAACTGAAAATGCATGCGTACATTATTGAAACTGAACGAAATCCATTGCACACTTACGTCTAGATAATTGGGAGAAGTCGATTCAATGAAACGGGATTAAACAGGAACTATTACATAAATTACGAAGTACATAATTAACAGTCAAACAATGAAAAAACGAAACTAATGTAAGTATGAATAGGTGTACACATATTCAGCATGTGTCAATTTTCATTAGCCATAGGCGATTAATCCATACAGTACGTGGAAACATAGTACCCCTTCTTTCCTTTCCAATGCCAGCACGACCGATGCATGCTCGTAAATACAAGTTAGCGTGGTTAGCAGTAACTATTCGACCACCGGCTTGGGTGTTTGTAATGCGTTCAGAAATAATATTTACGAGTTGCAAGGATTTGTTTTTCTTTTTCCTTTTAGTAAATGCAGAAAATTATTAAGCTGCGTTCACGCTGCATGACACAAACAAAAGCGTAATTCTAATAAAATTAAAAATAAGGTAAATAAAAAAGGATTCTGAAAATAATAATAAACTACTAGATCAGGATATCGCGGCGGCCATTTGATGTTTCCCGTTTCAGTAATAAGACGGCTTTTATTGCACTCACAAGCAGCGATTATGACGCAAGAAGGAACAGCAGATTATTTTGAAATAAACAAAGGAGTTATGCAGGGGGATGCACTTTCAACCATCCTATTTAATATTGCCTTAGACTGAATAATTAAACAAACAGAGGTAGAAGGGAATATTATAAATAAATTGGTACAAATTATAGCATATGCGGATGACCTGGTCATAATATGTAGAGACGAAAGAAGCCTGGAAGAGACATTCGGAAGACTCGTAGAAGCGGCGGCGGACAGAGATCTACATATCAACGAAAAGAAAACAAAGTATATGGTAAGCAACCGAACGGCGTACGCCGGAAGGAAGAGATTTTGAGATGTTGCAAAATTTTACCTGTTAAGTAATATAACCTACAAAAGCTATTTCTGGATTGTCATAAATAATAATATTCATATACCTTTTGACATTTGTCATAATTATCTTTCGACGTTTGTTATAATTGTCATCTAAACATTTTAAATTTGTCAACAATGCTTGCTACCTCAACAGTATAGCCAAATGTTATATAAAATATAGGTGTAGAAAAAAAATATTTAATAGCTTTATTTATAATATTTAATTTGTAACTGGCTTTCATGTAAAAGTATTTATCTATGGGAAGGTATGTATCCTGAAATAATAACTAATTAGTTTAATTATTATTTAGTAATCCTTGTTTTTAAATTGATACGGCCGATCGAAATTTGTAGTGGTATTGAATCGTCGTCTTTAGTTCGTACTTTTGCCATGTCGGTTGCCAAAACGACTCGACTATACAGGGTGGGGCACCTCATTCCCGTCGGTTTATATACGAAAAGCGGTAATATTTTTTATTTTTATTGAAGGTTGTGTAGGTTCATTAGGGGCACGTTCTAAAATTATTTTGAAATATACAGAGTGATCCAAAAAAAATTGGCACACCAAAGTTATGAAAATTTAAATGGAACAGCCTGTATATTATGGAATATTTTGATGTTATAGGCTAAATTAAGGCCATTTACTGTTATATACCTAACCTCAACCTCTTTTCGAGATATTTCACTATTTTTGAAAATGTAGATCAAAATTTCAGAGACATTGCTGTCTTCCATATTTGAGCGAATTATTTTAAATTGTATTTAATGTATACTCAAAGCTTTAGACTCTAAGATAAGCTAAAGTTGATATCTAAAAATTATACAGGGTGTTTAAAAACTACATTTGTGTTTTGACTAACATTAAATGCAAATAACTTTCATATTTTAAATGGAACACCCTGTATTTATTGCCATATTTAGATTCTAATTTCAATTGTTTTTAAAACTGTATTAGGGTTTCCTATACCTATCTCTTATAGTTTTTTGGTAATTTAGGATTTTCAGTTTCAAACACTAATTTCTTGCAATTTTTTCCAAAAGTAGGCTTTGCCGCTGTTATTAATACTTCAAACAGATAAATTATTTGACAGTGACAGTACATATTAGTTAAGACATCAACGCTTTTCGACGTCGTTTAAATAATTTTAATTATTTAAAATGAGAACCTACTCTGAAAACGAAAAGGTGGATATGATTTTAGAAATCGGAGAGTGTGGCGAAAATTGCTTGCTAGCATCAAGAGTTTATGCTCAAAAATATCCTAACAGGCGTCATCCTGACAGGCGGTCATTAGAAAATTTATTGCAAGTTTTCCGAATAACAGGAAGTGTGCGTTATCAGAAACCAGAACGGCAAAGACCAATTACGGGAAATGAAGAAAATGATTTTGTTGTTATCGGATCTCTGCCAGGAAATCCGCATACAAGTCAGCGAAAAATATGTGAAGCCAGTGGAATAAGCAGACGGAGCGTCAGAAGAATTATAAAAAGGCACAACTTCTTCCCATATCGTATTCAATTACACCAAGAACTTTTGGAAGTAGATTACGATAGATCACTCCTATTTTGTTTATGGGTTTTAGAAAAGTTTAGTGAAGATGAAAATTTCTTCGATTTTGTACTTTTTTCGGATGAGTCATCATTCCACAATAACGGATTAGTTAATAAACATAATTTTCATTACTACAGTGATGAAAATCCCCATTTTTTAGAACTATTGATAGGCAACACAGATGGTGTGTCAATGTATGGGGTAGAATAATTGGAACGCAAGTCTGTTCTTTTTTGATGGTCACTTAAACGGCGCCATGTTTCTTCGATTTTTAAGAGACAATTTGCCTGTTCTTTTGGAAAATATACCACTTAAAATTCGACAAAGGATGTGGTTATAACTAGACGGTGCGCCAGCGCATTTTCAAGTGTATGTAAGAAATGAATTGGATAGGCAATATCCCAATAGGTGGATAGGAAGCGGCGGTCCACAGAATTGGCCAGCAAGATCCCCAGACTTAACGAGTCCCGATTTTTTCTTATGGGGATATGTCCAAAATATTCATTTATAATACGCCACCAACCACACCCGACGATATGAGAGAACGAATAAGAATAGCGTTTCGTTCTAGAACACCAAATATTTTAACAAGAGTTAAACATAAACAGTCCTTTCAAGAGAGAATTCGATTATGCATTGAAACAGATGGATATCATTTCGGTGCATTTGTTAAAACATTAGTTTTCTTTTAAAATTTAAGTTTGTTGTTTGTAGTATGTATTTCTTATTTACCTAGTTATGACGCCTTTTAATTAATGTGAAACAAAACCAATCAACCCGATAGGTTAATAAATATTAGCATTTTGAAAAATATTTTGCAAGAAATTAGTGTTTGAAACTGAAAATCCTAAATTACCAAAAAACTATAAGAGATAGGTATAGGAAACCCTAATACAGTTTTAAAAACAATTAAAATTAGAATCTAAATATGGCAATAAATACAGGGTGTTCCATTTAAAATATGAAAGTTATTTGCATTTAATGTTAGTCAAACACAAATGTAGTTTTTAAACACCCTGTATAATGTTTAGATATCAACTTTAGCTTATCTTATAGTCTAATGCTTTGAGTAAACTATAAATACAATTTAAAATAATTCGCTCAAATATGGAAGACAGCAATGTCTCTGAAATTTTGATCTACATTTTCAAAAATAGTGAAATATCTCGAAAAGAGGTTGAGTTAGGTATAGGGAATATAACAGTAAATGGCCTTAATTTAGCCTATAACATCAAAATATTCCATAATATACAGGCTGTTCCATTTAAATTTTCATAACTCTGGTGTGCCAAATTTTTTTGGATCACTCTGTATATTTCAAAATAAATTTAAAACGTGCCCCTAATGAACCTACACAACCTTTAATAAAAATAAAAATAAAAAATATTACCGCTTTTCGTATATAAACCGACAGAAATGAGGTGCCCCATCCTGTATATGTCAATAGCTGATTTACGTAATAGAATAACAGAGTAATGTCGAAATTTAAAGCCGCAAGTGTTCGAAATGTTAGAAATACTTTTGAAAATAGACTATATTTATGTCTAACTGTAAACGGTGAACAATTTGAGCATTTAATTTAACTAAAATGTTGTGAATAAATCTTGTTTTAAGTATTTCCGTGACTGACTTAGGATTTTTCGGAGTTAATAATTCCTGATATCGGAAACCTTTAACTTTAAATATCTCATAAATTTCATGATATAAGTAATTAGTTTTTTCATATAGGAATATCAAGAAAATTGTGTTCTTTTTTTTGTTTTTTTTTTATCTCAAAATCAACAACAACAAAAATACAGGGTGCCATCTAAAATCTTGGAGAGGGGGAGACCCGATGCGGCGGCATAAAATACGCTATTCATTGTTGCCCTATATTCTGAAGAACCAGAGGTAATTTCAAGTTTTTGTCTTCAAATATACCAGAAATATTCAATATTAATTATAAGAGTAGTAGTTTTATGCTTGTAGTGCGAGGATGTATTTTTATCGGCTCTGCAAAATAGTAGTATCGATAAGTAAAAAACGTTGTTTGATATTGGGTCGTATATGTGTACATAAAAATGTATTGACTTGCATAGTTCGTCGATGTGAAGTGATTCCCAGGATATAATATTCCTTTCAACTATTAGTGTATAAAGTAAGAGTTTTATGTGAAAAGTCAACTTTAATATGTATTAACGTGTGAGGACATACAGTAAATATTAACGACAAAAGTGTGTTGCAAGTAAGACAATTGCTATGCCGTCATGTAGGTGCTATATCTGTTCTGGAGATATAAAAAGACTCGATAAAACATTGGGATGTTTTTTGTGTGATGGTGAGCATCATGTAAAATGCATTGGATTAAAATTAAAAGAATAGAAGTTAAAGGATTTAAAATGGTCTGTAAATGTTGTAATGACACAAATATAGCTCAAAAAATTGAAAACCTGACTTCTAAACTAGATCTCTGTTTAAATACGATAATAGAACAAAGTAAAAGCATACAAGAAATGAATGATATTATTGAAAGTATCAAAAACACAAAGTCAATATCAAATGAAATAGAGATGTCATACAGTGATACTGTTAAAAAATAATGATGTAATTATTTTAAAACCAAAAAATGAATCGCAAAAAAGCCAGGAAACGAAACAAGAAATGAGAAATTCAATCGACCCCATTAAATTGTCTGTAAGTGTGCAAACAATTAAAAATATAAGAAAAGGTGGTATTTTAGTTAGTTGCGGGGAACATACGTCCAAAGAAAAGTTGAAAACTCAAATGACCAGAGAATTGGGAAATAAATGTGAGGTGTTAGATCGCAAATTGAGAGATCCACAGATTA
Organism: Amphimallon solstitiale; assembly: GCA_963170755.1. Lineage (NCBI taxonomy): Eukaryota > Metazoa > Arthropoda > Insecta > Coleoptera > Scarabaeidae > Amphimallon > Amphimallon solstitiale. Next base: position 49,353,587 of record OY720685.1, read on the forward strand.
TTATAGCAGGCGTAAAGAAAGAATACATAGATATGGAGTCGAAGGATATTATGAACGCAATTATTAGTCAGAATGACTTAGAAATATTAGACAGTGATATACGAGAAAAATTAAAGATAAATAGGAAGTACCGTAGTAAACGGAAAAGGAATTATAGTAACATGATAATTGATGTTAATCTGATGCATTTTAAAAAATACTAAAGAGGGGAAAAATTAATGTTGGGTGGAAAAAGTGCGATGTTTATGAATACATAAATATATTAAGATGTTATAAATGTGCAGGATACAGTCATTTTTCTAAGGATTTCACAGTAAATAAAGCATGTGGCAAATGTGTGGGAGAACACTGCACAACTGTATGTGATAATGATGTTGAAAAATGTGTAAATTGCATTAGAATAGTTAAAAAATTAAAAATTGATTTAAATGTGAATCATACAGCATTTGAGAGAAACTGCCCAAGCTATCAACGGATCCTGGAGGCACAAAGGTCCAAGATTAAGTATATATAGCAACCACAGAAAAATGTCACAATAGTAATATTGTAATTTTCAATTATTATGGATTCTTAAATAATAAAGATGAAATATTACAATTATGGGATGACTGGGAAACATTAATTTTAGGACTGGTTGAAACACATGTTGATGAAGTAACAAACAAGGAAATTAATATTAAGGGATACGAGATGGTAAGAGCAGTAACAAATAATAGAAGAACTGGTGGAGTCCTTTTGTATTTGAAAAATCACTTACGGTATGAGGTAAAATCTGTTTATAGTGAAACATATGTATGGTTAATAGGAGTGAATGTACATATAAATGAGCAAAACTATTTAATCACTGTCATTTATCACTAGGGGGCGGACACGACCGGCCGATGACTCATCGCCCATGGGCGCACTGTTGAAATTTTCTAATTTTAAAGATGTTTTAATTTTATTTACATAATTGAATAACAAGTGGCTGGTGATCTGTAAAATACAAAATACATTATTATTATTATAATATTTACTAGCAATACTTTCTCAAGGTTCTCTTCTGTAAGACTTGTTCTCTTTGAATTAAGTACATCCTTGTAGATAGAAAACGTCCTTTCTACATCGCAACTGGTTATAGGTGCGTACTGGAAATATTTTTTTATTTCAAGGTATTTAGCATACACAATTGCCGCAATGTTATTAAATCTGGATTTCTATTAAAAACTGCGTCTAACTTTTGCCGAAGGCCACATCCGAAGTCATTTGGAATACTTTTGAAATTATTAATAGCCACATCTAATGTGGTTAATCCTTCTTTTACTTTGAGATTTCGATTTTCAAAATATGTGATTAGTTTAGGTAAATTTCTAAAGTATTCCTGAAGGAATAACAACTGATTTTTGAAGTTTAGGATTTCCTTGCACTCAGAAATACTTCTAGCATCGTCATTTAAACATGTAAAGAAATTTTGTAAACTATCGAAATTCTCTGCATAAAAACTAGTAGCTTCCAGCCATGTTCCCCATCTAGTTATGACTGGCGAGGGTGGCAGTGACAAAGATGGAAGTTTTTCCCTGTAAAGGGCCACTCTCGATGGTGCTTTTCTGAAAACTTGTTTTAAAAGCGGTTACAAGTTTATCAACTTCCGTATAGTTGTCTCTCTGATATATTCACAGATTCTGTGGAGAGCATGTGCTACAGAAGTAATATGCAGCATATAAGGATATGTTTCCTTTAATAGTCTACCTGTTTTTAACATATATGCGGCACTGTCACTAACAAATAAAAGTATTTTTTCCCTGTACCTGTCGTCCGAATGAAGCATGTTGTTTCTCGTCAATGCTTTTAGCAATTGTTTCCCAACAACTGTATTTATAACTTTAGATGCTATTATATATGTGTTATATGGAATAGTTGGATGTAGTACACCAGCTACAACATTTATCACACAGCGTCCTAATATATCGACAATTTCGTCGGCACTTATCCATAGGTACTGATTTGAAAGATGTCTTCTAATGCATTCTACTGTTTTCGTGAAGCACTTAGAAACATAATATTTGCGTAAGGTGGATTCATCAGGAACATTTGGACCAGTATATTTTTGAAGAAATGTTTTGAAAGTGGGATGCCAAGTTTCTTTAATGGGATATTAGCCGCCATTAAAGCTTCACAGGGTTCTTCGTTAAAATTGTCAGCTTTCAACGGGTCCAATTTCCGTGTATGTTTTAGCGATACTAAGTGACGTTGTACGTGCGATTTTTGGGCATTCTATAACGATATTTTACAGACTTTGCAATAAATATCGGAATCACTGACAATGGACATACAGTCAGTATGACCCTCAATCCAACTCGCCATTGTTTCACGATGTATTTCTCGACGTTCTTCCATATCATATCTGAAAAAGTAACATAAACAATGTTCTGGATCTAAATAAATAACTAAAAATGTACGCATATGTTATTGAAACTAAACGAAATCCAGTGCACACTTATGTCTAGATAATTGAGAGAAGTCGATTCAATGAAACGGGATTAAACAGGAACTATTACATAAATTACGATTACATGAATTACAAAGTACGTAATTAACAGTCAAAATAATGAAAAAACGAAACTAACGTAAGTATGAATAGGTATACACATATATAACTTTATTTATCATGCCAAATAGAAGGTAAATATAATAAATTTTAAAAACCTCTGACGCTCCTATATCTACGGCGATGAAAATAGGATATTTACGAGTTAAGTGGACTATTTTTGTGTCGTTTTCCCGTCAACATGTGAGTCAATAACAGATGTTGCAGTTCGCCTTCTATTTATCAGCCTCCAAACATGTCTGATGGATTATTTTTGGAATTCTTAGATGAGTATATAAATGATATAATTGATTACGAGGGTAATATAATATTAACAGGTGACTTTAATATAAATTACAGAAGTGACACATTCTACAGCCAAAAAATTAAAATCTATTTTATAAAAATGCACTGACTCAAATTGTTACCAAAGATACTAGAATAATGCAAAACAGTTCAACATTAATTGATTATATTGTAACAAATAAGAAGACATTGGGATATAAGGTATATTTAACACCAAAAATAAATGATCACAACATACTATCCATACAAATCGATAAACATCAAAAGATTACTAATTATACATTAAAAATTTGTAAAAGGAACTATACAAACTACAACACTGAGGCACTTCAAAGTTATCTGATGAATATTCAGTGGAACAATAATTCCAATGATGTAAATATATTGGCTAAAAGTTTCATTGGATCAATTACTGATATTATTCATACAATGTGTCCAATGAAGGTGAGTGTACCAGGTAGATATATGAGAAACAAATGGATTAATACACAAATAATAGAAGAAATGAAAATTAGAGATACAAAATAGCAATATATACTAAAAGCGAAGAGTCGTGGAATGATTATAAGACTTACAGAAATAAAGCTTCAAATTTAATAAAAAAATCAAAAGAAACATATTTAGAATATTACTGGATAACAATACAAACAACTCCAAAGAGCTGAGGAAAATTTTAAAAATGATGCTTTCAGATGATAAAAAAATTATTAGTAAATCTATTGTATTTCATAATAAAGCAATTATGAATAATATGGAGATAACGCAGAATTTCAACAAATACTTAGTAAACAGCAAAACATAGTAAACAGTATACCAAAAAGTGCTGAAACATATTCCTTGACGCAGAAAACGACAAGTACGGAATTTACTCAGTTCAGGACACTTTCAATGTATGACATAAAAAAAAGTGTTAATTTCTTTAAAAAATACGGGAGATGTTGCGGGGGATGGCGTTACTTGCAGAATTTTGCAGGATGTGTGCATGGTTGCCGCTAATAGATTATTGGACGTGATAAATATTTCCTTGACATCATTTATATTTCCAGTGGTTTACGTGGTTCCTGTGGAAAAAGTGAACGGTACGAAGTTGTGTAACGAGTTCCGTCCAATTAATACTGTTCCGGTATATGAAAAAGTACTCGAGATTTGTGTAAAAAATCAACTTGATGACTACTGTGACAAAAACAATATTATAATTTCTAATCAATCGGGTTTTAGAAAGAATAATTCTTGTGAAACTGTTATTATGGACATTTGTAATAAGTGGTTAAAAACGATAGATGGCGGGTGTTTTGTAGTGGCAGTATTTATAGATTTGCGCAGAGCTTTTGAGACTATTGATAGGGACTAATTAATTAGTAAACTATAAAGGGTTTAGGAATTAAGGACAATGTTGGACATTGGTTACAATCATATATGACAAATAGACTACAAAAAGTAAAGTATAATGGCTGTACATCAGATGCAATAAAAATTAACTTTGGTGTTCCCCAAGGAACGGTACTGGGTCCACCACTATTGAATATGTACGTGAATGACTTAGTTATGAATGTGAAACATTGCAATATTTGTATGTTCGCAGATGACACCATGGTATATGTCATATTGTCTATAGAGCTCTCATATTTATTCATAGAATTAAGATGGGATATTTGCCTCCACATTTAAGTAATAGGTTAGTAATAGTGCAAGATATATACAGCACGTGTCAATTTTCATTAGCCATAGGCGATTAATCCATACAGTATGTGGCAACATAGTATACCCCTTCTTTCCTTTCCAATGCAGCGCGACCGATGCATGCTCCGTGGTTAGCAGTAACTCTTCGACCAGCGGGTTGGATGTTTGTAATGCGTTCAGAAATATTTACGTATTTACGAGTTACAAGGATTTGTTTTTCTTTTTCCTTTTAGTAAATGCAGAGAATTCTTAAGCTGCGTTCACGCTGCATGACACAAACAAAAGCGTAATTCTAATAAAATTAAAAATAAGGTAAATAAAAAAGGATTCTGAAAATAATAATAAACAACTAGATCGCGCCGGCCATTTGATGATGACGGATTTTATTGCAGACTATATCTCGGAACGTGTTCGCAGCTGAACATTTAATGTAGAAGTGGCAAGATCGGGGAAAGTCGCTGTGATGTCGATTGTTGCCGGGAGACAGACGTTGCCACGTATTATTTGTATAAGTATAAATCGCATGTAAACATTGAATCCCTATAGCTAATGAAAATAGACACATACGGTATAACTATAATACTAGAAATATAAGTAATTTCTATACAGGCTGAGTTATTAGTAGCCGCTTCTTTGATTGCTCTTTTGTGTTTTAAATAAATGAAAAAACAATTAGTGGAAGATCCATGGTTGCTTGTGGCGCATATTGTATAATTACTTTAAGCTCTGACGCACTTCCGGGTTCACCGGAAATGCACGGAACTTATTTTTTTTAAATGACTCAACCCTATATATTTTTGGATTTTCTTGTACTGCTTTAAATTGTCTGTTCAACTGTTTTTTCTTTTTCAAAATTCAGCCAATAGTTTTTGAGTTATTAATTTTTTTTGAAAATATTTGACCAAAACGTGTTCAGAAAAAAATCATTTTCACATTGTTTTTAAATGTAAAAACATTAACTTTGGTGGTGCTTGTAGCCAAGAAAATTCTGCATCATTTGGTAAAGTTGCACTCGACAATACCGCAAAAAACTTTGTTTTTTCAAAGTCTACTTCCTGCAATTTTCACATACCAAAAACTTATTTTTTTAAAATAGAACACTAGTATTTTATTGAGGCATCTTGTTTCTTTTTTTATTCTCTTTCATTTTTGTTAACAATGTTCTATACCTATCTTTTGTAATTTTTGAGATAATCACTATAGGAGAAATTAGCGGTCAATTAAAGAACTACGAGCGCTGTTGCACAACACAAAAGAGCAATCCAAGAAGCGGCTACTAATCACTCACCCTGTATAAGTTGGTGTAGGCGTGTACAAACAACAAAAAACATTTTTGTTCGTGGTTTAGAAGAATATAATAAGTTACCTTTAGAAATTAAGAATTGCGTATTTGTAAATACATTTAAAAGTAGGTTATTTAGTCATGTGAAAAACACTTACTTACTAACACTTGTTTTTTGCACAATATACAATTATGCTGACATTGTATATGTAATATTACCACTAGATCTATTTTAAGTTCTAGTTTAAGTATTTGTAAATATATTTAAAATTAGGTTATATAATTAGATAGCAGAAATTTTATACTGTTACATGTACATGTTTGAATTTAGACGGTTATTGCATTAACCGATGAATGCTGACAATCAATATGTAATATTAGATTCGCACGACTATTTTTTTTTTGTAAGTTCAATTTGTTGTTATACGTAAAGTAAGTTAATAAGAATATGTAAAAATTTAAGGAACTTACGAGTACACCTATATTGTTATAGTATAAAGGCATACGTTAACAATATAATATGAACTGATAGTAATGTTACCAAATTGAATTAAATAAACGTAGAAAAATTTATTATGATGTGTCTAAAATAAGATTTATTAGGTTTATCGTATTTAACAAGTATTCGAATTTTATAATAAACCACTTGTATATGGAAAGGTTGACCATGTTCATTTTTCTTAGAAGTTCAAAATATTCTGGAAAGAAGAGAGTTGAATATTAGTTGTTATTTTGTAAAATGTATTATAAATTTGTAAAAACTTGGGTAATTGACGTTTATGAGGTGATAAAAATATTTAGAATCTTATTTTGAAAGGTGTATAGATTGTATTGTAGAACAGTTCCCGGGAATAATTTGAAATACAGGAACTGTCATTATTTGACATTTGTTCAGAAATATAGATGTAGAGAGGTATTGGGATATGAATATGTAAAAAAGGGTTGATAAAATTATAAAAAGAATTTAGATAATCAAATAATACAATTTTAAGAAGTATTCTAGGTATATTAGAGAATTTAAAAGCTATGTTGTTGATTGTTATTGCTGTTGTAAAACTTTGATTGGAGAATACAAAATGAGAAAGGATTACTAGGGAAATGGATAAATAAACGTGAGAATTTTTCTAATTCGAAAAAGCGGTAGACGTGTTTTTGAAAAAGAGAATATCTTTTCTGATATTAACGCGATAATAGTTAATTATAAAAGAGAAAAGTGTGTCCTGAGTGAACTACGTTAACTACAAATAAATTAATATAAAAAAGTAATTGTACTTACAAATTTGTACAAGATCCAGGTATATCCGAAATAGGGTTGTTGTCTCCGGGATCATAGAAGTTTTCAGAAGGCTATTGAGTACCAGAGTTTTGAAATTCCATAAAGGGTGAAGAAATCTTCAAGATCCGGTTATTATAAAAGGTTGGTGAATATCACAAGTTCCGGGTGTAAAGGAGAATTTGCTGTGCACTAAGAGATTCGACATCCTAATAAGTGGACAATTTATTCCAAACGTCGAGCAAGCTCCTGTACAGGATAATTGGTATTCTTTCGTCACGAGTTTGAACAAGATTGAAGTTTAACCACATCCAAGAAGTAGTATCCGTCCAACAACGTCTTCAGGAAGTGGATAGTTACTCATCTAAAAGAAGAAAGCAATTAAGTATTACTATTTTAGTATTTTATTTGTGTCAGTATTAAAGAAAGATATCATTTTGTGAATGTTGGAAAAGATTTAATTATTTGCAATATTATTCAGTATTGAAATAGACTGAACTAATAGTTATTACAACAAGTACATCTGTTATAAACAACATAAGTTATTTTAATTCTCTACTATCCAGTATTATGTCAAGATATGAATAATTTTCATTTATATACAAATTTATGGAGTTATCAAGCCATTAAATAGTTTTGAACACATTATAATAATAGTTTAAATTAATTTGAGAAAGTAAGTAATAGAAAGAATTACTTAATTTTTGAATATCAATAATAAATAAGATCAGAGTACGTACCTGAATTATTTAGTTGGATTTGGAACTATACACTTTGGAGTAAATATTTTCTAAACGTCAAATATTCAGTTTCCATATTAAAATATTGTTAACCATTGTCCCGTATAAAAAAAAAAACACACGAAGTTTGAATATAAACATATTATTCATTAGTAGAATATCGTTTTATTTTATCATAGTCAAATTCTCAAATATAGGAAATATTTTGGTTAATTTATAACCTCAAAGAAATAAATGTCATTTGATGTATTGAAATGGAATGAGTAGTGGTGACATCTAGATGTTTTATTGAACACTTGTTAGTAAACTGGATTATTTAAAGTATAGAATGTATAAAAATAATACAGAAATCAGTAATTTATAAAATGTTAGTTTAGAGAAAAAAATAAGTAATTCAAAAAGGATTATTGAGATTTATAAAAGTATATAATTGTAGGCAGAGTTAAATACTGTAAATTAAATAAATAGTTAGGATAGAGTAAAATAATTTATATAAAGATAAAATATAAAGCTAGTCGGGCATAAAAATAAAACACCTTCGTATAATGAATGGAATATTAGGAAATATATAAAGAGATTATAAAACTAGCACATACGAGGGTTGTTCATTAAATAATAGTAATTTTACAAAACATGTCTAGAGTGTTATCTCATTTCATATACGGTTCAATTTATGACATTTAAACTGTAATAGGAGTTAATGATTATGTCGAGAGTTGAACTGATATGTATGAGTTATTACCTAGTACATTTTATGACGCATCAACGTGGGGCAGGTAAAATAAGACTCGCAATATAGTATTTTCAATATTTTATGTACATTATTATATGTGTGAACATAAATAAACATTTTACGAAGGGGATTATCTTAGTAAAACTTATATTGATAATTTTGGAAATTATATTTGTATTGTTGTCATATAATAGTTATAAAAAATGAATACAAGGTCTAAAAGTAGTTCAAGAATGAATAGATCAGAATCATCTAGTGATGATGAGGTGGAGGTTAGGCAAGAAGGAAATTTACAAGAGGGAGGAGAACTTACATTACAGGTTCAAGAAGGTATTCAAAAGGCAGGAGAGGTACAAGATAGAGGAGACAAGTCGCAAGTGCAAGGAGAGACATCTAAAATAGAAATGTCTGCTACAGTAGTAGATATGGCATCAGTTTTACAAATGTTAAAGCAAATTAGTGTAGATATGAACGATAAATTGGACAAGGCGAGTGAAGATAGTAATAAGAATATGAAAAAAATGAATGAAGAGAGTAAGAAGAATTTAGTGAATTTAGAGGTAAAATTAAGTGGTAAATTTGACAAGGCTAGTGAAGAGAATAAGAAAAATAGGGATGAGGATAAAAAAGAAGCTAAGAAAAACAGGGAAGAAGATAAAAAAGAATTAAGAGAAAAACTGGATAAGTTGGAGAAGGCGAGCGTTGATATTAGAGAAGAGAATAGAAGGAATCTCGAAGAACTAAAGAAAACATTATTAAGAAATACAGAAGATAATGTTAAAAAAATTACTATCGACATGGATAGTCGGGAAGTTAAATTGCGGAAAGAAATGGAGAATAAGATACAAATTAAAGATACAGAAGTTAAAACTCTTATTACTAATAAAGTACAAGAGGTTGAAAGTAAAGTTAAGAGTATACAAGTAAATGTGAAACAAATAGAGAAAGATAGTAATGAAAAATATAAGGAATTGGCTAAACGTATACGAGAGGAAGTAGATATAGTGAATAAAGATGTTTCAGAGAAAACAGGAAAACTGGAAGAGAACTTTAATAAGAAAATAGAAATTACAGAGGAAAAATGTTTAAAAGATATTAGAGTATTATCTGTGTCTACAAATGTACAGAAATTAGGAATGGAAAAGATTTTAAAAGAATGTGAGGAACAGAAGTTGGAGTTGAAAGAGCTGTTGTTGAAGTCCCAAAATATGAAGATACCGCAAGTTACTTACACTCCGTCTTACAATATTTTAAATAATGGGATTAGAATAGAAAATATTACTCATTTTAGTGGAGAGAAAATGTCAACACATCCTATGGCATATTTAACTAATATTTTAAGATATATCGAAGAGATACCTGAGTTTAGGAGTCAGATGAATATAATAAGAGCTACTTTGAATAATGGAGCAGCGGAGTGGTTCCAACGAATTGAAGATGATTGTAAGAATTTAAGACAGTTTGTTGAATTATTCAAAAATAATTTCTGGAGTGAGACGCAGCAATCTAGAGCTCATCAAAGGTTATTGACAGGGAGATATCAACCAGGTAAATCTTCAAGGGAGGCTTACGCACAAAGGATGTTCAATTATTGCCGATATATTTCACATTTAGATGAACAAACTATTTCGCAACATCTTTTACAACATTTTATACCTGTCGACACACATGCAATAATATGTCAGAATGTCACTGATATGAATGGCTTGATTAATATACTTCGTCGGTTGGATGATTATTCAGATGGGTTGAAATATCGTGAATATAGGCAATTAAATGGTCGACAAGAAGGAGTGAATAGTCATCAACGTGTTAATGAACATAATGGTATTACTCAGAATAATAATCGAAATGATATTGCTTTGAATCAGTTGAACAATTCTAGGAATAATTATCCTATTAATCAGTATAATAATGGATTTGGTACAAGACAGAATTATCAAAATGTTAATCAGCAACAGAATCAAAATTACAGAAATTATAATTCACAAGGGAATAGAAACGGAAACTGGAATAACAATAGAGGTGCTCAAAATGGTATGAATACAAGACCTAATGCGAATAGATATAATTCCTTTAATAATAATAATCAAAATTCAAAGCATCTTCCTCAAGAAAGGTCATATCAAGGACAAAATGATAAATATTATGGGTATAACAATTCTCGAACAGTGAATAATATTCGAACACAGGAATGGAGAAGTGTCGATTGTAATAATCATAACAAAGAGGAGTTAACAAGAGATAACATGGAAGAAAAAAAAACGCCAATTTTGGAGAATTCGAGGGTTTTCCAGGATCAGATACCAGGAACCTCACACTAGAGAATAGAGTAGATATAGGTGGAGTTATTAGTAATAGTAGTAAAAAACAAGAAATAATGGGAATGAGAGATAAAAATAGTTTATTAGATATAGGAAAGATTATAAATAATTATGAAAGTTTACCTTTCTTTACAATTTATATTAGAAATATTCGATTTAAGACGTTGTTAGATTCTGGAGCGGAAATCTCTCTTATAAAAGAAGAATTGGTTATGAATATACCTGAATATTCAAATTATATTATAAAAGTTAAAAGTACAAATGTTATATCGGCAAATAGGGGAAAAATGGGTAGTATTAACAAAAGGATATGTATAGATGTTGTTTTAAATGGACAAAAATTTATCATGCAATTTTATTTACTAGAAAATCTGTTCTATGATTGTATAATAGGGATTGATAATATGAGAGCTTTTGGAATGAATTTAGATTTTGAAGAGAATAAAATTAAGATAAGAGGGAAGGAAATGTTATTAGACAAAGTAGTAGATTTAAAGGAGATAAATGCATATATTGAATATAAAGAAAACATACAAAATGAAGTGAATAATGTGATTATCGCGGATAGAGAAGAGGATGATGACGCACAAGAACATTTGGAAGGAGCAATGTTCGAATTGCCTAGAATTGATACTAATGTAGAATATGGAAATGCGGTAGTTTTAGAAGAAAAACAAGAGGTGAAGGTAATAAGAAATAAAAACGACATTCAAACTTTTATATTACAACAGAATTTACCTGAACCGTGGATTGAAGATAGTTTAATAGAAATTTTAGCAAAGAATATAAAGTTAGTTAATGACGAAGTTGTGTTTGCCAAAAATTATGAACATCAGTTAATGATTAAGGATGATTCACCTTTATCATGTAAGAATTATCCTATTCCATATTTTTTTCAAGAACGTGTAAACGAGGAATTACAAAAATTAGAAGAAGCGGATATAATAGAGCGGTCAAATACATATTTTATAAGTCCTGTAGTATTAGTAAAAAAGAAGGATAATACCATACGCCTTTGCATTGACGCTCGATTAATTAACTTAAGGATCATGCCTGAGCACGAAACACCACAAAATATTGATGTCTTACTTACTAAATGTGGAAATAAAAAATGGTATAGTAAGTTAGATCTTAAAAATGCTTTTTGGTTGATTAGGTTGGATGAGAATTCGAGAAAGTATTGTGGATTCAATGTAAATGGGATTACGTATAATTTTAAGGTCTGCCCTTTCGGAATCCGAAGTAGTCCTGCTGGGTTAATCAGATTTCTTCATATAATACTAGATAAGTACGAGAAATTTGCTCTTCATTATTTGGATGATATTATAATATTTTCTGATGATATTGAATCTCATATTAATCATATTGAGATAATTATAAATACGTTACAAGAAAACGGTATGAAATTAAATTTATCTATACTCTGTTCACCCAACATATAGAGTAATCACGAGCTGTCCACGACCGTAACACGTGCACAGCCCAATTTACAATAGAGTGCTTACATTAACATTGAAGTTTATAAAATCTTTTAATTACATGTTCAAATTTTGGAAAACAACAATCTATTAGTTTATATAAAATACTAAACCGATTTAAATTTACAAAAAATGCATGTTTTGTCTTTTTAGATAACTAAAATAAGCAAATCTCAAACATAACCCATATCAACAAAATATTCGTAAATAGGGCAAATTCAATATGGCCGTTGTTGGTAAACAAACAGATTTGTATCATTAAAATTTGACTATAAGTGCTCTTATTAAACAATTATCTTATTAAATTAACTTGCTAAGGTCATTATTTAGTTATCAAAGGCTAAAACTTATAATTATGTGACCAGAACATTCTGTATTGCAGTATGTTTGTAAGAAGTGTTTCAAGAAAAAAACAGCTGTAATTATTGCCTGCTTTGAAGTTTTCATTGGAAAACCAGATAATAATTTAGTTCAGCAGCAGTACTGTTCTATTTATAAGCACGATAGAAATTTTAATAGCAATAACTCCTCAGGGAAGTATGTGCCACATTAGTGAAGCTCGAGGAGAAATACATCTGAAAAATGAATGGAAAAAGTGATTTTTGCAACAATCTTAACCCGGGATATGCTGTTCTAGGAGAAAGAGCATTTTTAATTAATTAATTTTAGTTATTCCAGCTTTTACTAAAGGAAGAACTCGTTAGCACCATAAAATATCTCATTCCAGTATCGTGTTAAAAAAGTGTTATAATATGCAAAAATGAAACAGTGTAGATAAAATTGTGATTGTATTTAATGTTCTAATTAACATATGTAAGTCATAAATGATTTTGTATTTATAATTATTTATGGCACTATATAATGTTAATTTATTCCTGTACGTGGCCATTATTTTAGAATTTAAATAGGCATTTCGTTACAGACAAAACACAAAACTTTAATAATGAGTTAAATTTATTTATTAATATATTTGAAATCTATTTACATTTTCTTAAGTCCTACACTGTTCTTGTACGCTAAATATTTATAATAAACTTTTATAATCTTACACATAATATTTCTGTATGATTAAACTTATTTTCTTATTACTATTTATTAACTATTGCTTCTATAATAATTAAGTGAAACTATTTTAATAAATAAATTTTGTAAAACAAACCTCTGATTGTTTTGTAAAGGTATAGTAAGTTTAAAGGCAAGTTTAAATAATTAATCCTTAATCAGTGCATGACTGGCTTTTCTTCGTATACTGAGATAATAATGCACCAACATAGCTACAATGTTCGGCTGTTATCAGCCATGCATGTAGAGTGAGCCAAAAGTATTGATTCACATTTCACAATAATGCACTACACATCCATTGGTTTTTAATTAACTTCTTATAAATGTTTCACCTAATCAAAAACGTACTTTTCCACATAAAATAAATAAGTTGTTAAGAAATGTAAGCGGTGAGACTCTTGAACACTGTCATTCGGTCCTTAGTGTAATAAATATGTATTAAAACCAAATATACAATAATAACCGTACTTGGCACAGGTGGAATACCATCTATTAAATTGTGTAATTTCAAGAATGAATGGATTCATCTTTGGTGGTTTCACATCTTTTGCATTGTGTTCTTGCAAAATATTAAAAAGACTTGCAGAGCAGATACTTGCAGCTTCGGCTGTGAAGTCAACTGTGTTAGAGTCAGCTGGGCATATGCATTTGTCATAATCAATATCAGGCATTTCAACAAATAATACAAAAGCAATATAGGTATTTAAAAATGAAGCAAATGTATTAAAGACTTTATTCACATGTGTATATAATATAAATTACAAATTTAAATAGGGCATAGGTAGTTACTTTATTATGAATTTATAAGATATTTTATATGTGTATAAATAGAGTACATACATAGTAAACATATATAAATAAAATGCATACACAATACTTTATTTTTAAAAAATATATAGAAGAGCGAAAGAAACTATGAATGTAAACATATATTTTAAAATTTTCTGTGTTGACAATTAAAATTATTACTGAATGTCACTGTCACATTCACTACTTTCAGAACTTTCCAAATTAATAATGAAACTCTCTTGTAAATTTTCAACAATTACGTCTAACTCCCACATATTCTTCTCTACTTCTTTAACATGTTTGATGCCATTCAACCAGTTCTCTTTTGTAACATTGTTCAATGATGTGTGTAACAGCTCTTTGACTTCCTTTAATTTAAATGTAGTGTTTTTCCTTGCAATTTCTCCTTTAACTTGGGCCCATACATTCAACAACTTCCACACTGTTGTACGTTTGAGGTTTGGCAAGTTCTCATCTTCATTTACTTTAAATAAAATCTTATTCACTGTTGGCACCTCATTTTTATAGAACAATGAGTGTACTATACGTCTAATAATATTGCGCATATCATCATCAATATTATCCAGGACAGATCGTGCTCTTGTATACGTCTTTGGAGGTTTCACATCTTGTGCATTGTGTTCTCGCAAAATATTAACAACACTTGCAGAGCAGATACCTGCAGCTTCGGCTGTAAAGTCTACAATTCGTGTCTTAGAGTCAGCTGGGCATTCTTGTTGACGTTTGGTAAATATATTCAGTACAGTCTCTTTTTCTAGCACTGTAAAATGTCTCTTTACTCGTTTCTTCAGTTCTGGCTGCATTTTGCACCGTACTGTATAAAGAGGTAAAAACAAACTTAAATTCAATACTCCTGGAAAGCTAAAACATAATTAACCTATAAACCATTTGCTTTGATTACAATTTATAGATCTTACCTTCAATAAACCTTTAATCATTAATAGAGTCTTTAAAAAGACTGAGAATAATAATAATAACAACTTAAACAAATACAAACAGCGCAAATACAAGGAACAATACAATTAATACACAATACTATATAGCAAAGGCAAAAAGTATACATATATAACATATATTTCAAAATAACAGACAATGTTAGCAAAATCACTATATGCTCACTTGTTCTACATTAGCAAATACGTATTTTCATCCTTCTCTAAAATTGTGATTTTGCTGCGTGGTATAGTCACATTCATGTGACAAAATCACAGAAAGCAGATGATTTATATCGTGTGTTTTAGGATTTCTATGTAGCTCTCAGAGCCAATAGAAAGGCAGTATTAAAAATCACGCATTTATCACGCGTTTTTTGCTACTCTATTGGTTCGGTGAATATACTATAAGTGTCAATTTTGTCAAAAAGAGGTTAACTATTTAGGGTACGTAGTAAATCAACAGAACATTTTATTAGATCCTCAAAGATTGGAAGAAATTCAAAATTATCCAAGACCTACGAAACTCAAGATGTTAAGAGGATTTTTGGGATTGTTAAATTATTATAGGAAATTTGTTTCGAATTACAGCCAAAAGACAAGTATATTGTTAAATTTATTGAAGAAAGGTACAAAATGGAAATGGACTAGTGAGTGTGAAGAATGTTTCGTACAATTAAAATCAAATTTTGTTGAAAATCTTAAATTATATCATCCTGATTTTAACCTAGATTTTATTGTGAGAACAGATGCATCGAATGTAGCCGTTGCTGCAGAACTAGTACAAATCAAAGATGGTATTGAAGTTCCAATATATTTTGCGTCAAGAACATTAAAGCCGTGCGAAAGAAAATTTGGCATATCAGAACTTGAAATGCTTGCCGTCATTTTTGCATTAACTAAGTTACGCTATTATTTAATAGGGAAGCGTTTCAAATTGGAAACTGATCACAAGGCACTTATAAATATCATGACTACCAAGTTGAATAATAACCGAATTTATCGATGGACTTTGTTGATACAACAGTATGATATAGAGATAGTATATCGACCGGGTAAGGAAATGATAGCTGCTGATATTTTAAGTAGGAAACATGGTGAAGCAAAGGCAGTAAATGTACAAATAAATTTGGTAAAATTGGGAAGAGCAGGTATTTTTTCAATGCAGCGTATCAGAGAAGCACAAGAGTCATATGATTTGGAAATAATTAAAATCAAATTACAAACAGATGGTTCATATAAGGGAATGAGTTTACAAAGAGGGATAATTGTGAAGAAGATAGGTGATGTAGAGGTGTATGTTACAAATGAAAAACATACTATTGAAATTATACGACATCTTCATGAAATTTATACTCATATAGGAGCGAGGAAATGTTGGCTAATGTACAGAGAAGCTTTTTATTGTAGAAATGATGAAAAAATAATTAAAAGATTACTTAAACAATGTGAAACATGTATTTTAGCCAAAGAAAAGAATTTTACTAATCAAAATATTAGTTTAAGTATTTTAGCTGTAGACAGATTACAAATAGTGGCAATTGATTTTATTTCAAATTTGATACCAAGTACCAGGAGATATCGCAACATATTAGTATTCTGCGACTTATTTTCTAAACATGTACGTTTAATTCCTACACAAAAATGTAATACTGATACTGTTTTACAAGCTTTACAAGAGTACATTACCGATTTTGGAACGCCAAGAATTATTCTTTCAGATCATGCTACGTATTTCATGAACCAAAGATATCACGATTTCTTAGATAGTAGGAACATTAAGTCTCATCACATATCAATACGACATCCACAAGCTAATCCTTCTGAGAGGTACATCAAAGAAGTAATAAAGTATTTACGTATATTGCTAGTAGATAGTCACCACAAATGGGCGAGGTGTTTGAAACAAATAGAATTAGTCATGAATAATACTCCGAGTACTGTACATGAATCGTGTCCCATTACAATTTTTACAGGACAATCTCCACAAAGACCTTGGCAAGATGATGAAATTGCTAATATAGAAAAGAAATACGAACAAATTAGGTTAAAATTAATTAATCGAAAGAAAAAATGGGAAGAAAAGAAGAAGGAAAAACAGAGTAAATATAAAATATACAATATTAATGAGAAAGTTATAGTTCGAGCATTAAGAGTAACCGATAGAAAGAATAAAATTATTGCGAAGTTAATGAGACCATATTCCGGGCCATATATAGTATACAGGAAAATTGGGTTAAATAATTATGAATTAATAGATGGAGATACTGGATTTTTGAAAGGTATTTATCATGTGTCGATGTTACATGATTATCCAAGTGATTCTTAAAAAGAACAGAAAACTATAGTCAGGACAGAAGAAAAGAGGTCAACTTCTGAAGGTATTTACGACACCTGCTCATCCTAGTATTAATTAGATCTCAAGTTATAGTCAGGACAGAAGAAAAAAGAGGTCGTCTTCTGAAGGTATTTACGACACCTGCTTATCTCAGTATAAATTAGATCTCAAGTTATAGGCAGGACATTACATTAGAATTGATTGTGTTATATAGGTGGGTAACGTCACTTCCGTATCCAAATATTGTTAATTCATTCACATGTTGTTTTCGAAGAATCATCAAACCATATAAGAAATGTTTTTATATACAAGAGTTCAAATTTTTATATTGTATAGAAGTTAGGGGCATAGTAGGAGTATTTTTTATAACAAGAACATAATCGGATATAAAAAAAATGTTAACTTATTTGATTTGTTGAGAAAGGGGCATGTTAAAGTTCATAAGTAGGGTGAATAAAGCCTAGTATAAAAATGGATATATAGAAAGAGGTTCAGAATCTAAATATAGAATATAAAGTTTAGAATATTAGAAATATTTGAAGAATGTTGTTTTAAGAGTTGTATCAAATGTTACTCTCATTCCTACATATTTTATATATAAAAAAAAAATAAAACCAAAGTACTATAAGAAAATCTATTTGGAATTAAATGTGTAATTATATGCCCAAATATAAAACATAGAAGGAATGTATTTAGTTGTTGAGGAAAAGAAAGAATTAGTCAAAGCCTTCAGATTTTAAAATAATTGAAGCAGTAAAAGAGATTTGCAGAATAATAAAGTAGGTGATGTTATAAAGCTAATTATAAAAGATAGTAAAAGCCTTTATGATATAATATTTTAATTGAAGGAAAAATGCTTGCAATAATGAATAAATATAAAATGTACCATTAAAATATGGAATTATAATATAAATGTTAGAGAATGGGTTAAAGGTAACCTAATATGATGATTTATATAGGACTAAAATGTCTAATGAGAGATTAAGGTAACGTACGCCAATAAAACGTAAATATAAGTAGAAAGTATGGGGAAGACGGATATGTCTATAGGAATATTATGGGATACATGCGCAAAGGGAATAGAAATAATAAATATAATATAAATGTATAAGTGAGCATAAGTAAAATATTTTATAGAGGCAATAATCTTTACGAGAAAGAGTTGAATAAAAAAAATTGAAACTATCACCTAAAAGAAATGTTAAGAGTAATACAGTTACTATGATATTATAAAAATTGTATAGAGGCTAAATATTTATATGTAGAGAACACTTGCTAAATATTAATAGAATGTACAGGGCATAGTTATTATGTATGTAAAATGAAATTAATAATTTTCATATGATGAATTAAAATAATTGATACTTATATTACTTTGGATAAATTATATATAAAAAGAAAAAAAATTTGCTTAAACATAGATGTTAATTGTTGAGAATTGTGAAATGTTTGTACATCGGATTTGAATATTAATAGTTTATTGTAATAACATTGTTCACAAAATAGGAATTACTGAGAGTGTAATAATTGAAGTTATATTAGTTTAATAAATGAAAATTTGTTTATTTGAGGTTTAAATTTACATTTATTAAAAGGGGCATATGTTATAGTATAAAGGCATACGTTAACAATATAATATGAACTGATAGTAATGTTACCAAATTGAATTAAATAAACGTAGAAAAATTTATTATGATGTGTCTAAAATAAGATTTATTAGGTTTATCGTATTTAACAAGTATTCGAATTTTATAATAAACCACTTGTATATGGAAAGGTTGACCATGTTCATTTTTCTTAGAAGTTCAAAATATTCTGGAAAGAAGAGAGTTGAATATTAGTTGTTATTTTGTAAAATGTATTATAAATTTGTAAAAACTTGGGTAATTGACGTTTATGAGGTGATAAAAATATTTAGAATCTTATTTTGAAAGGTGTATAGATTGTATTGTAGAACAGTTCCCGGGAATAATTTGAAATACAGGAACTGTCATTATTTGACATTTGTTCAGAAATATAGATGTAGAGAGGTATTGGGATATGAATATGTAAAAAAGGGTTGATAAAATTATAAAAAGAATTTAGATAATCAAATAATACAATTTTAAGAAGTATTCTAGGTATATTAGAGAATTTAAAAGCTATGTTGTTGATTGTTATTGCTGTTGTAAAACTTTGATTGGAGAATACAAAATGAGAAAGGATTACTAGGGAAATGGATAAATAAACGTGAGAATTTTTCTAATTCGAAAAAGCGGTAGACGTGTTTTTGAAAAAGAGAATATCTTTTCTGATATTAACGCGATAATAGTTAATTATAAAAGAGAAAAGTGTGTCCTGAGTGAACTACGTTAACTACAAATAAATTAATATAAAAAAGTAATTGTACTTACAAATTTGTACAAGATCCAGGTATATCCGAAATAGGGTTGTTGTCTCCGGGATCATAGAAGTTTTCAGAAGGCTATTGAGTACCAGAGTTTTGAAATTCCATAAAGGGTGAAGAAATCTTCAAGATCCGGTTATTATAAAAGGTTGGTGAATATCACAAGTTCCGGGTGTAAAGGAGAATTTGCTGTGCACTAAGAGATTCGACATCCTAATAAGTGGACAATTTATTCCAAACGTCGAGCAAGCTCCTGTACAGGATAATTGGTATTCTTTCGTCACGAGTTTGAACAAGATTGAAGTTTAACCACATCCAAGAAGTAGTATCCGTCCAACAACGTCTTCAGGAAGTGGATAGTTACTCATCTAAAAGAAGAAAGCAATTAAGTATTACTATTTTAGTATTTTATTTGTGTCAGTATTAAAGAAAGATATCATTTTGTGAATGTTGGAAAAGATTTAATTATTTGCAATATTATTCAGTATTGAAATAGACTGAACTAATAGTTATTACAACAAGTACATCTGTTATAAACAACATAAGTTATTTTAATTCTCTACTATCCAGTATTATGTCAAGATATGAATAATTTTCATTTATATACAAATTTATGGAGTTATCAAGCCATTAAATAGTTTTGAACACATTATAATAATAGTTTAAATTAATTTGAGAAAGTAAGTAATAGAAAGAATTACTTAATTTTTGAATATCAATAATAAATAAGATCAGAGTACGTACCTGAATTATTTAGTTGGATTTGGAACTATACACTTTGGAGTAAATATTTTCTAAACGTCAAATATTCAGTTTCCATATTAAAATATTGTTAACCATTGTCCCGTATAAAAAAAAAAACACACGAAGTTTGAATATAAACATATTATTCATTAGTAGAATATCGTTTTATTTTATCATAGTCAAATTCTCAAATATAGGAAATATTTTGGTTAATTTATAACCTCAAAGAAATAAATGTCATTTGATGTATTGAAATGGAATGAGTAGTGGTGACATCTAGATGTTTTATTGAACACTTGTTAGTAAACTGGATTATTTAAAGTATAGAATGTATAAAAATAATACAGAAATCAGTAATTTATAAAATGTTAGTTTAGAGAAAAAAATAAGTAATTCAAAAAGGATTATTGAGATTTATAAAAGTATATAATTGTAGGCAGAGTTAAATACTGTAAATTAAATAAATAGTTAGGATAGAGTAAAATAATTTATATAAAGATAAAATATAAAGCTAGTCGGGCATAAAAATAAAACACCTTCGTATAATGAATGGAATATTAGGAAATATATAAAGAGATTATAAAACTAGCACATACGAGGGTTGTTCATTAAATAATAGTAATTTTACAAAACATGTCTAGAGTGTTATCTCATTTCATATACGGTTCAATTTATTTACATTTAAACTGTAATAGGAGTTAATGATTATGTCGAGAGTTGAACTGATATGTATGAGTTATTACCTAGTACAATATTATTATTTTCTTCTTTTAGCACTGATAAAATTTTTTTAATTTAAAATTTTCTTAAAATTAAAAAAATACCTAATTAATTAATTATTACTGCCAAAAGCATAAAATTAGAATTAGAATTTTCAACAATGAGAAAACCTAATTTTAAAATAACTTAAAATTTTGAATTCAGTATTAAGTTTTCGTATGGACACGCCGTTTATAATATCGCCATAAATATCTAGTGTAAATGCAAATAATAAATACCTATGATAATGAAGTGGTTGAAAAATTTAAACATCTATGACATTTGACACAATAAAGTGTTACCATCTTATACGTTGCAAGTGCGTGCAATTCTGATAAGATAATACGTTTACTGAAGCGAGAGTATTACTAGGATTCGTAGGTATTATTGTAATTTAATGATACTCGGCCCGAAGTAACTGTTTATGACGTGCATCATCTGTTTTGTTAATGCATTTATATAAATTCCGCGCTTTATGAATATCATCAGATATTTTATGATTTTTGCTTTCCACAAGCACTACATCAGTGTCAGTTTTGCATGTAATTAATGGGTTTTGTTTTCACGTACTTCCAGAACTCACCCAGTGCCTATTTTGCAAAATTCATTTGGACCAGAAGGAATACTTCGAGCACCACTTGACCTTCTGCTGTGAGAGGAATGCCAGGTACGATTGCTTTTTATATGATTATACATGAGAAGAGTGAGGCAGAAACAATGTGTTACTAAACAACATATTACACTAGCTGACAATTTGAAATATTTTTTTTAATAACATAGTAAATTCCAGTGCAATTTGTCTTATTCTGGCACAAGTAAAATACCTGAAGTAGAAAAAAATTGTTATAACATTGTGACAAAAAGTGAAGATAAGAATATCAGTAAATAATAAAATACAAAACAATAAACCAGCAATCATAGTAAATGTTCAAATATCTTGCCATGTTCATAATGCACTAATACAGTGTGCTTTTTTGGCATATTCAACAGCTCTTTGGATTGTGCGTTGGTAGTCATTAAGGCTTATAATAAAGAGTTTTTCAGTACGAACATAACATTTTTCGGTTTAAGTAGCACACAGAATAATTTATATATCGAGTTGAAATTTAAAAAGGTTTTACTTGGCGATTGCGTGCAATTTACGATTCATGTGATCCGGTATGCATCGTAATTAGCGTTTTATTTGTTTGCAGATAAGATCACTTGCTCGTGACATAAGTGATCTGATGGGAACTGACCCGGCAGACAAATGAAACATGAGAAATAACTGTAGTATGCACGAGAACCTTTATTTCTGGCCTGGACATTTGATAGTGAAATTAATTCCTTCCTTACATTGATGTTTAGCACGAGATTAGATTACAAATGTATTTATTTTCAGAAAGGGAATACTACCGACACAACCGGCCAAGCAAGCGCCATCAGCATTGATCGGACGCAAGGGATACGTCCGTCCAATCTATAAATGTGAGCAGTGTAAGTACAGGACAAAATATCAAGCAAATCTTAAGGAGCACACCAACAACCATCATTACAAAGTTAAAATGTATAAGTGTGGTATTTGTCACAGCCGTTTCAAGACTAAGGAATCCCTCAGCCTGCACGCTTGTGATGGAAGAAAGGACAGACAAAAACAATCTACGACTGCTTATAGGAATACACAAATAGAAGTAGAACAATCGAGCTCACGAGATCTAAAGAAACTATTTAAGTGTTCGTTGTGTGTGTTTCGAGCAAAATGCAAAAAATCTTTAAGAACACATATAAAAATTAAACATTTGAAGAAATTTGATTATAAATGCGACAGATGTGAATATGGAACAAATGACAAAAGTAATTTAAAAAGACACATAAGAAATAAACATTTGACTCTTTTTAGTTTTAAATGTGACTCTTGTGAATATGGAACAAACAACAAAAGTCATTTAGAAGTACATATAAGAAGTAAACATTTGAAGCAATTCGATTTTAAATGTGAATCTTGTAAATATAGAACAAACAACAAAAGTAATTTAGAAACACATATAAAAACTATGCATTCGAAGGAGTTTCATTTTAGATGTGATTCTTGTGAATATAGAGCAAACAATAAACGCAGTTTAGAAAGACATATAAAAACTAATCATTTAAAGAAATTCGATTTTAAATGTGAGTCTTGTGAATATAGAACAAACATTAAACACAGTTTAGAAGGACATATAAAAAGTAAACATTTGAAGGAATTTAATTTTAAATGTGACTATTGTGAATTTAGAACAAGCAGAAAAACTAATTTAAGAAAACATATAAAAACTATTCATTTAAAGGAATTTGATTTTAAATGTGGTTTTTGTGAATATAGAACAAACATAAAAGCTAATTTAGAAAAACATATAAAAACTATTCATTTAAAGGAATTTGATTTTAAATGTGGTTTTTGTGAATATAGAACAAACAGAAAAACTGATTTAGAAAAACATATAAAAACTAATCATTTGAAGGAATTCAATTTTAAATGTGAATCTTGTAAATATAGAACAAACAACACGAGTAATTTGGAACTACATATAAAAGCTAACCATTTGAAGGAGTTTAATTTTAAATGTGAGTCTTGTGAATTTAGAACAAACTACAAACTGCATTTAGAACAACATATAAAAACTAATCACTTAAAGAAATTCGATTTCAAATGTGAGTCTTGTAAATTTAGAACAAACTACAAACTGCATTTAGAAAAACATATAAAAACTAATCATTTAAAGAAGTTCGATTTTAAATGTGAGTCTTGTGAATTTAGAACAAACTACAAACGACGTTTAGAAGAACATATAAAAACTATTCATTTGAAAAAATTTCGTTTTAAATGCGACTCTTGTGAATATAGAACCAGCAATAAAGGTCGTTTGGAAGTACATATAAAAACTAATCATTTAAAGGAATTCGATTTTAAATGTGAATCTTGTAAATATAAAACAAACAGCAGAAGTGGTTTAGAAACACATATAAAAACTGTACATTTGAAGGAATTTCATTTTAAATGTGGTTCTTGTGAATTTAGAACAAACAGAAAAACTAATTTAGAAGAACATATAAAAACTATTCATTTAAAGGAGTTTGATTATAAATGTGACTCTTGTGAATTTAGAACAAACAATAAACGCAGTTTAGCAAGACATATAAAAAGTAAACATTTGAAGGAATTTAATTTTAAATGTGTCTCTTGTGAATATGGAACAAACAACAAAAGTAGTTTTGAAGTACATATAAAAAGTAAACATTTGAAGGAATTCGATTTTAAATGTGAATATTGTAGATATAAAACAAACAATAAATGGAATTTAGAAAACCATATAAAACGTAAACATTTGAAGGGATTTAATTTCAAATGTGACTCTTGTGAATATAGAACAAACAGTAAGTGTAATTTAGAAAATCATATAACAAGTAAGCATTTGAATGTTAGTCTTGTGAATTTAGAACAAACAACAAATATTTAGAAAACAAATCGCCATTTAAGCTGTATCGAAACAATAATCCCTAAACTTTTCTTTGTTTGTGTAATGCCCAGTGGATATTGTTGTCAAAATGTTTGAAAATTTTTCTGGCAGACATTTAGATAATCCAGTGATGAAATAACTTCTGATTATCTTCTGTCAGCCTTTGAAAGGTGTGGTTTATGATGTTTTATAAGGGAACCACAATTTCATTTTCACTAATTTGCAAATTCGCTCGATAACACGTTTTCTTTGTATCTGCCACCACATGGTTGGAAGGATATATTACATCAGCCTTACGTCATTTTGAACCTACCCGCATCAATAGTACAAAAGTATTTAGAGCCGGATTTGCAATATTTTTTGTATAGTTGAGTCGCTCTCGCAACCGTCATGCGCCACTAAATTAAAATGGCGTCAAATTTGAAATGTTGCAAAATTTTACTTGTCAAGTAATATAACCTACAAAAGCTATTTCAGGACTGACATAAATAATAATATTCGTACACCTTTTGACATTTGTCATAATTACTTTTTGACGTTTGTTATAATTGTCATCTAAACATTTTAAATTTGTCAACAATGCTTGCCTCCTCAACAGTACAGCCAAATGTTATATAAAATATAGGCGTAGAAAGAATAATATTTAATAGCTTTATGTATAATATTTAATTTGTAATTGTCTTGCATGTAATAGTATTTTACTATGGGAACATATATGTATATCCTGAAATAATAATTAATTAGCATAATTTTATTGTTTTTAAATTGTTCCGGCCGATCGAAATTTGTAGTGGTATTGAATCGTCGTCTTTAGTTTATACTTTGGCTGTGTCGGTTGCCCAAAACGACTCGACTATATATATAAAATTTTAAAATTAGGACCGGGAGCATTTTTACTCTTTTTTTCGAATATCTTGCAAAGTATGCATTCTATAGAGATTTATTGAGAGAACAGTTAAAATAGGGTTTTGAATAATTTTTGTATAAAAAAATTCTCAAAATTGTATAATTTAAAACGCTGATATGTATAAGAAGGTCGTGTGGTAACCGCACCTCATTATTTTATTTATATAAATTAATATTTGTTAATTATTAAACAACTCGAATAAATACACATGCAATTTCTATTTTTTTCTCAATCTATGTCATTAAACCTTAGTCGCAACATCTTGTGTTGTATTGTCAGATATGTTACAGTTTTATTGGTTGCATTCAGCAGAAGCACATGCCCCGCTCCATCGGTAGCGCATGCTACATCGACAACGATTAAGTGAAATTCAAAATTTAATGTTGTTGGATGTGCTACTTCCTAACACACTTGACAGAAGTCAGCTGATCAGTTCTTTGTATATGTGTATAAATATGTAAGAACAAATGATAAATTTAAAGCGGATATTGACACTTATCAGTGTTTGATAGAAATTGTATAAACTACAAACGAATAGTAAGTAAACAAGAATGGAAATTTAATATATGTAGCAATTAGATAGTAAGTAGGGTTGATTTACTTAGTAGTGATTAAATTGTAGTTTTCTAAGTGGTAAGAATATTAGAATATTTGAAGAACTAGTTCGTAAGTATATTATAGAAAAAGTTTTAGTTTCTAAGTAATATACCTATTTGTATATTTTAATAGCAACTGCGAAATAAAGATTATTATTATTATTATTTGTTTTGATTAGTCTTGGCTGTTGACTGTTGTCACCATGGGTAATACATTACATTCAAGAGAATATTTACGTTTTATGTAATCCGCAAGATACTCTTCATCTGTAAAAACTAGTAGTAATTGAGTTTTACATTAAATTACCATCGATAAAACAACTACCCGACGCTAATCTATTGTGAAATTCATCTTTTATTTCATACAATTGATTTTTAAATTAATATAGTTAGCCGCCATCTTACTTAACGTGTTACCGAACCCGATACGTCGCGTTGATGGAATGCGCTACAAAAGATGGCTGTCCGCTCCGTAAAGTAGTCTACGTAATAGTGTAGCGTATGCATCCAGCAGACGTTTCCTCAACAGTTGCGTCTGCTGAATGGGACCGACGATATGTATATTATGGAAACGTTTTAATTTTTTATTTTGTTTAGAAGTTGATTTTACCTACAGCCGCTAAACTACGAAAGCAAACTCTTTTTTTATCAAACGACTAAGAAAAGGTATTTATAACGGATAATCCAGGTTGAAATATGGACGACGCCGACGCCTTATTAACATTTAAAGAAGTTAATGGAAAATGTGGAAATGAAACACTTTGTCTTAAGGAACTTATACACGTGATTTCGGATAATAAGAGTTCTTGAAAGATATGTTTTCTTCAATTTTAGGACTTTAGTTTCTTTGACGTTGGTTACACTCATTTTTTTATTTGCGAAAAATGTCAATAATAATATATATATAATATATATGTATAGTCAACGTAAAATAAAACAACAAATTTGTTTAGATCTTCACTATATTCACAAAAATTAAAAGGCTGTGACGCGTTTCGCTAACACTGTAGCCACAGACTACTCCACACAGGCAACTCTTTGGAAAAAATTTATCCATAAATAATGACAAGGATAGATATATCTCTTATCTTTACACATTTTGATAAGGCAACGTAGATGGCAGCACAAGTAAGTTTAGGCGGTAAAATTATATATTCGAATATTAAGAAGTATTTAGGATACTAAGATTATATATTACAAGAAAAATAAATGGTGAAATATTATATATCACCATTTATTTTTCTGTAATATAACAATAGAATTTTGTATGGACATAAATGTTATCATCAATGTAAGTTGCTCGACAAAATTTAATATCAAATTTATAATTATTATAAGTATATTTTTCATTAATGTTTTGTGTAGTTATTGCAATTTTATTCTAATAAGCTGTATTACAAAAGAGTGCTAATTTAAGTGAATTCTTAAAAATATGAATAATTTCTAGCATCTATTTGAATAGACTGGTTTTTATTAATTTAAAGAATATCTCACGTGTTCAAACATACTTGAGTAATAATAATATACATTTTGAAGTTATGATTATTTTCACAAATAAAGAAGTTTGCAAAAGAGGGAAGTAAAGCAAAATTGTTTGGGAATAAACAAGTAGACATTTATTTATAACAAAATAATACATTTTAGATTTAGCAAATATGCAATTGGTGTATCTTAAAAGGCGTGTTATAAATAATATTTACCTTTATTTAACTGGTCATCCTTCAAATTGGTAGCGAAACAAGGCAAACATACCTATGTCATTTACATAATAATAAGATAATAATTTTACAACACAATAAGTGGTAGTTTAGTATATTAAAGTAATAATAATACTATTTTATTCATCCGTTCGACCATATACATGCATAGTACAGATTGGGTAACATTTCAATATAACATATATACTAATAATATAAAGTATGGGCAATAAAGCAGTTCATAAATATTTAAAATATGTAATAAAATATCAATTTTTATATCTTAAAAACCCCAACTATAACAATGTTATTATAGAAATCCACCAATACAAATACAAAAGTTGTTCTACATTAAGTTTTAAATACAATTACCCTCTTAATAATATATTTGAAAAAAAAAAACTGCTTTCAAATAAGAGTTACTTCGAGTCGGAATTTTGAAAATGATGCTATACAAAACTTGTAAATTATGTTCTAAATGCTTTTATACTGCTATTATTAAAATACGTTATATACCTCCCCTTTGAATTATATTATTTTATCCTTTATTCATGCCTTAGTATTTTAAGTTTGCGCTGGATACTACGTCAATTTATTTGAAATTGTTTCTGTTGTTCATTTTCTCGTTTGCAATACCATGGGAATCCAATCTGGCATATCGCTTTAACTATTGTGATCTTTAATACTACGCTTGGCACAACGAAGTTGCGATATTAAAAAATGTTTGGCACGAGATGAAATATCATCAAAGAGTTTTTTAACAATCCATATTACATAGATCTTTGATACTTTTAGCTCTTCGCTTGCATTCTCTTTTTATTTTTCTAATTTGGTCCTCTCTTTTCCTTATAACATTTATCAAGGTCCTTTCTCTAAGCATTAACTCACAGGACCTAAATCCCTCCACACCCTTAAAAAGGGGACGCCGCTTCCTTGAATGTGCTGGAGTACTAAAAAAGAAAATAGCATTTTTTTAAATTACAATTTAAATAAGACTATGAACTTTAACCATCCCCATATCTATTGCAGTATTATTTGCCAATCTGCA
The DNA here is from genome assembly GCA_963170755.1 of Amphimallon solstitiale. Taxonomy (NCBI): domain Eukaryota; kingdom Metazoa; phylum Arthropoda; class Insecta; order Coleoptera; family Scarabaeidae; genus Amphimallon; species Amphimallon solstitiale. The sequence goes on from OY720685.1 coordinate 49,382,724, forward strand.
TAACTACAGATAATATTCACTTAATATTTTTCAATAATTTAAAAGAACTTGTAAGTGTTGTTGATAAGATGCAATCAAAATTGATTGATATGATTAAAATAGTCAATAATTAATATTTTCACTATTTTGATTTTAACAATATTTGAAGAATATTGATGTTTATTGATATTTAAATAATCACTATACTTTACCTTATTAGTGGTGACTTTTCTATTATTGTGCTTCCCAATGCAGAAGGTACTTGCTCTGATATAAAGACTTCCTCATCATATTTCGCAACATCTCCAGACTGTTGGTATCCAGTACTTGAACAATCTGATATCAAGGATGCTTTTTGTTCGATAGCAGCACTAGTACTTGCTACAAGTGATGTGATGGTTGGACAAAATGATGTTGCTGTGTGTAACATTGGCACTGCATCAAGTTTTAAAATAAACGTATGCTCTTTATATGAAACTGCACTGAAATGCCGACTGTAAATTCTATGATTTTGAAGAGTTTCTCCAGAAAAAAACATTCCCATAGCTTCTTGCCAAATTTTAGACCTAATAGTGACAGGAAAGATCCAGTTCAATCAAGTAAATTGTACACTTTTTTTTAATTATTATACAACTCATTATATTCCGGTTTACTTATTGATACTAACGAAAATATCGATAGACATATTTTAATAATCGCGTAAAAAACCTACTTTACTAAATTTCTGGGGAAGCAATGCAGCTTAACAACTTCATCTTCTCCATAACCGCAAACAATGCACTTATGCACTTTACAATTTTAGAAAAACAGAAATTCGTTATCAACAGGTGTAACCACAACAATAACCAAAATGGAAACACAACAAAAATGGCGAAAAATTTAAGTTAACGCATGCGTGTACTTGTCTACAGCAGCGCCTTTATCTCGCTGCCTTATCAAAATGTGACGAGGATGAGAAGAGTATCTTTTATTGTGTATTAGACAAGACCAGAATATTACCGGATAAATTCGTAAACCTAGTTACCGGTCTGGAGTAGTCTGTGCTGTAGCTTTGTCAGAAAGCGATGGTATAATAATTACTTTACAAGTGAAATACGTATATGTACTTAAATTTGGTAATTACAAGTATATATGACTCACAGAAACGATTAACTAACAAGTACAAAAAGGGTGAGAAAGACATTAGGCATTTCATCACAACAGGCACACGGAAAAACCCTAAACGAATAAATTTAGTAATGGAGAACGATTAATATCTAGTTGGTCATTAGGTAAATTCCCAGAATTTTTGTTTTTATTTATTTCAAGGGCTTCTAAGAGATTTAATGGGATGTATTTATTAAATATAAAGTTTAATTAGGCACTTTTTAATTATTAATATATTAAACTACATTAATAAAGATTATTAATTATTATGAAAATATAAGTTTACTAATTCAAAATAATTGCTTCGTTACAGTTATAGGTATAGTGTGCAACATATTATGTCAAATTGAATATACTATTTAAAGTGAAGTAAATCAGAATCGCAGACAAATATATTTCTTACATGAAAAAGATATTTATTTGCTTCTATTTAGAGTTCTATACCGTAGTCGACATATTTTAATTTCTGATACGAAAGTAGGAAGAGGAAAAGAGCGCGACGAAATAAACTAAAGATAAACATAAGCGAGGCTGCCACGACAGTACATTCGACAAACGCTTCCCCCGATATCGACACTGTGTTGCTCTCCCACCACTGTTAGCAGGCATCGCTGCATATTATAAGGTCATCTGCATGGGATAGAAGTGTAAACCGAAATTAAAATATGACGACTATGGTATAGTCTTTAGTGGATATGTGAATAGTTAAAAAATAGGAGATTTTTGATGCAAGATATTTTTGTTGATTTTATATTAGGAGAAAACCTTTTAACGTCAACTTATGAAGAATTTAGAAATCTACCCCGCTGAATAATCAAATTTAGAAAAAAAATGATCTGATTAAAGAAAATTAATTAATATGTGAAAATAAAAACAAGTTTTCTCAAAAATCCTTTGTAGCAGATTTGTTTGCTTTAGTTCACGTTATAAATTGAATAAAAAGCTCCCCACTCTGCACTTATTTTTCGTTCAACTATTCTTTACTTTGTTTTAAATGAATATAAAAGAAATTAAAATTAGGCAACCCACATTACACTGAATTGTTATTCTGCTAAAGTCTTTCCCGCGGTTACAAATGTATAAATATAGTGTAAATAATAAATCCTCTTAGAACCTTATATGAAATTTTATTTACTCTAGTACATGTTTCGCCCTACGGGCATCCTCAGCTAGAATCTACAGTAATATTTAATTATCTAAAATAAAACACTAGTGAAATACTCACAGTCAGTATTTCCACAAAATTTGACAATTATGTTCATCAAAAATGATGACTTAAATTTGTTACATTACAACACTATAAAATATTTAATACTTGTATAAATTCGTAAAATTATGAGAGAGTATTGTTTAAAATATGAATTGGAGAAAGGAATGGTTATATTTGGAGTCTATGTTGAAATTTTAAAAAAGGAAGTAAAATGGAGTAGGGAGTCTAAAAAGGTAATACGTATTACTCGGTCGTCTTGTGTATTCAAATATAAACACACATATATGCTAATACTTTATTTGGATATTCAATAAACATTACAAGCATCAGAATAAGCGTGATGCCACCGACATGTTATATTACAACGTGTACCTGTCACCATGATGGTAACTTCTATATCTAACTTATCTACATACATATCAGTATAGGGAGAGACACGTAATTATTACTCTATGCTAGAATACACAACAACTCTCTCTCTCCACCCCTAAAGATTCATTGCTCTTACTACTAATTTAATTGGTGCTTCTCGAATTCTACTCGATCTTCGTAGATTAACTTCATCTGAAGTGTCTATTTCAGAGGTACTCCATTTCTCTATTTGTGACTCACAACGCTCTTTGCTGTCCAATGGTGTATCCTCCTGATCTACCTCTTTGTGACAATTTTCGGTTTTACTAAATATCTCTCCCTTGTCCTTTTCTTTACACCCTGCCTGAAAATTAAGATTCCAATTATCAGTTATCACGGGTGGACAATCTCTCCATTCAGTACTCATCACTATGTCGCTCACCTTGTCATGATATAGTTTAACACATTTTTACTTCCCCCTCGGTTAACTGTACTAAGTATGTCACAATTTGCCCTTTAATCCATTTTTCTCCCTTCTGAAAATTTTTACATAATACCTTCATTCCTATCTCAAACAGATCTCTGGTTTTAAGAACCACTTCATTCTTAATGTGTGTATCAAACTTTGGTTTTAGTAGAGAAAATTTAGTTTTAATTCTTTCTTTAAAAATCAAATCGTCGGAACTAAACCCAGTACTAGTTGGTGTATTTCGGTAATTGGACAATACATTCTGTAATGCCTGTTCCTTTGTAATTTTAGAAATTGATTTTGTTTTCAATTGTCGAGTCAACATTTTCTTAATTGTTTGCACTCCACGTTCTGCCAGTCCATTAGATTGCGGATGATATGGCGGACTTTTTATTGGTTTTATGCCATTAGCTTGTAAACATTTTATAAATTTATTAGAGCTAAATGGAGGACCATTATCACTGACCAACTCTGAAGGTATCCCCATTACACTTATCGTTCTGTAAAGTTTTTCAATAGTTTGTATCGCGGTTGTACTAGACATTATATAAGCATCCATCCACTTACTTCTACTATCTACGATTAACAACTATGTTGTTTCGTTCTTAACGAAAAAGTCTACATACACGCGTTCGAAATTTGAATTTGGCCATGGTACTAGTGGTACCTTTTGGGTATTCTGTGTTGTCTGGCAAATTTCGCACGTTAGTATAAAATTCTCAATTTCTTCTGACATCTTTGGCCACCAACAATATGTTCTCATTAACATTTTTGTACGTACAACACCATTATGAGCTTCGTGAAATGACTTCATTATATCAGATCTCAGGCCTTTGGGTATTACCACTCTCATTCCCCATAATACACAACCCTGATCCACTGTTAACTCTGCCCTCTTCTGAAAATACGGTTTCAGCTCGGTATTATTATTTATATGTTCCGGCCACCCGGTATATACAGTGTCCCAGAAATAAAAAGACGGAGTAGCAGATATGTAACGTCCGAACAGAAATAGGCCCAAATATACCACAATAACGAAGAAATTAAAATTTTAATTTTCTATGTTGTTTTTTAGATAAAGAAAATTACATTACGGACCTGGCACAGAATGTATGTTTAAAATTCACGTAAGAATGTTCATTTGTAAATAGAAACGAAGACGCATTCATAGAGAAAAATACGCTTTTATTTGCATGAAACGGGAAAAAAACGTTAAATCGTAAAAACATATTTTTTGCGGGATGTGTCTCAATAGCGCAGCTATGTAGTCGGTTATTGACCTAGATGGGTGACCTACTTTCTTGCAGACAATAACAGGTTGTTTTTATTTTCAAAATAGGAAGGTTGTTGCTCTTTAATGTGTTCGTAGTTGGAAACAGCTGATTATTAGAATATTCAATAAATCGTATTTTTCTAGCATGTTTAAAATTAAAGTAATTAATGGTTTGATATTTATTATGAAGTATCTATTCCTCCTCTCTTTTTTTAACACAAGTAATATGGTGGTTCTGAAAAGCACCGATTGTGTAAGTGAAGCAGGTGGATATATTTAGTGCAGGGTCGGCGTAAGGCCAATTGAATTCCAAACCAAACAAACTCCGAGTCGTGCCTCAACAATCCATACAGTGGCTGTAATACCTCTGATAGTTTTGGCAAAAATTTACCATAAAAATTTACTAGACCCAAATATGACTTTAGCTGTTGCACTGTTTCGGGCGCTGGTGCTTCCACCACCGCTTTTACCTTTTCAGGCGCCGGCTTAATGCCTTCATTATTGATAACATGCCCCAAATATTGAATTTCAGTTTCTAACAACTTACTTTTTTCTAAATTTATTCTGACATTAAACTGCCATAGTCTCTCCAACACCTTCTCAACTGTTTGTGCACAGTCTAAGAGACTTGTACCCTTAATTATAATATCATCAATATAACATGCTATATAGTCCATTCCTGGCGAGGTATCTCTATTGTTCAAGATAGCCTTCCGCAATTCTAACATAGAAAAGGGTCTGACTATATCACTATTACAGGTCCCCACTGGTAAGAAAGATATCTCATCAGCCGCTGGAACAAAATTTGGAGCGAGTGAGGACAAGAATTGATCACTCCAGATTGGATTAAAAGATTGAGAATGGTCAATATTTGAAACAGCTTTGGAATATGTACTGACAGCCTTCCAAACTGTCCCCATGTCTGTGTTTCTATTTAAAGAGCCACAAAACTCCTTAAAATGATATCTTTTTTTTTATTTAGAATTTTTTTACTCATAGCTATGTAACGTTTAGCAGTCCATGCTACCTGTCTGTTTATATTGGCTAATAATGAGTCTCCGCATTTTTATAACTCTGGTACATTCGGCATCCCACCAACGACAAGGATTGTATTTCGAGAATTTATTGATTTTTTCCTAGGAATAGATGTGTTAGCGGCATTAATGATAGTATCATTAAACTCCTCAAAATTACTTGGAGGAGATTTATCTAAGTATTCCGATATTAAGGAGGAAAATTTATTCCAGTCCGCTTTCTTACAATTAAAACTGTCAGATTGAAGAAAATTTGATTTACTTGACAGACCAGTATTCGCCCAAGAAATAATTAGAAGGAAATGATCACTACCTAAAGTATCATTCAGTGTATACGAAGAAGAATTAAGTGCTAAGTCTTCCGAGCAGAAAACCAAATCAATGACACTAGGATTGCTAGACGGAGGTAATAACAGTGTTGAAGTTTCATGATTAATGTTCACAAGATGAAACTCATTAGATATGTCAAACAATATCTTACCGCTTCTGTCAGATTTAGGACAACCCCAAGAAGGGTGATGAGCATTGAAATCTCCTATAACCAAAAAAGGAGGACTGACCAGACTTAGAACATTTTTCCATTGATTATAACTTATATAACAATCAGGTGGGATATATCCCGCCAGTATCGAACACTTTTCAGTTTTAACAATTAAAAATTGGCATTTTTCAGGGAGATCACAATTTGGGATAAAACTGGAGTAGCTAATGCCTTTCTTAATAAGTATTGATACACCCCCATAACCATTATTTAAACAATTATGGACACTAGTGAAGCCAGGGGATGTAATCAAACTTCCCTCTCGCAACCACGTTTCCACCAATACCAAGAAATCAAATCTGAACTGTAGGTCTTTCAAAAAACCAAATAAATTTGCCTTATTCTTCGAATAACTGAATATTCCAGTGCATAATATTTAATGAGTTAGCGCAGTCACTTCCTGAAGAGACGTTAGCCATGATAAGTTATCGTGGAAAGAGGGAGGCAGAGGGAGGAATAACCTCTTTTAAGAAATTTACAGATGACACCCTATCTGCATTAAAGGCCGTTTTCAGAGGACCAACAATGGCGGTATTACTTAATATCTCCGAAACTGTAAAATTATCTGCAAGCGGCATCTTTTTATTATAAACAATATTAGTAGATACATTGTCAGGACTTCTTCCATTTTTATTCACAAGAATGTCATTGTCATAAGGATTCTTACGCTTTATAGATTGAGGTCTATGCGGCATTATAGATTTTAAAAACGAATAGTTTCTTTTCTCTTGTTGCGATACCTGAGAAAAGGTTTTATTCGAGGGAGAATTAACAGGTAAATTAATTAGAGATGAAAAGTGTTCCCTGTGTATTGATGGAAAGTCCTGTTGGGTAAAACGAACAGGTGTCGGTATAGGAATAAGAGAATGTCTGTAATTTCGGTGACTAAGACTGGAGGCCTCAAAGAAAGAATAGCCATGTTGTGCCATACATATTTTTATATCTTTTTGGTAAAGAAATTCTGGGCAATTTCTTTCACTAAATTTTGTGCCCACTTCTGTTGAGGTGTGGTCACCTTTACAAAATGCACAAGAAGGAGAATTTCTATTATCACATTCAACCAACTCGTGTTCCCCTAAACAAGCAGGGCATCTCTTTCTGGACTTACATTGCGTTTTTACATGTCCATATCGGCAACAGTTCAAACATTGGATAACCGGGAGAATATATATTTCTGGGACCCTAATGTTATAAAATAGACTTGTATATTTTGGAAGATTCTTCCCTCTAAATGTGACAATAATTGAGGCTGTATTCACCTGAACAGATTTTCCATCAATTACTTTTGTTCTTTGAATTCTTTTAACCCCAAGAATTTTGCTATTGTCGCCAGTAGTTAAATTTTCAAAAATCGTTTGCACGTCTAAATTAGGATCTATATTTCGTAAAATACCTTTGGTGTGTAATTAGGTTGTCCCATGTATGATAGCAATATAAAATCCTTATTTTAAAATTGAGACTGAGGTGATGGTAAATTATTTACTATAATATATAGTGTGCCTAAATATTTAATACTACATTTTACTGTGGATTATTATATGGATTATGTGGAAGTTTTCGATGAAGATGATGTATCTATTATCAATACTATATTAGCAGTTTTGGTTAGAATATTTATCGGCACTGTGAACAGTATTCATTTCAATTTTAATTAGTTGATGAATTTTCTGAATGGTATGTTGCAGAAGAGTATAATCACAGTATTATAACTGATAAATAAATTTAATACAAAGAAATAACTTTGTGGATTTATTTTATTACTGTAGTTTCCAATATTTAACTTATTGAACTCTGATGTTGGATTGGATTGTTGGATTCTTTTGATGTTTTTGTTGAAAATGATGTAACGATTAACACTATTATATTAGCAGTTTTTGCTGAGATATTTATCGGCACTGTGAATAGTTGTTCATTTCCATTTTAATTAATTGATGTATTTTTTGAATGCTACATTGTAATAAGTGTATAATTGCAGAGTATACAACTGATAAATAAATATGACCTAAACTGATAACATTGTATGTTTATTTTATTGTTGTAGTTGACAAAGCAATATTATTTCAACATTTAACGTATTGGAATCTGATAGCAGATCTTGTGTAAAAGTCTTAAGTTACATTATCTAATAGACTGCGTAGCTATCTATACTTATACATAGGAAAAAAGTTTACAGAAGGCAGTACTAATGTATTTTAGAACACGAAAATATAATAAGACGATAAGGCACATAAACCAGCATTATTAGATATATATATATATATATATATATATAGCTCCTTAGTTTCAGTAGCAACTATTAATATTTTTGATTAAATTTAGTGCCAAATTAGAAGAAATTGTGCTGTTTTGACATTACTTGTTAGTTATATCTATTTCAAAATACATTTCAATATATAAACATATCAAAAAGACTTATTACTTAAGATCTATTGTACAAGATAATTGAAGTTTCTATTGATAGTATTATTCACAAGATTCAAATTTGCATTTTAAGCGCTTTCTTTTACCGCCCCTAAGTCATCGAGCCAAATTTATTTTCATATACTACTTAGGATTCACTAACAGTTGTTTATTTATTAGAAATAAATAATCTATTTCAAGTAGAAAAAAGATATTCACTTTATATGTAAACCGAATATAATAGTAAGTACTTATCAATATCTATTATATATGATAAATTTACCTATAACTTCGCATAACATTAAATATAACAACAAGTACAACATCAACCGTAAAAATGATATTAACTACAACAATTAATAAATTAATGTTTTTATTAATCCGCGGGTTTGATTTTTAAATTCATATTTGAATATTCACCGCTTATCTAATTCAGTACACTATTTACAAATCCAGTACGTCAGTACGCCATTTTGCAAAAAGAGCTAATTTCAGTACAAACTTGAAAGTTTCAGTACTAAATTAAATCCAAGTAATAATAATAATGTAATACTAATAAGAATTACAAAAAACGAGTATAGAAATAGTTTAAATATAGATACGGTCAAAAATTTATTATTTTTACAGGGTTTTTGGGTTACCTTTCACGATTTGTCGTCCTTTGTGTTTCACTATTAATCAAAAGACATTCGCATTTGTCAAATGAGTTTCACCTTTTGTCAAAACAACTTCATGAATTTTCATTATTGCAACAAGGAACGTGTGAGAGTGAGAAGGCGAAGGCAAAATGCCAAAATTAGTGACGAAATACGCACATTAATTATTAATTCTATGAATCAGGAAAAATCTTCTGTTGAGGAAGACAGTTTAATGTAAAATCGAATACAAAGTGTAAATTTTATGCAAAAAATGTGCAAACCAGACAAGTACTTAATCGACCCCCCGACAGAATACAAGAAGAATAGAAATTCTTTCGTAAATTGTGTTATGAATTTGTTTATGAATTTCATTATGTATTTACTGTCTATTTTACACACATATAATAAATATGCATTAGTTCGACTGCTTTCATTTTCAATTATTTTATTATTTGTATAAGAAGAGGGAAAATCATTTGACAAATAGTAAAACTGAATACAAAAGACAAATCGTGAAAGGCAAGCGAAAAACCCTCTATATTCAAAAATTATTGTAAGAAGCTAAAAAAAAATTTGGATATAATATGGATATGGTAAATGGTTATTTATGAGTGAATTGTTTTGTCATATGTTTCAAATCAATATATTTTATGATTTTATGAAAGTTGAATAAAGTCATTGTCATTACATATGTTAATGATGTATTTTATTGTCCCTTGAGATTAAGAAAAAGTTATCCATAAATTTTTCTCGATTCAGTACATTTTTTGTAAAGTCAGTACGAAAATTCAGTACGTTTTTAGAGCTAGTGGCGGCAGCACAGTACTGGGACTCTGTGTACTATCGATATCCACTTTCGTCTCATCTTGGTGAAAATTGGTACTCTGTATAACATGTTTGTCGTCGATCTCGCTTCCCCTTCCATTCGCCCACTATCGTCTTCAAGCGAAGCCAAGGGATGTCTCGTTTAAAAAGAGACGACTCTCGCTTTGCAACTTCCTGCGCATATAAGAACAAGACAGAAAACAAAGTAGGTACTAAAGCATAAAGTGTAATAATAAAAAGAAAATAATTTGGGCAAGTTATGTGGATAACACAAGGAAAAATCAACAATGAAAGTAAGGATATATTAAAAAATATAGAAAAGAACACTAATAGAATAGCAAGTGCTATGGAAACAATGGTAGAATCATTAAGCAATATTTCATGTACTATGTTAGAATTAATTTAAAATAAATAGTTTCTTAAGCTAAAATGTTTCATTAAAGAATTATTTATATTTTATATCACCATTACTATTTCAATAAATAAATTGATACTGTTAAAGTACTTCTTTAATTGATTTATTAGTGTTCAGTTTTAATAATGTCATTAAAAGTTATGTAATTGAATTGCAAATCTTGTACTTGTACTACAGTGCTTTCATAAAATGTGTAAAATAAACAGCCAATAATTAATACACTTATAAATTAAAATTTATTTATATTTCCAGAACATTTATGGTTTTACATTTGTTAAAATTAAAAATATAAAGTATTAAGCATACTATACCTAAAACAATTAAACCACTTGACTGTTATACAATACTATATACATACATGAAGCAAGAGTAAAACTATTTTATAATAACATCTATCTTAAATATTTAAAATATTCATAAATTCTTCAGTGCTGTAGTAAACATTATTCAGAGGTTTTTATTTTTAAATGAAATCATTTATTAACACCATATCTTTTAACATCAAATGTTATGTAGCACTTAATCAGAGGTATCGCAATGTGATAAATGATACATCCTATAATTAATATTGGTGTATTTAATTCAAAAACTATCTCCTAATTAAATTTCTTCGTGCAATTACACCATCATTCTGATTACTATGATTAAAATCAGCTAAAACTTCATTCATACTTCCCGGTAATGCAAAAAAATTTTGAATTTTCAACAAATTCCCTAAAACACTGCTAAATATTTTTAAACAAGGTAGTATTCTTCCGATCTTTGCCGAGCGCGTATCGATAGTTACACAGAGTACCAATCAAAGCGAGAATCGTTAGCGATAATCGATATCGATAATCGATTCGAATCGTTGGAAGTCGAAAGTACACAGAGTCCCACTACTGGTCGCGTTTGAACGGGCTTGCGGCAGCCCTGCTCAGCAGTCGCGTTCAGGACCATAGATTAACAATACTTATAGATTGGACACGGCAATGCTACTGAAAGTACCATTATCATCACGCCATCTCGTGTTCTTAGTCACCTATTAGTCTCATTTACCGGCGTTTCATAAAATCTTTTAAAAGTATATATTTTATTTGTAACATTAAAAATGCTAAATACAATATAAATAATTAAAATTGTAAATATTGTATTTAGCAGTTCTAATGTTACAAATAAAAGTATTGCATGAATATAATGTATAAAATACAATAAAAAACACAAAATGTTAACATAATAGTTTATTGCATGTATGTACATATATAATTTTACATGAACTTATGAGAGATAAATATGAGAAAGAACTATGTATATATAACAGGTATTGCTGAATACAATGGTTTCCAATCAGACGTAGTTCACAATATCTTAAGAAAGATACAACGTAAGAATGTAATTCTAAATTCCACAACTTTGCTACCTAAAAGTAATGAAGCTAAGAAATTTGATGTCATACCTTTTCATAGTATTTCGAAAAACTTTAATAACATTTTTGAAAATGTTAGTTTGCAAGTCGCGTTCAAATAATGTAATTCGTTGAAAAGTCTTTTGGGCAACCCCAAAGATAAGATTTGTTTGTTGAACAAAAACCTGGAATTTACGAAATTAATTGTAATAAATGTGAGAAAAAATATATTGGGCAAACTAGACGTTCAACTGCAACTCGCTATAAAGAGCACAATGCTCATTTCCGGTTTAATAGGACAGAGAAGTCTAGTGTAGCTCGACATATTTTAGATACAGGCCATGATGTATAAAACAAGTGCATAATTATAGAGAACTAGATAGTTATGAGAGTATATACATTTACAAAAATAGAAATAGATTAAATTGGTATGATGGGCCATGTGTGGGTGGATAGTTAAGTTAATAAAGAATCTGTGGGACCCTGGACCCTTTTTTAATTTTTTTCACTTCTTAGAAATAGATTAATGAATTCAGCCAACGGGGCGGGGCGATTCTCTAATCTTGTTTATAAAAGTATGTGGCGTAAGTAAGGATACCCCTTTCAGGTACTCTTAGTTTTTTTTAGAACATCAGAATTAAAGGATAGGATTATAGTATTAAATCCGACGAATTTAACGATACAATGATTTTAATGAAGTAGTTATTTGCTTAAGTATACGTATAAATAAGCCATCCCTGTCAAATTAAAATCAATGTTGTTCTGTATACCCTGCGGAATATAGACAACGCGGTTTTTATTAATCAGTGCAACTGATGATGACATCGAAGTTCGCTAGCTTTTTGTGCATTAGTGTGGTGAAGGTATTTTTTAGTGTTTTTGTTTATAATTTTACATAATTTTAATATAATATTTATTTTCTATATTTTTCCGCAAATTTTCTGTGCTTAATAAAATAGTTCTTTGCCAATAACTTTATTTCATCGTTTGTAGTGCTCGGAACAATTTTTCCCTTCAAGATTCTGTTTATATTTTTTATATAGGTAAAAATGTAAAATTCAGTTATATATTTTGCAAGCTTAATCTTAAGATTATGTTTATGGCATTCAAGAGATTCAAAATTAACATTTAACATTAAAATATTAGATAGATTTTTTGAAATGTTATACTGAGAACATATCTTAGGAACAATTTGTTGCAATACATAAATGCTTTGAGAAAAAATTATCATAAATTTCGAATTTGGTGAAGTTAATAAATTTGGTTGGTACAATCTACTGTCAATAACAAATTTCTTTGCTTGAGAAAGAGCATCTATATTTCCAATTAATTTATTTTTACAACTATTGCAATTTTTGACGTACTTCATAATTTTCCTTGCAATATACCCTGCTATATATGCTAAAGTTCCAGTTTTTATTATAGAATAATTTAAATTTGCTGGTATATCAATAGTAACACTAACTTCCTCCAATGGTATGAATTCATGTACCATATCTGAATCGTCAAAAAGTTCTTGTAAATTGCCTAACATAACACTATTGTCATCTTCACAGTTTGACGAAGGTGAACTCCAAAAGGGCATATTAGAAATAATTAATGATTTAAAAGATTGCATAAAAGACTGGCATGTTGGATTTACATTCCTTATGCCATGACTTCTGATCTGTCCAAAAAAATTTTCAAGGGGATCTTGGTTTATGTGCCTTGGACAGAGAAATTTAAAACCATCAGTATGAAGGCGTTGCCATAAATATTTTAAACCTTTAAGGGTATGGACCCAATTTCTTACGGACGGCGGTACCGATTTCTTTTTTTGTTCATTGAAGAACACCATGCTTTCAAACACTTTAATTGCTTCGGTCCAAAATTCACAATGGCTTGTTGTTGGTGAAACAGCACATCTTAGAGGTTTTCCATGATCTGCTGATACAAAGGATCCGTTGACACTATCAAAAACCTTGTCCATAAAAAATAGAAATTCTGATGTTTCCAAACCACTATGTGGCATATGTTCTGGTCCTAAAAAGTTTGTATATTAGTTTTGGAAAAAACTATCTAACAATTAAATGTTATGTTTGTAAATGAGTTTATATATACACAAGTAACTGTATGTAATACACATTCCTTACCTAATCTGGCTAAGCCACGCATCAAAGCTGCAACTCGCTGACTCAGTACTTGAGCAGCTATCTTCACTTTCATTTTCTTTGTGTTATTAATGTGAATGTCGGTCAACTTATTACACATTTTAAATTCTTCGTCCTTTTCTTCCAAGTTATATAGACATCTAATATCATTCCATGATGCTGTCTCGAATTTATCGTTTCTCCATTTAAACTTGCAACTATAGTCAAACAAGTTGTTCCGAATTCCCTTCAATAAATGTGGTGGGTCATAAATTGGAACAACTTCTAAGCCATCTATTGCAAACCCAAAAAACCTATTTTCTCTACCTTCTAAAAGACAAACTCGATTTGTTTCCTCGTACAAAAGTTTAATAGCTTTTGTGTTGGCACTAGCTTGATCACATACAGTGCCTACCACATTTAGACCAATAGATCTTGCCTCACGAATCACTTCTTTCAAACATTTTACTATTACTTCTGACTTCATACCACCATAGTTAAAATAATAGGCTAATGGTTGCTTCCACTTTTTATGAATACCTCGAGCCATGAACACCATTGCTTTATCAGCCAAACTATGATGTCTACTATTCAAACCATTGTCTTGAAAGCCATCTATTAAATCAGTTTTTTTGTTAAATAATAATGAAGCTTCCAGAGAAATTTCATCAAAAAGAATGAAGCAATAAGTATCCAAAACTTCCATTTCACTAACATTTGCCTTTAAATAATTCGTAACTGTCCTGTTAATTCCTGTATTCAAAGAAACCTTATTAAGTAGTCTTCTTAAAGTTCTTTTACTAGGCAAAGCAAAAATTCTATGAAGGAAATTATATCCTTTGGGACACTGTTTCATTAGTGCTAATGCTAATAATTTATCATCTACATTAAATCGTCTCAGCTTTGGTGGTACTTTTTGTAGTTTCAGCTGAGAACTAATAAATTTAAATGATGTCGAATTCAACTGCAACCGCAAATAATCAGCTGATGATGCAAATTGTTCAGCTGTTTTTAAACGTTCTTTATAACTGGCTTTTTTTGTGAACAATCGTCTCACACTTTTTCTAAGATCTGTAGCTATTTTATACAATTTTCTTGCTTTTGGTGTTAATTGCGAAGTACACTTAACACCAGTTTCAAAAAGAATATTACTTCTTGGTTTCATTCCTGAAAATAATACATATTTCTATTAACAAAAATATTGCCAATCATATTATTACAAAAACTATACATTCACTATTAAAATATTAATAGTTCTTGAGTAATTTTTTACATACCCTTATATGATTGCTTTTTAACATTTGCACATAATATAGGTATTTCTGCAGTGATAGGTCTTTGGGACAATGCCTCTGAAAATTTTATATTTAGTTATTCATTTAACTTTTTACAAACTATATCACCTACCTGTGGCAGCTGTTGATGTAGTAGCTAAATTCATTTCCGATGGTAAATCTTCCACCTGTGTTGTTCTTATTGGATTTTTATGCTTACTGACAGCTGAAGAAGTATGTGCACACTCTTCATATGGTTTCTGCGATACATCTAAAATAATAACAACATTCACTCTTGCAAACAATACGATTTTGTATATTCTGCAAGCCTACCTTCTATGTCACCAGATAAATGTAAAGTAGGTACACTTTCCCTTTTTATATTTGCGCCACGTCTACCAATTAATCTATCTTCAGCTGTAAAATGTATATCACAAACTCTATAATTACTTCTAACTCTAACTGGATCTTCTGACAGAAGGTTACGATTGTTAATTCTTTCCAGCCATATTTTGTATAACTAAATGAATGCAATATATTTTAGTATTTGTAATTTATATAAAATATCATACTCACATCAACATCTGCTGGGAAAGCATGCATTTTACAAATTTTATTAGTGTTATGGCACTGAGGAACACAACAATAGAAAACCATTTTGGCCAATATATATGTTATATATAAACAACTAGAAATCAGTATTATTAGAAAAACATTAATTAAATACTTGACTATAATATACTTCACTGATGAAATGAATATCTTTATCGATATTTTAAAAATAAATGCAAAACAGAAGAAACAAAACAAAGTATACACTAACAAATACAAAAAAACTACTACGTTTGCTCGTTTGCTGATATGTATTGATTCTTCCTTATCGACATTCAACATTTTTGATCCTGAAGCGACATCTCGTGTTCTTAGTCAGGAATTTCATTTAAATTCCCGCCAAAAATAATTGTCCAATTCTTTACCATTTACGTGTCCAACCCGTGTTCAGGACACCGCTCGACCTAGTACAGCTCAGCGCTAGCGGCGCCGTAACTCCCTGAATGCACGGAGTGATTAGGAGTACTATATACACATGCGCATAACCTAGAAGATTTGAATTTCTGTTATTATTGACATAAGCATTTGTTTTATTGTATAAAAAGTATTTTTTCCACGGTCGGGAGTAGAAATCAGTTTCTATGACATCAAAATTAAAACAGAAGTAGTCGATTATTCCCAAGGAAGTATAATGCTCCCAAGGGAGTTTACATTATGGAGAACGTTTGTGATTCGTGCAAAAAAAAGATAACATTGAAATTATTTATTGACATTTGTGCTTGAGTAACAAACCTTTTGCTACTTACTACTAAAAATGCACCTTGCAATAAATATACGTTACACAGTTTAACAATATTTATTTTTCAGTATACACATTACAAAACAAGATGATACATGAATCTATCTATATATATATATGAATGTAGTAAAGCGTCTCGAATTCTACTTTATTGCCAACCTCATAATGTACGACATCACAACTCTCCCTCTTAAGTACAAATGCTAATTCGAAATACAAAATAATAACTAACAATTTAAACACTATATCAACGGTCATGTTACAAATTCAACCTTTCAGGAGCTTTTATGGCTCTGCGAGGTCTAGTTGCTGCTAAGCTAGTACTAGGTACTGTTACTGGTCGTTCTACTTCCTCAGCGTTCTTATTTATATTTTCAAACTCCTTGTTGCTGCTCACACTTTCTAAACAACCGCCAATTTTTATTTCTTCCTGAGGTTCTTTTACTTGTAAAGTATCTCCATTAAGTTCCATTGCTGGCCTTTTCATTTCCTCTTCCTGTTCCCTCAGTATATGTTGTGTCTCTGTTCCGTTTTTTCTTTCTACGTCTTCTTCCTGATCTTTTAACATACCAGAAACTTCTATTTCCTCATCTTCTCCTTTCCACAGTTGATTTGTGTGTCTACGCCAACTTAATTTATCCTTAAGAGTTTTAATTATATAATTTCTGTTTCCCAATACTGCCTCAACTACTCCCTTCTCCCAATTCCTTACTTTAGGGTTTCTGTAGTCCCGTGCAAAAACTATGTCTCCTTCTCTAAATTGTATCTGTCTATTCCCTTTAAAACATCTTTTTTGTCTATTCGTTGCTAACTCCTTTGTATTATTCCTTAAAAAATCTAATCTGGTTCGTAGTTCTCTACTAAACATTAATTTCGCTGGAGTTTCCCCTGTTGTGCTATGTACACTAGTTCTATAGGAAAATAGATATCTGTTTATGATTGTTCTTAATGACACTTTTGAATTTTTCGGATCTCTATAAGCTTTCTTTACACCATTCTTGAAACTTTTTACAAAGTTTTCTGCTAGTCCATTGGTAGATGGGTTAAATGGTGGTGAAGTTACATGTTTGATACCATTCCTCTTGCAAAAGTCTGCAAACAGGTCTGATGTAAACTGTGATCCATTGTCTGACACTATCAATTCTGGTAATCCATATCTAGCAAAAGTTTCTCTTATTTTCTCTATCGTTTCTTCCGCTGTTACCTTATGCATTTCAAAAACTTCAGGCCATTTACTATAAGCATCTATTATGACTAAAAATGTTTTGCCCTTAAATGGTCCTAAAAAGTCTACATGAATGCGCTCATACACCCGTGATACATTTTCCCACAATATTATTTTTGCCTTTTCTGGGTTTGGTCTGATGGACATACATGATTCACACTCACCCACTAGTCTCTGAATATCTGCATCTAACTTCGGCCACCAAAAGTAATTTCGTGCTGTACTCTTCATTTTAGCTACACCTACATGATTATAATGTAATTCCTTTAATAAATGTGTTCTGAATTTTATCGGCACCACTGCTCTGTAATCCCACATAATAACTCCATTTTCAACACTCAGCTCATTTCTCCTGTTATGATATGGTCTCAATTCAGGTACTACTTCTGCAGGCCATCCGTTTTGAAGATATAAGTAAATTTTGCTTAGCTCTTGATCTCTTCTAGTCTCTACTTTCACTTTGTTCCAGTCCAACAAATCCATTTCCTCAACCATATTAACATATTCAACCTCAGTTGATAATGGTTCGTTATCTTCTGACATCAAAGGTAAACGGGATAATCCGTCTGATGCGGCATTCATTTTTCCGTTAATATGTTTAAAAGTGTAGTCAAATCCAGAAAGGAATAACGCCCATCTCTGTAAGCGTCCCGCAGCCATTTCAGGTAAACCTTTCTTTTCCCCAAATAACGCTAGAAGAGGTTTATGGTCTGACATTAATATCCATTTCCGCCCCATTAAATACTGGTAAAACTTACGAACACCCCAGTATATTGCTAAGGCTTCTTTATGAATCATTGAATATTGTTTTTCCGCCGAATTTAATACTCTTGAACCAAACGCTATAGGTTTTTCAGATCCGTCCGGTAACTCATGTAGTAGCACACAACCTAATCCTGTTGAGCTACTGTCACAAGCTAATTTTAGAGGTAAGTCAGGGTTGTAGTGAATTAACACCTTTTCAGAAACTACTGCTGCCTTTGCCTTTTGAAAAGCCGTATCGCATGTTTTGTTCCATATAAGTGTAACCTTTTTCTTTAGTAAATTATACAACGGCGCCAACAAATCTGATAGATTTTCTATAAATCGCCCATAATAATTTATCATGCCCAAAAATGCACGTAACTGACTTACATCTTTTGGCCTTGGAGTGTCTATTATAGCTGCAAATTTAGATGGATCTTTTTTAATACCTTGAGCATCAATAATAAAACCCAAATACTTTATTTCTTTGGCAAAAAATGTACACTTCTTTAAATTCAAAATAAATCCTGCATCACTCAATCTTTTAAACACCTGTTCCAAATTTTCCAAATGCTCTTGTTTATTCTTACCCGTTACTACAATATCGTCTAAGAAATTGATTACTCCTCTTACCCCTTGTAAACATTTTTCTACAATTTTTTGAAAAATTTGACAAGCCGGTTTCGTCCCATACGGTAATCTATTTACTACATAAATACCTTTTTCTATTCCGGTGCTATAAAGTTCACTTTACGACACCCGTTTTGGTTGCATAAAGTATTACTTTACCGCACGCTAATTTTATTTTTTTGAAGTTGGTAACAAAAAAAATGGAACCAAATCGTATTTAAATGTCAAAATATAAGCCTTTAAAGTAACAAAAATGTGCAATAAAATTGTACAAAGAATAAAAAGCACACATGCTAACATTTCACTTACTAATTAGCAATATAAATTGTTAAGCAGAGTTGGATGATAACTTTTCGGATGCTACTATTGACATTTACTTACCATGTTGAATAGTACAACTGTTATAAAAGTTTGTTTTGATAAATATGTAGAGAGTTTGTGGATGAAAGATTTTGTAAATTGTCTTCTGCTATTTTGCGAATCTCTGGGGGCGTACAGTTATTTATTTCGTCCTTTTTGTTGATAATTTGAAATAATTTATTGTATAAATCAGTCTGAATTTTAAACACAATTACATATAGCACCACCGATATTCAAATATTTAAAACGTTCTACTTAAAAATCAGAGTAACCAACTTCAAAAAAGCAAAATTTCTAAAATATTCGAACAAAACATGTCTCTTATTTTAAGCTTTTTTGAACATTTAATAACCGAAATAGAAAAAATTGTATAAAATACACGTTTTATAAGACATTTTGCGCACTTGTTCTTTAGAAAACTCGCCTAGCGGCTCGTTTTCTAAACTTGAACGCGTGCGCAAAAACTGTGTCTTATGAAACTTGTATTTTAATATACTATTATGAGTACTCCATGCTAACAATTTTTTTGTCGATTCATCTATTTCTAATTGATTATAGGCCGTTAAGAAATCTAACTTCGTATATTCCTGTCCGCCCTGTAAAG
Organism: Amphimallon solstitiale; assembly: GCA_963170755.1. Lineage (NCBI taxonomy): Eukaryota > Metazoa > Arthropoda > Insecta > Coleoptera > Scarabaeidae > Amphimallon > Amphimallon solstitiale. The sequence continues at coordinate 49,402,706 of OY720685.1, forward strand.
TTGTGAACATTGTTTCTATTGTCGGTAATGGGTAATTAAAATCTTCTAAATATTTATTTATTGTTACCTTATAGTCTGCACATAATCTAATTGTCCCATTTGGCTTTAATACTGGTACCAATGGTGTACCAAATTCATTATTTTCTACCAACTTTATAACACCTAATGCTTCTAAAGAATCCAATTCCTGTTCAATTTTTTCTTTCAATGCAAATGGTAATTTTCTAGGTTGTAAAAATATAGGACTGATGTTTTCTTTCACTTTTAGACTAATCTTTTCAAAATTATATTTACCCAATTTATTTTCAAAAAGCCCTTTATATTTATTAATTAGATCGTTCAATTCAATATCTGTGACCTTTAAGATACTTTCTCCTTTTTTAAAATTTGTAACATTGCCTGTGATTTCCATTTCATTTACTTTATGACATTTACCTATACTATCTAACTTTAAATTAAATATTTCTATCATATCTCTGCCTAATAATATTCTAGAACCACCTTTGACAACTAATAATTTACAAACTTCTGATACACCTTGTATTTCTACATTAACTACAATTTCACCTAATGACTCAATTACTTGGTTATTGTATGTCTTTAACTCAACCCTATTATTTGCTAATTTCAACTTTTGAAAATATTTATTGTATATATTACTAGGAATTATTGACAGTCCTGATCCGGTATCTATCATCATTTCTATAGGTACATTTTCTATTGAAACATCAACCATTATTGGTTCAATATAATTAACTGATTCTAAAAGAAACATTTCATTTACCTCAGTATGACTTTCCCTTTTTACAGTTTCGTCTTGCAAATTTACCTCTACGTAACAGTTCCTATTTATCTTATTACTAAATTTTTGTTTCTTTTCATTACATACCTTAGCCAAATGTCCTATTCTATCACATATTTTACACTTGTATTTTCTGTACTTACAGTCTTTAAAATTATGGTTTACTTCCCCACATGCAAAACAAACCTTCTTCATCTCTCTCGGCTTTTGGCCCATTTGATGTTCTCTTCTCTGCATGCTATTTCTTCTCTCTTGCACTGTATGTACTTCTGTGGTCCTCGTCTGTGACATCAAGGCTTCTTTTCTTAACGCTATTTCCAAATACTCGTTCAATTTCTTGTCATGCTCTTCTTCACACAGTCTATCAAGGATTGGTCCAGGTTTCATTCCACTTATAAACTTGTCCTTAATTTTATCTTCTAACTGTGCTCCAAATTGACACTGAGCCGCAGCGTTCCTTGCCTTTCGGTACCATTTATTAATAGATTCTTCATTTTCTTGCTTTAAATTGAAAAACACTATTCTTTTTCTCATCACTGGAACCTTTGGGGCAAACTGTGATCTTAACATATCACAGAGATCTTTGTAATTCTTTTCTTTCGGTAATTCCGGTTCACAGAGATCCTTCAATACTTGGTATGCATTTTGTCCAATAGTCGTTAGTAAAACAGCAACTTTTTGTTGTTCCTTAGTTTCATTCGCTACCATGTACTGCTCCAATCTCTCACAATATATGCCTATGTCTTCTCCTGCTACGTAGTCAGTTATATTACCTATTTTACTCATTTTAATGTTTTCCCTCCCTGGGCTTGTTTGTGTATAACCTAATTTTTACTTTACCGCCTTGGTAATTTGTTTCTTATTAAACCTCCTTGATTTAATCGTTTTAATCCTCGTCGCCAAATCTGTGCTTGAGTAACAAACCTTTTGCTACTTACTACTAAAAATGCACCTTGCAATAAATATACGTTACACAGTTTAACAATATTTATTTTTCAGTATACACATTACAAAACAAGATGATACATGAATCTATCTTTGTAATAAAAAAGATTTTTTTGTTTACAATTTTGTATATGTCATCTTGACGTTTATACTTATAAGTCACTCTCATATTATGTAAAATTGTTAATGTTCGTCAAACCCATATATTTTATGTCCTAGTGTGGCAATTGTAAGATAATTTATAGTTAACTTAACAGTTGTCCCTAATTTAAGTATTTTGTAGATCTGATGAAGGAATAAATATATTTCCGAAACGTTATTAAGCCAACAATTGTGTTTTGAATCAACTATCCAGCCCAAAATTCTACTTTTATTAAAGTAGTAATTATTTCATATTATATTATATTTGCTAATTATCAGTAATTATATCTTCTATCTATATATATATATGAATGTAGTAAAGCGTCTCGAATTCTACTTTATTGCCAACCTCATAATGTACGACATCACAACATTTAAATTAAATGTTACATTTGTACAATTTTCAAAATTAATATTAGAAGGAATATTACTTTCGCTTACATTTACAGTTTTTGTGATTGCCCTAGTAGTGGTACCTACTAAAACCTGATTAGCAATTTTGGTCTTATTTTCAATGGAGTTCTCGACATAACCCTCAGCGACTGTCGTTGATTTCCAACCACCATGACGCTTTATTGTCGTGATATCCACACCAGCATCTGCCAGTAATGTCGCTGAAGATCTTCGTAAGCAGTGACCAGTATAACATGCAGCATCAGGTAATTTTAAATACGAAGCTACTACACTCGGAATTTTTCCCATGGTATTCTTGCCAACTGGCTGCGAACTACATTTTCCTGCTTTGTAGTACAAAAAAAAGCGCTTATGCTTGACGTGGGGAGGACGAAGGGACAGGTATTTTCGAAACAATTCAAGCATATTTTCCACATCGGTAACCACAAAGGTTCGTGTAATCTTTGTCTTAGTGTTTGGAATTTTTACAATCAAGGAAGAGCCTACATCCTCAATATCATCTACAGTTAAATTGACTAGTTCATCAGTTCGACAAGCTCCGGCAATCCCCAGAATTAATCCAACCTATAAAAAATCAAAATACTTAATAATTGAAATACCTAACAACAAAAGTAATCTTACCTTAATCATTAAGAATTCTTTGTCATCTACACTTGATAGAAAACGGTCGATTTGACCCTTTGTCAATATTTTCGATTTTTTCGCTTGATATCCGTCACCGGTTCTTTTCAAAAATGCGATCAGCTTGGGGAAATTGCTTATATCTATGTTGTCGTAAATTATCAAGCATGACTTAACCATAGAATATTGCGCCCATAAATGTGGAAGACTTGTAATTCTTTGCATTTTCACTGAAGTATGCCAACAAAACATTCTTGCTGTATACTTGAACATTTTTCTCGGCGCACCACTTTTTGAACCGATTGTAGGCTATATCGTATAAAGATCTTGACTTCGTAGGCAGCAAATTGCTTATTGCAATATTTCCAGCCTCCACAATCTCTTCCGACTCACAATTATTCATTGTGCACTAAACAAACTTTAAACTAAACCAAACTAGCACCTTAATTTGACAATTCTTTTTGTTTGTTTATTTTGTAGTTATGACAATAACTCAACGACTACTAAATAAATGCTCAAATCCGAATACAATAATTCTGGTGCCTTACTTCATAATGACAAAATATGTGTTTTTAAGATAATGAGACCGTGGAAAAATAGTATATACCATTCGGGAGAGATGCTATTTTGTCCTCGGTGCATTGTAGCCCTTGGGCTTCAAATTGCACCTCTGCCAAAATAACGCATTTCTCACCCTTATAGTATAATATACTATTTTGTACCAGTAGTAAAAAATCATAGCATTTTCACACATAGCAAAGCGCCACGAAATGTCATTTCTCGACCTGGAACTAATAATAGCAGGTAAATAATGAGGCTATTATTGACCTAGGGAAATAATGAAAACAAACGAATGCCGCAACCATGCACTCGTGCTCGTAGTAGTAGTATGTCAAGTTGTCAACCATCAAAATAAATAACTATTTTACTTTTAGGCACAATTTTAGGTTAACAATACCAGAATACACGGATTATCGGATGGTTCACTTAAATCAGGGGTTTTGCCGCCTAATCTACCTATGTACGCCATTATACGATGGCGCCACGGTGTTAGAAACAAGAGACCTATAAGTAAATTTGAATCATGACTTAAACCGAATAACTAAGATGTCGCAACTATAGCGCTGTCACTTTATGGAAACGCGTAGAACGTTAACCAACAAACAAATTTGTGTGTGTTGCTAAACATTATTTTTCTTATTACTACTTAGTTATTGGTGTTATAATCGTACCGTAAGTTCTGTAAAGAGTAATATGATAATTTTATTAAGTTGACATAATGCCTTTTTAGACTTAAAGGATGGATAGATGCTGGTGCATTGTGTGTGGGGTGTACAAGCAAGAAGCAAGAGCGATGCATATTTTCCGAGAATGCGAACACTAACTAACTAACGGCACTAATAGTTGACATATAACCCGAAGGTGAGCTGGAGATTTTTTGTTTGTAGTTCTGATTCCAAGTGCAACAAGGACCACCTGGTTGTAGCAAGGATTTTGTTGGTTTCCGATTACACGAATTAAAGTTTAAATGACAATTAAGTAAGTAATTGGCAATTATTAGGAGTATAATATAAGTGGGAATAATTGTAGTTGAGGTGTCAGGCGATTTTTGACAAAATGATTAGTGTACATTATAAAGGACCTCTAATTGAACAACTTTTTCTTATAAAATTATCAATGCAAATGTAGGGAAATGGAGATAAAAAATAAATTTAGTACTCACCGAGTCAACCTTGCAGGTTACATCCCATGTGAGATATCCCATATAGAGCATTGAAATAATGAAAATCACAATAAATAACGTCTATTTAAGCTCACAACACAACAATTACTTTTGATTTCCACGTTTTTAGATTGAATGTGAGCAAAATTGTAAATACGAGACCACATGATATCAGCTGTTTTTGTTGACATTTGATGGTGCTTTTAAAATTGCAGAAGTCATAAGAAAACATACAAATTGACCTAAATTGAGTGTGATTATGTGAAATAAACATCAATTATCGTGATTTTCATCAGTTCAATGATCTATATGGGATACCTTAGATGAGATGTAACCTGCAAAATTTACTCGGTCAGTATCTAATTTATTTTTTATCTCCATTTCTCTATGTTTGCATTGATAATTTTATAAGAAAAAGTTGTTCAATTAGAGGTCCTCTATAAGGTACAGTAGTCGCCCGATACCTCAACTGCAGTTTAACCCTATGGGTGTATAAGAAAGCCTTTAAAGTACACGAAAAACTTACTACTTGTTTTTAAGTTTCTATATTGTTTTTCACAAGTAATCAATCGATGTTTAGCAGTGTTAATAGAAACTTCAGATTTCTTGGTACAGACGCATTTATGGTTTTTCCTAATGATTTTCCTGTGCAGTTTCCTATAATGAAAACGTGCCTTTATACTATCGTTGATATTTGTTAGTATACAGTTGTAATTATTATATTTTATTATTCAGGAGCGAAGCTTGACAACAGCAAATGGGCATGAAACCTGTGCTAGATGCCAGTACAACATGCAATAAGAAACTTTGCAGCCTACATTTTGACACAACATGCTATGCACACCCTCATTCAGTACGCCTCAACAGAAATGCAGTGCCGACACTCCATCCCATGAGGCCACCCACGGAGCTTAAGGCAGCCATATCATTGGAAGTCTCATTTGTTTTACGACAACAATAAATTAATCATTAGTTATTGCAGGTTTAGTTTTTTTGTTTTCTTCTATAGCCATGTAATTAACATTATTTAGTTTTTAAGCCCTAATTGTCACTCTTTTAATTATATATTGATGAAAAGACGTCTACTAAATTTGTTAGGTATCCTTATGTATCCATATTTTTATTTATGTCGCCTTATTTTATTTCATCATTTATGTAATACAAGATTTTGTAAATGGTGGTAGTAAACATGAGTTTAAGTCATTGTGTATCTATCGGGCTTAATTACATACTTTGTAGTATTTTGAATAGGTACTTTTTCAACAGCAATTCTATCTTATTGTAAAAACTATCTTTGTAGTAATATATTTTGAACACTTGTGAAATATAGAAATAGTAATACAATAAAACACCTTTTTCACAAAAAAATGTTTAATAACTAGATGTCACATTTCGTGTGCACTGCACACATCATCAGTAGTAACTGTTATTACTGACGATGTATGTAGTGCACACGAAATGTGACATCTAGTTATTAAACTATTTTTTGTGAAAAAGGTGTTTTATTGTATTACTAAAAGTATGTTTGTTAGTCGAATATTCTACTTTTGGTAGATTATGCTATTGTTCGTTACTTTATTTTTGTACTGGTAATTTAACTAAAACATACGTGTTAGATGTTACTTATTAATAATCATAAGTGTACTTTGTACCTTTTCTACGTAACGATATTAAAGTGTAATTATTTAAGTAATTCTTTTCTTTAAAACGTCATTGTGTGGTTACAGCATTGTAATTGAATATCGTACTGTATACTGTTTTCCTTAGCAAAGATTCCTCATTACTACGGGAACCAGTAAATAGTATGCAATTTGATTACAGTGTTGTGATCATGTACCGCGAGATAAAAAATTATATTGATAAAGATTTGTCATAGAATGTAAAACGTCTGTCTTAAGTTATATCATTAAGTGTCATACTGTCATTATAAGAGAAAATATAATGACAAATATTGACAGTAAGTTATACCATTAAGTGTCATACTGTCAATATTTGTCATTATATTTTCTCTTATAATGACAGTATGACACTTAATGATATAACTTAAGACAGACGTTTTACATTCCATGACAAATCTTTATCAATATAATTTTTTATCTCGTGGTATTAAACCCTTTATTTTGAATTTCCCGCTACCAACTACATTCGAATCGCCCGCTATTTGCTTAGTAATATTGAAAACTGTAATTTTTTGATGTCAACGCCATCTATTATTGGCGTACAACAATACAAAGCGCGGATAAAAATTTTGGCTTGGCTGCGCCATCTCATTCTAATCTGTGCAGAATATAATATACGTTTATTTAGCAATTGCTATTCATTTTATATTTTCTAACAATACTTTGTTGTTTACATGAAAAAATTTAACCTAATAAAGAAAATACCAGTAAGCAGACTTATGGACTAATATACTGCCATTACATATATTTCACAATGTCATCATTTGTTTGTTAATAGATAAAATATGTATGATAGTATAATATGGAATCAATATATCACGTAACTATTACAAATGGAAAGAATTATTTAATTCATATTGAAAATTCCTGTATTTATTGCAGGTGTGGTTGCGTAAGTAGATGTAGGTAGATCTTGTAACATACAAGCTATATTTTTTTTATTTACTAAGGAATCTTCGATATAACCTTTAGCTACAAAGTGGCTCCATTATTACAAACTTTTGAGACGTACCGTTTTTGCTATTGTGGATGTGAATAATAATTAAACTATCTCTCATGATGACCAGTGGCGGCCCGTGATTTTTTGGGACGGGAGGGCACCGGGTGGGGGGGGTCTGAGTGTTTAATTTCAAAAATTAAGTACAGACAAAAAATAAACTCAATATGTTATATAATTAATTTCTTTGAAAATAAAATCAATTCGCCGTTTCTTGCGATTAGCAAAATGATTAATAACTAATTCATTGAAGTTTGGTGTTCATGAGTTTATCTTTATTATAAAATTCATCTAGGTATTTTTGGTTTGCTGTAAAATTGTCAAATTGTATTGTATATTTAAAACATGTGTTCCTAGTTGCTTTAACAAGATGTGATACATCAAAAGAATAAAATATTTTATGTTCTAAGTAAAAGTATGGTGATTCTGGAGTAACTCCTTTTTCTTTTGAATATTTACAAAAATTTGAGCCGACATCAGATACTAGTGCTCGGACAGAAAGCCCAACTGCAAATAACTTTAGTATTGTATTATCTACAGTCTCCTCTAAAGCTTTACCACTACATGTGCTGCTGACTAATACATAAACCAACTGGCTGTTTCCAATTCATATGAATGCCCTTAGTAAAGAGAACCATAGCAAATTTTGCTGGTTTATATGTTGTTTGACCATTTATTTTATGAAATCACAATTTTAGAGAAGGATAAAAATATATATTTACTAATGTAGGACAAGTGTGCATATACTGATTTTGCTGCTAGGGATATTATTTGTTATCAAACAAATCATAAAAATTACATACAAATTAGGTATTTAAATTTATCTGTTAAAAGAAGTTTATCAAGGGGGGCAGTGCCCCGTTGCCCTCCCTGCAGCAGCCGCCACTGATTGATGACATCAGAAATTAATAAATTACACACCTCATCACTTCGGCATGCACCAGCAATACCAATTACAAGAGCAGTCTACAGAGATATAAATTATCAATAATTTCAATGTATTAAATATATAAACGTACTATCGATAACATAAAAAACTAGGACAAACATTATTTCAAATAGCCATGAATTTTGCTAATTGTGCTAATGTCATTGAGGCTTTTGGCACTTTTGTCAGACAAAATAATATTAGGTTATGTAATTTAATTTCTAATATCAGAAAATACACTTAACAAAAGCAAAGAATAATAAAATCAATAAGTATTTAGTCATTCCACAACGACGAGGCATGGAAGATATGAAAGGCCCTATTAAATTTTGGACTTGTTTTAGTGAATTCCATGTGCCCTCAATTTGCTGCCAAAGTGCTTCTGCGGTTTCCGGCTGACGATTTCGTTCCTGGAGTTCTTTTATCATACAACCCCAAATATTTTCGATGGGGTTGAGATCAGAACTATGTGCAGACCATGGCATTAGTTCAATATTCTGATTTCGGAACCACGCGGTTACATTCTGTGCAGTGTGTACAGGACAGTTGTCTTGTTGGAACACAAAATTGTTGTCGGGGTATAATTTTCGTACAGTAGGTAGCATGGTGATCTCTAAAATATGTAAGTAGTTCTCAGTTTTGAACCTCCCAACAATTCTGCAGCAGACAACCATACCCTGAAAACTGATCCATCCCCACACATTGACAGAGAACCGTCCAGATCTATTGCACTTTTGCGAATATGCTTCATCGAATTTCGAATTTGTAGGACGATAAACCCTAACAGAGCCGTTGTGAGTAGACTGGAATACTTTTTCATCGGTGAATACGACGTTTTCCCAAAACTGTGGTTCACGATAAATGTTATTAAGAGCAAATAATAAACGGATTTGTTTCCCAAGATTCGTCAAATGAATTTTCTTAGCAGCTACTCTGCTCCGTAAATTCGTTTCGCGAATTCTGCGACTAATCGTCATCATGCATGCACCAAAATGTGTTTCATTTGAAGCCTTACGGGCCGTAGCAAAAGGATTTTGGCGCAAATAATCAGTTAAGGCATTATCATGGGCTGCTGTTGTTACCCTTCGCCTTCCAGAAGCGCAGCTTTCCTGGTGAAATCGCCTTGTTCTTCCCATCGTCGTATTATGGATGTAACAGTGTTTTTGTTAATGCCAAAGTCATTAGCAATTTGTCTTATTGTCATACTATTTTTTCTACAAGTAATTATTCTTGCCTTATCAATCAAACTGACATGCGACATCATTAATGACAGCTTCAAATAATCTTGAATTAACTGACGTTAGCTGTTTATTTCCGTCGGTTTTACACAGCTAAAACAAGGCTGTCCTATACTCCATTCAGTCTAAGAATAAAGTAGATGGCGCTACAATATGAGCACAGTTTACACACGATGAACTTTGTATTTTGAAAACAAGTAAAACATATGTTTACTGTCAGATGGATAGCAGGGATATACATATCTGATATCATTATATTTTGACATTTACGTACATTTTTATACAAGTTGGTAACTCATTCCTCAAGAAAAAGGAATGCACATGTCGTCTAATTGTACTTTTTTGTGCTTCATCCAATTTATTGTAAGTATGACGATAATTTCTTTTTCTTGGAGGAGAAATTGGAACTCCATATAATTCCATTTCTTTAATAATGCAGTACATTGTATTCCTATTAATACCCACTTCCTCTGCTGTTTGATTGACTGCAGCTGTTTTAGACATATTGTTTTTATCCTTAATGTACACATTATAAGCCATTTGCCTTTGTCCAGATCTTATGTGTTTCCCTTTACGATTTTTTGAAGGACCTGGTAAAAGTGCTTCCGCCATACTATAGAATATTAGCGATTACGAAAAGAAAGTTAACGAAATTGATAAAATACCTTAACAAATGAATATTTCACTTGCGAGTTCTAAGAAGAACTATTTTTTAAGAATATTAACAACAAATAACTATGTAAAATACGGAAATCGACAAAATCTTTGAACAAAACTGTCAGTAAACAAATTTTTGACAGAACGAGCTAAATGCGATTATTTTGCCGGTGTAAATGCACACTCGATTTCAACCAATCACAAACGTTTATTTTAAGCCCTATCTTTCCCAATGCTTTATTCTTAGACTGAATGGAGTATAGTTTTTTGTGTTAGCGATAGTACTACCTTAGTTGCAATGTAACATGTGTCGGGTGCCTCAGTAAGGATTTTTATAATTTCCTCGAGTAAATACTAATGATTTTTTGGGCTTATAATTTTCATTTTTTCTTTTTAAAAAGGCAACTAATTTAAGATATTTTGATATGTTAATATCCTCTTTTAGGCCTAGTGTAGCTTTCAACATTGAATATTGCGCCCTTAAAGTCGAGGCTTTTTTATTGTTTGAATAATATTGAAAATTAGCCAGAAGTACGTTTTCAGAAGTTACTACTGTATATTTGCAATTATACCATTTTTTAAATTCTGTATATGTTTTCATGTATAGGCAAGTGATTAGATTTATGCGGAAGCAAGTTCTCAGCTGCCTGTTCTGCAATCTCGCGCATTTCAGGTGGTGTACATCTAAATCATGCCCGGTAAACTTCCTATCTACCAATAGAAACTTAGCTCGGTTACAAACCGTTAATAAAAGTTTTTGTCGCCTGTGGCAGGTCTGTAGCACTTTAGTAATATATCTAGGAATTTTAAAATTTTACAGTTTCTAAAAACGAGTTATGCTGGTATTTCTGCCGGAGCACGCGGAAGTGTTTTCATAGAGCGTGTATAGAGCAGAGAAATAGAGTAGGGGAGAACGCGCTTCGACGAGTGCGCATCCAGTTTTAAGCAAACGCTATTGTGGTCGCCATTTTGCAGGGTAATTGGCACTTGTGTTGTTGTAATTGTCAAGCTTGGAGGTTATTTTTAATTAATTGTATTAAAAAGGACTTGTGTGTGTTATTAACATGTCGTGCTCTGTGTTGGGCTGCAGTAACAGTCGAAGATTTAAGCCGGAAGGCATTTCTTTTCACACGTAAGTTTGTTTACATTTTTCTAAGTCAATGAACTTTACATGCGAATTGTTGAGCTAGGTATAAATATTACCGTAATAGAATGAAAGAATTGCATCTTTAAGAGCGCGATTAATTCTGCACTATTTGTAGATTTCCACGGGGTGATTCATTGAAAATGTGGTTAGATGTGCTAGGAAAAAATGTTGAAACGTGGACCTGGTCCAAAAATAAAGTTATTTGTTCCAAACATTTTTGTAAGGCTTGTGAGCAACCTTCAAAATGGCGGAATTCAATTTAACTTAGTTGGCGCATCTTTAAGCGCGTTCTCCCCTACTCTATTTCTCTGGTATAGAGCCATCTTGATTCGTTTTGCTTTCAATGGTGTTTATAGTTGTTTTGAGGTTTATGTCACTTTATGTTAATATTTTCAGTTTATAATTATTTGTGATTCGGTATAATATTAATTTCCTTTCTTATTACTAGTTACGTGTTTCTCCATTGTATTATAATCATTTATATTCGTTTTTAATGTTAGTTTAGTTTTTTTTGTTTATAAGTTTTGATTTTGAAATATCTTAGGTTATTTGAACTGTTTTTAATTTGGGAAAATGGTGAAATGCATTATAACTGGGTGTAAAAGTTACCAGGAAAATGCAATTCTACATATTTTTCCTAGGAAACCCGAGGTAAGCATATTATTTTGATTTTTTACTAAATTATCTTTTTAGCTTTTCAATACATAAAAAATAGTCACGCAATGAAATTTCGACCATATTCGATAAAATATATGCTAACTATATTTTTATTCTTAGCTTTTTGAACAGTGGCTTGATAGCTGTGGGACGAGAGGACCTTAAAATTGAAAAGTGAAGAAATTATTGTGTGTGTGACTATCATTAGATAGTGGGGATGATGATACACGCATGTTAAATAAATTAACGGATGCACACATACAAGGACAAAGTGAAGAAAATGAAAGTAAAACTTGCAGCACAGGTCTTCTCACATCGTGTATCGTCAAGAATGCGTGGACTGGTACAATATGGTATATTTTTCTTTATTTGCCTTTTATTGTAATACTCATACTTATTGTTGTAGGGAATTGTCTTTCAAAGGAAGCTCTGGATACAGCAGACTTTTTGCTGTTGTTCGACAAAATGTTTGACAGTGTCAATGCTCTGGCCAAGATTAACAAACATGGAAAGACACTACGTAGTGCAGTATCTAATGACACATATCATGTCACATTTTGGTATGAATGCATTCAGGTATTGGATACGGTGCAATTCATATCAAGTACCAATCGCGAGTTTGTCCCTCCAACTGTAAAAAATTGGTAGTTGACACTTCGTGGCTTCATATATATTTGGCAGAAAGTAAAAACTAAAGGCTTTAAATATCTATACAGCCGCAACCTCAATCAAGACCCCGTTGAAAATTTCTTTGGCTGTATTAGAAGCCACGGAGTGCTAAACATAAATCCATCTTGCTCCTCATTTATAACATCTTTTAAAAGCCTTCTGATAAATAATTTTTCCGCCTCACATCCTGCGGGTGCAAATTGTGAAGAAGATCAGCATGATGGTGCTCTTGATACACTAAAAAAACTTTGTAACGACAAACATCACAACAGAAATAACACAAGATGAAAGCAATGATGTAGAAGATAATGAATTGTTCACCTTTAAAAATGAGAGTCACTACATAATTTTACAAAAGCATGCCTATATTGCCAGGTTTATAGCAAAAAGAATTTTAAAATGGATTGGCATGTGTTAAACTTGTCGGTCTGATTTAGTATCTCATGGCTCAGAATCTATACACCATTTAATTGATGTACGAGCCTATAGTGTACAAAAATTAGGCCAAAAACAAACTTTATTCGTACATTTTCGAAATGTTTAGACGTTACAAATTTCTATTTGCCTAAATTATGCGTTTAAAATAAAGTAGGTACGTGCGAAATTGGTAAATAAAATTTTAAATTTGGTTGAATTTTCTTTTACCTGCAAAAAACATAATTTGCGAGATATATTTACAGATTATTTCACGTTAATGTTAATTTTTTTATTGGACTAACAATGTAAACAAAATTTTAAAAGGTAATTTATCGAAAGGTATATCTGACCCGATAAAAGTACATGCACTTGACTATTTTGGAATAAATAAGCAAAGATTAGTGCATTTACGTAGTCAGAAAGGTTTAGTTTAAGTAATACTTTTAGTTGTCATATTTCATTTAAACACACCTCAGTACCACATAAATAAATTTAAATTATGATCAAAATTTTTCCATTTAATAATAATATACATTTTCTGACAGAAAAGTAGCAAATGCTTTGATAGAACTAGCAGTAACTAAAAATGTTTTTGTTAAAATGTTGATGTTCATCGAATTGTAAATGAACTTAATAAAGCACACACTATATAACTTAGATTTTATTTTATTTAAATACTGATATTTGTCTCTTGTATACTAATATGTCTGCAATCATACGCGTATATTCTATTATTAATTATACTTAGATAATAAATGTACTTCAAATGCAAAATAAATTTATTACAAAAAATATATTAGAGTATTATTAACCTGCGGTAACTCCTTTATTTTAACAATTTTAAAACTTAAAAATGAAAGGTACATATTTCAAAATTGCCGCTCGTGCACATAACGCTGTTGGCGACAAAAACAATTACTAATTTCAAGTCTCGTGTCATTAGTGAACTTAGCCATTTATATAAGAGTATAAATATTTTATCTATGATCTAAACTCTTCAGACATAAATGGAATGAAAAATAAGCTAATAACACAATAAATACTTGACTTTTAGTTTCAGCATTTATGTCAGAACATATTTGTCAACATCAAAATATAGCCTTCTTATTTCTTTATATATATTACAAGGGCATTCTTACATATATGAGTAAATTTATTCATAATTATTAAGGTTTTAAGGTCCAATTAGACTACTGGTACAAAAAATAGTATACATACTACGGTTGAAAAGACTATACTTGCCCTTGTGCCTTAAGGGGAGAGATACATAACCTCGCTCCGCGTCAAATGCAGAGCAATTTTATTTCCAAAAATTCTAGCTTAAAGCGCTATATATAGCTATATTGTTATCCAATGTAGAAAAAGAAAGGTTCAAAGAAGGACACCTGCGCATTTTCACAACAAAAATCATTAAACAAAAAATGTAGTACATAATTAAAAACCGAGTATTTGAGCAATGGAAAAATAGTCCGTGTGACAATTATCGTGGGAATATCAGAGATTAAAAGTAGGAGAAGCCGTAGATTATTCTACCAGCAATGTATTTCGAGTATTAAATTTTATTATTAAGGTTATTTAAAAGAGATATTTTGGAAATAAAATCCGGCGTGAAAAGCTTGGTTCATATAATTTTTCAAGCAGACATGATGAAACTACGCATGCGTTATTTTGGTAAAACTTCATCATGCATTACATAGATGGCAGTGAACCTGTGTGGTCATTAGATTATAAGCTACGCTTCTTAACCGCCCAGGTGGCGCGGAGATGTTTACATAATGGAAATTAAAACGCACAGACGCCAAATGATTTACAGATACATATTTTCATATTGATTTTATTGGAAAAACAAATACGTATATTATAGTGATATAAATAGAATTAATTTCAATATGAATGTGTGATATAATCATAGATATACGTAAATAGTTACATATCTATGGATATGATTCAAATATTATCTAACGTCATTAAAACGTTTTGTTAATTTCTTTCAAAAAAACTATTTTCTATTAATTTTTATCTTCGTAATTTCGTACTGAAATTAACATTTTTGCAGAAAGTAGTACTGACGCACTGAATTTTAACGTTTTGTACTGAATACAGTACAATTGTACCGAAACGGCAGCCCTGTTTCTTGAATTTCTCAATGATCTAATAATATAGAACTACTAGATGGACTGTAGAGAGAGAGGAATTGACCTCTACATACAAAGGAGACAGATATACAAAACCGTTAGTTGTGGGCAAAACATGGCGATATCGCATTGTTTTGTATATAAACTTTCTCAATTTTGTTGATTTATACATATTTATTTGTCTTTTTGGTAATTTGGATTATGTACTTTATTAATAGATTTCTTCTAGAATTGATTTTATTTCATACACCACTGACTTTATTTTTATTTAAAGAAATACGAGTATAAAGACAACTGTGGATTCATGATGATTCAATCAACTATTTTTATTTATAAAATTGTGATTGTAATTAGACACATTTTAAGAATTTCATTTTTATTTGATATAGGTAATGTATTAAATTGAGAATCATCAAGAATATTGGCAAATGTTAACTTCAGCTTATAATTTAACAGTGTTGTTCTCATGGATTTAGTGTAATATATATTTGGTTAAAAGTGCTATTATCAGTAACAAAATTAGAAATAAATATTTTAAATTGTTGAATATTATATATACCAGCTTCGCAGTGCTTGGAGTCACATATTTAAGACACAATGGTAATGTCATGTGCAGCGTATGGTTGTACTAATAGGGCAGAAAAGGGAATGAACGTATCATTTCACAGGTTAACTATTCTTAATAAAATACATGATTTGTAGATTTGATATAAAAAATTTTAGTTTTCAATCTAATCAAGTACTATGCAAGCAGTGGATAATTTGTACTAAACGAAAGGATTTTAAGCCATCAAAATATTCAAGATTGTGTTCAGAGCATTTTGTTCCTGAAGATTTTGTTATAAGTTATGGAAGAAAATATTTGCCCCAAAATGCAATCTCAGCGATTAAAAATTACTGATGCACCAAGCAAAGAACTGTTAAAGAAAGATTTCTATTCGTAGTTATTATTCTACCTAGATATTTTTAATGTTCTATTTACCTTATAGCTCAGAATCCCCAAATGTAACTAATGTTGAAGTATTTGAATTAGTCACAGAAAAAACATCTCACGAAATAATAGAAGTTGTTATTCTAGCTTTATGTATTTTTAATATTTCTTTCTCCAGTTTTCTTCGATCACATATTTACCATTTACGTATTTGTTAATCCATATTAATTATATGTACATATATTTTAATAAAAAATTAAGCATTAATTGTCTTTTATTTTGAATATATCAGAAGTTGTAAGGAACACCTAAGGAAAGCTGTCAGTTTCTATATTTATTTTTTCAGAACGTAATATTTTGAAAAATTCTAGTGGTCAATTCAAAATTTTCAACTGATATCTGTAGTGATTTTTATAATATTTTTCTAATACTACTGTTTTAAATAAAAACTGAATGATCATCAAACATGCTAAAATAGGTATTATTAGAAGAACAAAATCATATAGTTATCTCATAGTCATTAAAAGTCATATTTATTTAATTTTCTTTCCTTAATGAAGAATGGCAACTAGCATAGATACCTTTAAAATGTTATTAAACAGAATATATTTAATACCATATTAATAATATATATTTAATTATTTATCTTTTTGATTATTAAAGTTGCAATACCTTTACTTTCCTCTTAATATAGCATATTTTTAACAAAATAATACTTTTAAACTTTATAAGCCATTACAAGCTATAGCAACATATTTGAATTTTGCCCACATAAAACGGTCAATTTTGTTCATCCTTGTCAAACTTTCGACGCTCATATATTTTCCTTCTTTCTCCTATGGTGTGGGTCACTTCCTAATCAGCAAGACATAGCGTACACTCCATCTAGTAGTATAATAGTATTAGATCATTGGAATTTCTTGTAAAGCCATAACAAGCACAGTGTAGGGTACGTTCGGAAATGAAATAGTACATGGGCAGAGTAAATGGTATTTACAACTCTACCCAATTTGAGGTTTTTATTGCCGGTCTTTAGTAATTTGCTACCGTTACATAAACTGCTGTTGCATGGAAGAAAATTACCAATTATATAGATAGCTCTATTGTGCGAGTGAATCTGAACGCACTCTGCAAACCACGTGACTATAGTCAACAGAGAACCATATAAATACTACTAGAAATAATGCGACTTTCCGCCAGTTCTTCTGGCTACCATCATGAGATAGAAAACATATTGCTACGCTACTCTTTGAGATATCGGTTGAGTGCGCATGCGACAGCCGACAGTGGGTAGAACCAATGAACGTCAAACGAACGCATACAAACAACGAAGACATACATAACCGTAAAAATTTAGAGAAAAGGAAAACGTGTTTAGGTGTTTACGTTTAGCTGAAAGTTATTAAGCGTTTTGTGTTAGGTATGTCGAAGTCAAGTTACTCGAGATCCTGCTACATGTGCGATAATAAACAACTGCGTAATGCAAAAGTTGAATATAGTTTTCATAAGTATGTATAATGTTTCTCAGCTATTATAAAGTTATGTACAATATCTATTGTAGGTTTCCAAATGATGAGTTAACGCGTATAAAATGGTTGCGTTTCTGTAATTTAGCAGACACCGATGATGTATCGAGAATTGTTCTGTGTTCAAATCATTTTACTTCGGCGGATTTCACCAATTATGTTCCGAAGCAACTCGGTGGATATTTGAAATTAAAACCTGGTGCTGTTCCGGTAATTCGTCACCCCAAAATAAAGAAAATGAAAACGTAACTTTTACTGGCATCACACATTCAGCATCAGCATTCGTCATATATTATTAGTTAAAATATTGTTGTAAATAGCTTCGAAATTTGTAAAAGAATTTGCTCTATTGTAATAAATATAATATAGTATATTAGGTAAATAATGTGAGTAAATAAAGAAATTGATTTTTTTCAGTTAATTTCTTAATTTCTTATGTTACATATCAACTTGTTTTTCCCCCAGTTATGAAAAATCTTTTATTAACCACACATATAATTTTCTATCTATTGGAGTGGTTGATCTTTTAAGGTGAGTATTAATTTTGATTCAGGTGACATATTTACATAATTAAATTAACGTTTTATTACTACACCATTGAATTTGAATGGTAATAATGGATACAAAATAAATCTCTGTATCAACTTCAACCTAAAAAATCTTGCTTTCATATTTATATTGGATCAGAATCCTTTTTACAAATGTTCCTTTGATAAAAATTTCGTAATATATGTTATACATAAAACAGCTTACGGTAGAATCACATTATATAAAATAAAATAGAATTCTTGAGACTATTCAAACGATAAAACGATAAATAATTTTCATTTGTATAAAATTTCACAAAGTGAGGCAATTGCGTATGTCGTAGGTGACAGGCAAACATAATATCTATCAAAATGTTAAACACCCTAAAAACCAAAATCTTAGCGCCTTTCGCCTCGTTCTGGGATTGGCTACGAAGTTCATGCGCACAAATGGATAGTCTCTGAAAGTGAGATGCAGATATATATTTTGTTTCACTTTGATTGCCAGACTCTTTGTACATGTAAAGAATAGCTAAGGAGCATTATATCTCTTTAATAGTTATATGCAGAGAACAGGGTTGTTTCGTTCGTTCACGTTTCGCCCTTGCTCCGTGAATTTCCAGCTTTTTGAATAATACCATCAAAACCATAATAAAATCAGTCGTCACGCCTACACTGAACGCACGACATTTTTTAAAAACCCCTTTTACGGTATCAGGGGACTCGAGGTCGAAAATTTTCGTCATAACAATACTTCCTTATACTACGTATAAGAAAGTAAAAAAGTCACAAATATTCAATAATCTCTATATGGATAATCGAATTTCATTGTTTTATTATTATTAATATAAAGTATGAAAAATTTAATAATTGTTCATTATTATGTACCTATCTATATACCTATGCATCTCTATTCTTACCTGTGTTCTATATCATAAGTAGGCCGCGGACACGAGCGAGCCATGACTCATCGCCCATGGGCGCACTATTCAAATGTTGTATTTTTAAAAAGGTTTTAATTTTATTTATATAATTGGATAACAAGTGGCTGGTGATCTATAAAATACAAAATACCTTATTGTTTGTTCATTTTCTCTTCTGTAAGACTTGTTCTCTTTGAATTAAGTACATCCTTGTAGATAGAAAACGTCCTTTTTACATCGCAACTGGTTATAGGTGCGTACTGGAAATATTCTTTTATTTCAGCGTATTTAGCATACACAATTGCCGCAATGTTATTAAATCTGGATTTCTATTAAAAACTGCGTTTAACTTTTGCCGAAGGCCACATCCAAAGTCACTTGGAATACTTTTGAAATTATTAATACCCACATCTAATGTGGTTAACCCATCTTTACTTTCTTATACGTAGTATAAGGAAGTATTGTGATGATGAAAACTTTCGACCTCGAGATTTTTGCAGATGTTCACGTTTTGAAGTCCCTGATACCAAAAAAAGTGATTTTTAAAAAAATGTTTCTCTCTCTGTGTGTGTGACCACGATAGCGGTCAAACCGCTATAGGTATCAATTCTAAATTTTCTATTTACGTGTATAATCTCCCTCTTGAGATCTGATTAGTTCTTCAGTAAAATCGGTAGACCGGATAGCAGTTTATTTCAGCGAAAAAGTCGAATTTTGCCAATATTTCGTCAACTACTAAGTTTAAACAAATTTATAAAGAATTCATATATACTTAAAATTAAAATTGAGAATAACTATTTAAAAAGTTGTTCAAAATTCCTACTGGAAGTAGGTCTTTTACTCCTATCGAAAATCTGTTTTTTGCCAATATTTCGCAAGTCATGCTTTTTAGACAAGTACGTTATGGGTACAAAAGTATTTGAAACATAATTTTCAATATCTTTTGTATAACAAAAATTTCAAAATTCAGACCGGAAGTACCACTTTTACTCTTATCGAATAGCGATTTTTTGCAAATATGTCGTAAGTTATGCATTTTATATATATTTATCAAGAGTACAAAAGTATTTAGAACTAGATTTGCAATATTTTTTGTATATGTGAAATTTCAAAATTCGGACCGGAAGCAGCACTGTTACTCTTAGCGAGTAGCACTTTTTTGATAATATCTTGCAAAGTATGCATTCTATAGAGATTTATTAAGGGCATAGAAGTACTTAGAATAGGATTTTAAATAATTTTTATATAAAAAAACTTTTAAAACTCTATAATTTGAAACGCCCATACGTATAAGAAAGACGTGTGGTGACCACACCTCATCTTTAATTTGAAATTCGATTTTCAAAATATGTGATTAGTTTAGGCAAATTTCCAAAGTGTTCCTGAAGGAATAACAACTGATTTTTTAAATTTGGGATTTGTGTTAATTCCTTGTACTAAGAAATATTTTGAGCATCGTCATTTAAACATGTAACGAAATTTTGTAAACTATCGAAATTCTCTGCATAAAAACTATTTATGTGTATGTTTTAGCAAAGCTATGTGAGAACGTGCGATATTTTGGCATTCTGTAACGATATTTTACAGACTTTGTAATAAATTTCGGAATCACTGGCAATTCATTGTCATATTAGAAAAAGGAACAGAAACAACGTTCTAGATCTAAATAAATGATAACTAAAAATGTACGCGTATTATATGTTATCGAAACTAAATAACAGTAAGTATTTAGATATTTACATTATTTCTCTTGCGAAATATAAGGTAAATATAATAAATTTTAAATACCTCTCAGGCTACCTACGCCGATGTAGAAAGAATTTTACTCATAAATTCCTTATTTTATAGCCATTTTTTGCTCGCATTCTCGAGCACTTCTCGGGCGTAAACAGATGTTGCAGTTCACCATATGAATTAGTGCTATTGAGTAAGCGTGTGTTGTTTACATTATTTCTTTGCTCCGTTGTAACTTCGTCGTAGTTTAACTCGGTCATGTCCGCGCCCTGATCATAAGTGTAAGTATCATATTCATAACATCCAATGTATTTGGATTTTAAAACTTTTTAAATCATATTCTTTCCTGAGAATTCATTCATTATTTACATTAACTCTTTTTATAACCGTCCGGACCCGGGACTGTATAAAAGAAATCTTTTCGTGGTCATAAATTACTTTTGGGAACTGGGTTTGTCTGGTGCAATTTCTGAAGTTCGGTGTGGAAGAAGTACGTACCAACCGTCTACCTCTATCTATATTAGCCAAGATATTTTATTTTTATTCTGCCCATTAAAAATGCTGTATATTTATAAATATTATTTAAATATTTATACTGAGTAATATTCAAAAGTCTCTAAAATGAAATATTTGAATTTATATTTTATTTAATTCCAAAATTTAAATTTTGTTTTCTTAATTTTAAACAAAGTGACATCTATCGGTTAAAAGTAAGAAGTCAGCATAATCCTCTTTGATGGTGCCACCTAAAGTTTCAATCCTGCCAAATCCATTTCGGTTCGTATCTAAGATTTTAGCGTTTCGTAAGTACTACTAGTAATAATTGGATGGCGCTACAATGTTAATTCTAACAAACTAAACTAATTCTGAAGAAAAGATCTAAAAACATTTCAAGGTCATTTTACCTGCTTATTGAATTTCTACCTACAAACGTAGATTTAGTCTGGCAGACTTTCTTTGCAATTTGATTTTATACGTATGAATATGAATCTAATCGATACTTGTCAACTTTCATGCTGAAGGGAGAAAGACGCGCGAACTTTAAGCATTCATTTGAATTTATTTGTAAAAATTTAAAATTACGTTTCTTTTATTTATAAATTAAGTTATTCTTAAACATACTCGCTAAAGGTAGGTGATACTTATCCATTCGACTTTCTTATTTCATATATATTTATATTTTGTAATTTATATTAATACAATGTTGTTCTCTTATTTTGGAAATAAACTAATATTATTATTATAAGGCCGTTTGACACTTACGTAAATTTTAAATAAAATTCACAACTTAATTCACACGCAAATTTTATAATAAATACATATCGTGGCATACATAAATTTTAGCTTGTAGATTTGGTTGTTAATTCACATGTAAATTATTTAGAACATGTTCTATTTTCTGGGTGGGTGTTTCTAGTAAATCTGCGCGCTCTCTAATCTTTGCTTTAGATTTAAATATCTTAAAATATTTTGAATTAAGGGATATGATAAGTCTACTGACACTAATTTTTCAAATTCCAAAAATAAGTGATGATGTGATTGTGGATGTTAAATGTTATTCTAAAATACATATTGCAAGACGATGTAACGAAGAAATGTCATTTTTTCTATACATTTTATCTTATAATTGACAATGGATATTGCAGTACAAGCTGAAAAAGGTTCAAAGTACTAACCTTTAATAAAATCTTTGATTGCTTATGAATTAGTTTGTTTGTATAACTTGTTGGGTATGTACTATCCTCAACAATAATTGATGATTATTCATTCAGACTTGTATCATGGCAGTTGTTGTTACGATTCAGGCCTAGATAAAATAAAAATAACTAGAACCATAATAAAATAAGTAATGTCAAAGCCGAGTACATTTAAGTGTGTGTTGTGTATGTAATCGCACAGTTATTATTGATGAGAATGGTAATAAAACTACACTAAATACTTATCACCTTTTATTGCTTTTTTACACCTTATATATATATATCCCGAAACATCAAAAGAATGTCCCACCTTCCCTCTCCCGTGATAGTCTCTGTAATTCAGGATGACCAACCTTACTCTGATACATTTCACTGCTAATACATAACAACTCTTCCCTCTCCCAGAAACAACTAATACATTTACAAATTTAATCTCACTGGAGGTCTAGTAACACGTTTAGATCGCCGCAACTCAGAAATGTCACTGGAGCAAGGCTGAGTCCGGACGGCAGGTAAAACAGCTTGACTAGTTTCAGCCAAACCGGAAGATTCAGTTATACTTTCGGGTTCACCGCTATTTTCAGGTAGTGATGCTGAAATTGGAACCTCAGGACTTTGGTAAGCATTAGTATTGTCCCCAGCACCGGGCGAAGCCAGGTCGTCACACAAGACAGGCAGGCATGTATTCCTAATCCTACTTATTGGCGTATTCTCCCCAATTGACCTTATTTGATCAATGTGTCTTTTCCAGATTCTAGAATCGTCTAATCTAATTAGGTAATGCAATTTGCCCAATCTCTTTTCCACACGACCGAACTCCCACTTATCGCAATGAATGTAATCTCTAGCCTCTACTCTCTCTCCTACTATCAAATCCCGTGCCCCTTTTACGTTAGGTAAGGTGTTACCTGGTGCATTATTAGCACTTGGCCTAAATAAGTCTAACCGCGACCTAATTTCCCTACCAAACATCAAGTAAGCAGGACTTACACCGGTTACTGTATGCGGTGATTGTCTGTACTGTGAAAGAAATTTAGAAAGTTGTCTTTCTCTATCACTATCGCTTCCCTTAAGTGCCCTTAATGCCTGTTTAAAAGTTTGTACATACCTCTCCGCCAAACCGTTGGTTGCGGGGTGGTACGGTGCACTTAGTTTGTGTATAATCCCGTCTTTCTGCAAAAATGTCTTAAATTCGTATGACACGAAAGTTTGCGCATTATCTGAAACTAATATACAAGGGATTCCGTATGTCGCAAAAATTTTCGTTAATAGCAGAATCGTAGTTTGAGAAGTCGTATTCTTAACTACATGTATTTCAGGCCATCGAGTATGTGCGTCTACTAAAATAAAATAATAATAATTCATGAATGGCCCTGCAAAGTCTATATGCACTCTCTCAAAAGGTGTAGTAGGCGTTTTCCATGGGTGAATTGGAGCTTTTTCCGGATTATTTTTAATTTTGTTACAATCTATGCAATTTTTGCAAATAATCTCTATATCATAGGAAATGCCCGGCCACCAACAATGACCTCGTGCTAGCGCTTTCATTCTAACAACTCCGAAGTGTGAAGAGTGTAATTCCTGTAAAACTCTCATACGTAAATTCTCAGGGATTACCACCATCTGCTGTCTAAAAATGCAATTTCCTTGTAATGTGAATTCTGTTTGTGGTATATTGAATCTATCTTTTGCTTGTATGCTTTTACCTAACCTTAAAGCAGTGAATAATTCCTTTAAACTTTTATCTTTTGCAGTTTCTAACTCTAATTCTTTTACTGTAATGGGTAGCGTCTCTATTTGAAATATTTCGAATTTATCTGAAACATCGTAATTATGAATGCTCGTTGAGTTAACAGGTAGCCTTGATAACGCGTCAGCATTTGCGTGTAGTTTTGTATTTTTGTATTTAATTTTGTAACTAAAACATTGTAAAAATAAAGCATAATGCTGCATGCGTGAAGTTGTTAATGTAGGTAGGTTTTTAGTAGGTGAAAATATTTGAACTAAAGGCTGATGGTCTACCAACAACGTAAATGGACGACCATACAGATAATAATAAAATTTTTTAATACCAAAAATTATTCCGTATGCTTCTTTGTCAATTTGAGCATATTTTTGTTGTACTTTCGTTAGGGTTTGTGATGCAAACTGGATTGGACGTTCCGTGCCGTCAGGGTATGTGTGCGATAGTACCGCTCCTACCGCGTATGGACTGGCATCCGTAGCTAAAACTAGTGGAAGTGTTGGATCAAAATGTGCTAACACGCGCTCCGAAACGATTTCGTTTTTAACTGCTATGAATGCTTTTTTGCAATTCTTGTCCCATTTGAAAGGAACTCCATCCTTTAATAAATTGTAAATTGGATGTAATATAGTACTTAAATTTTTAAGGAAACGGCCGTAATAGTTTACTAAACCGACAAATGCTCTAACTTCAGTTTTGTTAGATGGAACTTTCGCGTTTTGAATCCCTTCCATTTTCTCTTTTGTTTTGTGTATTCCAAATTTATCAATAATGTACCCGCAGTATTCGATTTCTTTGGCAAAAAATTTGCATTTTTCATAATTTACACGGATATTATATTTGGCTAATCGGCTTAGAACTTTTTCCAAGCGTTCCAAATGTGTATTATCGTCCGGCCCTGTAATTTTTATGTCGTCTAGAAACACTGAAACACCCGGTATATCCTTTAGGATGTTTTCGAATTCGCGTTGCCAAATTGCCGGTGCACTGGCTATTCCATACATTAATCTAGTACTTCTGTATAACCCCTTTGGTGTACTTAAGGTAAGATATTTTCTATCCTCCGGACGTACTTCCATTTGTAAATACGCTTGTTGTAAATCCAATTTTGTAAACTTGTCACCGCCCGCCATTGACGAAAATAACAATTCAATGGTAGGTAATGGATATTCATCGATGACTAAATTTGGATTCAAAGTGCATTTAAAATCTCCGCAAATTCTAATATTTCCGTTTGCTTTTACGATCGGAACAATGGGCGTCGCGTATTGCGAACTATTTACTTTCTCTAACACCCCTTCCTTTTCTAGATAATCTAGTTCCTGTTCCACCTTTGTGAGGAGTGCATAAGGCACTTTCCTAGCCTTAACAAAAAATGGTTGTGTATCCTTTTTTATTTTAAGACTAGCCTGCAATCCCGTAATTTTACCCATATTCTTTTCAAAAACTACCGAATATTTTGTCAGAATACCATTAAGATGTGTATTTGTATCTATGTGTGCAATATCTGATGTATTTAGAAAATTAATGTTCAATTGACGTATCCACTCACGCCCGAGCAAAGGTCGTTTATCAGAATTAACAACGTATAAATTTAATTTCTTTGTAATATTTCCGTATGCAACCTGTACTTGTGTGAAACCTACAACGTCCAGCCTTTGCTTACAATACGTAACTAAATTTATTGGTGTCTTTTGTAATTGTAAATTAGAAAAATACCTTTTGAATGATTCCAAATTCAGCAATGTAACAGCTGCGCCCGAATCCAATTCAAACAAAATCCTTACCTGATTTATCCGTAATTCCAATGTAAATTTTTCTCTGTATTGAGAATGTTCAGAGTGCACTGATAAAATCTCATCCACCTGATCCACTCGACCTGCATCTCTGGACTTCATGCACACCTTGCTCAAATGACCCTTCCGCCCACATGTAAAACAGGTCAAATTTTGTTGTTTGCATTTATTTGCTAAATGTTTCTCGGACCCACACCTAAAACATTTTAAAGAGCTTTTAGTATCCTTATAGTTTCTAGAATTATGAGCTCGTTGCACTCCACTTGACACTGTACTCTGCTTTTTATTTTGCACTCTTGTAGTTCCCACACTGTATACACTGGACGTGTTAGGCCGATGAAGTTGTGCCGCATCTCTAGCTGAGGTTTCCATACCCACTGCTATCTCGACTGCTTTTTCGATGTTCAGGTCCTTTTGCTCAAGCAATCTACTTTGAATATTTTGACCTCGTAGGCCAAAAACAAATTGATTACGTAATGCCTTCTTAAGGTAATCTCCAAACTTACATGTTGTTGCCATTCTCTGCAATGCAGTTAAATAGTCTTGGGCACTCTCCCCTTCATGTTGTTTTCTTTGCAGGAATCTAAAATTCTCAGCAATTTCTAATGGTTCCGGATTATAGTGCAATTTCATTGTATTCACTAATTGTTCATATGTCTTGCTTCCTGGATCTTCCGGTGATATTTTATCACATAAGACATCGTACGCATCTGGCCCCATGTAGTGTAATAGGTACGCCGCTTGTTTATCGGTTGGCACCGAAAAAACGTTAAAAGCACTCTCTAGTCTCATCAACCATCTATCGAATTTTTTTGCTGTATCGAATATTTCGATAGAAAAAACTGTGTGTATTGCATGTGTCGCTGTTGTTTCCGACATATTAGTTTGTAAATGTATATAGGTGCTTGTACGAACGTAATTGTAGCTGTAGCTATTCCTTTGTTTTTAAGACGCCATGCGGTCTGTCTTACCGATATAAAAAAATAAATGTTTTGTATCACTTATTTATCGTAGAATAATTGTAGATTCGAACTGCCTCGTCGCCAAACTGTTGTGTATGTAATCGCACAGTTATTATTGATGAGAATGGTAATAAAACTACACTAAATACTTATCACCTTTTATTGCTTTTTTACACCTTATATATATATATCCCGAAACATCAAAAGAATGTCCCACCTTCCCTCTCCCGTGATAGTCTCTGTAATTCAGGATGACCAACCTTACTCTGATACATTTCACTGCTAATACATAACAGTGTGTATCTAATTAACTTTTATGAAGTGATATACCTCACTTCAACCAGTATGAAGGCTGAAATTCTACATATATAACACAATAAAATCCATGAAGATTTCAAACAATAGCAATTAAACGGGGGTGAAAGAAAAATTAAATAGTTGAAATATAAGTAAACTAGTTTGATAATGACATGTAATGTCGAAACTGCAGTCACATAGTGATTAAAATAAAGTGAAGTTATTCAAATTTAATTGAGTGTTTTATTTTACTTACGTATATCCAGTATCATGAATCTTCACAAAGTAACAGCCGAAAGTGTTATATATTTTAAACTAGTTTTGTTTGATAACCCCAATGCAACTTCAATTATTAGGAATTACTATTATTGAAAGCAATTTTTAAAATCGCAGGTAAATATATACAAATTGAAGAAACGTCCATATACAGACCACGTGTAGGCAGTACTTACTATATTGATAATTACCAAGAATGTAAATGTATAATGAAAGTTGCTGCGACTTCCCTGATGAGATGAAGTATTGTGGGTGAAAAAACCAGGATTAATTATAACACTTCTACAGTAAGAAGGATAGTGTTTCTATTATAATAATAAATTTATTATATCAATAATAAGATATACATACAGTTTACACAATAGCACATCAAGCAAAAATGTAATGATAACGTCAACACAGGGCTAATTTATGTCATTGACATTGTAGAATGCTTCTTGAAGGAGAATGTCCTTTATTTTCTCTTTAGATACGAAAGTAGACAGATGTCTACACATAACTTTGATTTTGTTAAATAATTACCCGTGACGTGTTGTACTGAAGTGGCTTTATTTTGTCCTATGTAATGCGGGATGTGCAGCAAATGGTGATGAGGGGTGGAGACTTCTGTAATCTCACCCCTAGTCATGAGGTGTGACAGCTTTTTCAAAGCCCTCCTTAGTTGTTGCAGAATATGTGTCTAGGCTAATGGACTTATCATAAGTTCTCTGAAGAGAGGTTTGCAGCGAATAGTTTGTGAAACACAGACAATTGCTCGAACAGCCTTCTTCTGCAGGATGAACACCTTTTCTACATAGGCCTACTTACCCCATATTGGTTAAACATTGTTGATATGTGATTTGATAGTCCATAGTATGTCGTTATTCCAGTAGACTATCAGTTATAAATCTGATACGTCTAATTGCATAAGTAGCAGAAGATAAGTGTTTGACTAATTCAACTATCTGCGGCTTCCATGTTAATCTTGTGTCTAGTCTAATATCAAGGAATTTTCAATTCGTAGAATATATGTTTGATCTATGTTTACTAGTAAAATAAATTGTCTCACATTTATCCTGGTTAAGTGATAAATGATTGGCTGTGAACCATTTAAATTTCTAAATTCTGAAGATACCAAAACCTTAAAATAATGTGGTGTTTATAATGCATTTTCTTTGTAAAACGTACTACATTACTGGTTTGAAAGCCTCACATAAACCAGTCAAGTTGATGAAACCATGCAACGTTTTCTTCTTTTACATAATATATCTAGTTATACCGAATATATAGAAGACTGTTTTAGACATACCTGTTGAACACGTAGAAAAAAATTAGAATAACCCAAACCACAGTCTTTTTTTCTATTATGTTATAAAAGGGTAATTGTGAGTATAATAAGGGAAAAAAATAGTAATCCTACGATTCTTCAATAAAACATTTACTTAAATCTACTTTATCAGAGTTAAGCTATATAGGTTATGTTGATATGTAATTCAAGGGCAAACGATGTGAAAAGCAAATCAAACAAAATATACTCTTATGTAAAATTTAATAGAAAACATCAAAATATATTTACATTTTTTATAAACTTCCGGATTAAATTGTGGGTGTGGCGTTGAGAATATTTCATTGGCTGAGCACTTTCATTCATTCGTATTAATCCATTTGAAAGATATCAGAGGACGACACTTTACTACATAAGAAATATTTACAGTTTTCTCTAGGTTGTATAACTATAGTATTTATAAACAAGGATACAACAAATTAAAGGTATTGTGCATAAATAAATGTATTATAATATTGGAGTTCACCCAGTATTTTATTCGGGGTTGGAAAAGCCAGCCCTTACACTAAAAACTACGCTAAAACTTAATGCAGAAAAACAATTTATTATTATTGTTTAATCGGTTTAATTTGTATAATTTTAACATATGGCAGCAATGAAAAGTACCAGATGACAGACGATCACTTAAAGGTGAGTGGTCATGTCCAGCGAACACTCAACTGTTGTGAAGTGAACGGTTGGAGCGGGAACGGTTCCCGATCCGCCTGCTGAATGAAAGCATTTTCTTTGCTAACTTCGTAAATATAAAACAGATTAGGCTTTTGTCGGAGTAAACAGTCCCAGTTTAATTGATTTACATAATTCATCTCATTAGTAAAAGCATAGGCATCTTTCAATTAACCTTTGCGTTATCAAGGTATTTTTTATACGCTTAATACCAAGGGGGTAATCTGATTACCCCATACTTTAATAACATATTTTTAGATTTATTTATACTGTTTTGTTAAGAAAATAAAACAACAGTAAATTTTGAACATTTATTCATTAATTGAGTAAAAAAATACTGTGAAATTATAAAACTATTAATGACTATTGCAAGAAATACATTTTGCCAAAATCATTTCTGTGCGATGATTTTTACATACTGGTTTTTTGCACTCCGCACAACAAATTCTAGTTTTTCTGTCTTTCGCTCTTGAACAAAACTCACATCGCTTGCCTGACAATAAGTTTGATGGCTGTTCAGCAGCAGCAACGTTTCTTGCTTCATTTTTTAAGTCTGGGCAAACAGCTTCCATTGCCGTAGTTATCGAGTGGTGAATCCCTGTAGGGTTACTATATCTAGTCTTGATATGAGGCCGTACTAGTTCTAGAGCTAATTTTTGCAAAAACATTCTTCTGTTAGATTTGTTCTTTTTTTCCCAATCAGGATTTTTTTCTTTCCATATTAGGAAAGCATTGAGTGCTGCCATGTCAATGACTTCCATGAAAAGACGATAAGGCCACCTTCTGGTCTGTCGTACGCAACTGTATTGTCGAGTCATTTTGTCACCCACGTCTACACCACCTTTAGTGTTATTGTAATCCAAAATGATTGTAGGTTTCTTGGTTTCATTGTCGATAGATTTATCATTATGTTGCGTGGAGAGAAGAATAACGGCTTTACCTTTCTTTGGTACATGAGAGACTAAAGTCATATTCTTGGTAAACCCAAACAAGCTTGAGTCAACTTCTCTTGTTTTATTAGGAAGAAATTCCTTGGGAATTTCAACTTTATTTGCTCGTAGAGTGCCTGTCAAAGTCAATTTGTTTTGTAACAAAAATTCGGCTAATGGAACAGAGGTAAAAAAGTTGTCTGTAGTAATTCCTCTTCCCGTACCAAAAAAGGGTTTTGTCATGTCTTTTACAACTCTTTGGCTTTGATTCACTTCTCGCTGATTGTTTTTCATACCAGTATAAATTTGTAAATTGCAAATATACCCTGAACTGCTATCCGCGCAGATCCATATTTTGATCCCATATCGTCCTGGCTTACTTTTCATATATACACGAAATGGACAGTGGCCTCTAAACACGGCAAGACGTTCATCAACAGTTAGAGATTCGTACGGGCTAAAATGTGCCTGACAAGCCGAAACAAATGTATCAAAAACCTTTCTAAATGCTTCCAGTTTATCCCCAGTTTGTTCAATTCTCTGAGCTCTAGTCTTCCTATCATCAAATCGTAGTGCAGATGAAATTGTAATAAATCGGGTTCTAGACATCGTTGCCGAAAAAAACGGTATTCTGAAAGCTGGATCAGATGTCCATAGCTCAAAAATCGATTCTTTTGCTGAATGTGTTACACCGGCTGCTATAAGAATTCCAATAAAAGCATTGAGTTCCTCAACAGATATGTCAATCCACTGTCGTTGATTTGAAGGATGTTCTGCATTATAATGTTGGGTTATCATTTTACCATGTATATTAGTATACCCGCAAATTAGTGCCGCCATATTTTGTGGTATAAACAGAAAAAAAGTGTCAATGATATTTCCAACATTTTTAGTAGTACTTGTTACACCAGGTTTACTAGTAACTATATTGTGAACATTTCTCTTGCTTCCTTTAGGAGGAACAGAATTCCACTCACATCCGTTCTTTCCTTTATAAGTAATATTTTCGGCTACATCACATTGTGACACAGGCGTCTCGTTATCGTCCAATTCTACATCAATATCACGTTGATCTATTTCATCGTCATAGTCACTATTTTCAGACAAATTATCCTCAACATCACTTTCAGTTATTGCAAAGTACATGTCTCTGTCCTCAGCCGGTAAATCTTCTACATCGTCAGCATTGAGTATGGCCTCTAGTTCTTCTGCAGTATACCTATGTGAAAACCAGAAACCATACTACTTATGGATAAAAAAACTCTAGATATTACAGTACCTTTTTTTTGACATTATTTTTGTGATATCTTGATGAAAAATGGTGATAATCGTGAAACAATATAGCACACACTAGTTATGAGATGCGCTGTAGAGTCATCAGCTGTGATAGCGCACGCGTAGTATGGTTAACATTTCGAACCAAGAAATACCAAGGGGGTAATCTAGTTACCCCACGGCTTCAAAATAGAAAATTTATAACTATCTAGAAATTTATATCTACAAATTCATTCTGAAATGTGTTTATCACTAACTTAAATGCAAATAGCAAAGATTTTACAAAAAAACG
Organism: Amphimallon solstitiale; assembly: GCA_963170755.1. Classification (NCBI taxonomy): domain Eukaryota; kingdom Metazoa; phylum Arthropoda; class Insecta; order Coleoptera; family Scarabaeidae; genus Amphimallon; species Amphimallon solstitiale. Next base: position 49,434,775 of record OY720685.1, read on the forward strand.
AAAACTCCCAAAAAAGTTATTATAAAATAATACCCACTGGGGTAACAGAGTGACCCCCTTGGTCACGCAAAGGTTAAGGATAACAGGTTCTCCCATTATAAGAAATACATGTACGTCATAATGCGCTATGAACGAAAACGCGTTCGGACGAGTCGCTTGCAAATTTGTGGGTAAGGTCTGCTCTCATAGTGCGCATCTTAGGAAGTGACGTACATGTATTTCTTGTAATGGGAGAACTACTAAATTTTATAATTAGTAACCGCAAAAATTGTTGTTAATTATAATTTTAAATTATAATGAATAATTAAAGTATCGCATACCACACAACTAGCCTCTAAATAATTGCAAGATAATATCGCCATCTATATTATATGTGCTACACTGTTAGGCGAAGTAAATGTAACAGATATCTGTAATGTATGTAAAGATCCACCAAAAATGTAAACAAATTTTATTTCATGGATCACTTAAAAAATTACACATGTATTTAGCTACTGTTACTATTTTAAGGTTAAGGTAAAAATAGTAACAGTAGCTAAATACATGTGTAATTTTTTAAGTGATCCATGAAATAAAATTTGTTTACATTTTTGGTGGATCTTTACATACATTACAGATATCTGTTACATTTACGTCGCCTAACAGTGTAGCACATATAATATAGATGTCGATATTATCTTGCAATTATTTAGAGGCTAGTTGTGTGGTATGCGATACTTTAATTATTCATTATAATTTAAAATTATAATTAACAACAATTTTTGCGGTTACAAATTATAAAATTTAGTATGTTACGAGTTATTTGAAAGTACGTAATAGACAATCAACAGTTGGCATCACTGGTTGGCACCACAAAACCAAAAAGTAACTACATAGTTTAATTTGCGAGTTTAATGAAATTGCAATATTTTAAAATATGGAGTTTTCTGTTATCCTTAATTGAAAGATGCCTATGCTTTTACTAATGAGATGAATTATGTAAATCAATTAAACTGGGACTGTTTACGCCGACAAAAGCCTAATAACTGTTTTATATTTACGAAGTTAGCAAAGAAATTGTCGGCTAAGAACGTTTTACATTTTTCTTCAAAATTTGTTAAGGTTGTTGCTAATTACTTAAAATGTAAATATAGGTACACTTTATTTGTTAGCAGTTTTCAGAACTTTGAAATCGTTTATTTTTTAAATAGAAACTGCACACCATGTCTATAGTATTTTTGACATATTCATCAAATTTTATAGTTCAAACTATATAGAAATTAGCAAATAAAAAAATTCCAATGCGCAACGTTTTAAAAATATCGATATTAGAATCGAATAATGTATCAAAAATTCAAAATCGATTTTAAACAAATATTGAATGAAGAATATCGATATACCTTGATATCGACATTTTTATCATGTTTATATTAAAAGTTCTTTGCTGTGGCTTTTCAAGCCATTTAGTAACAAATAATAAAATCTTTAACTCAAAATATATATTTACTCAAAAAATAAAAAAAATCCAATAAAAAGACAAACAAAATATAAATTTGTATCTATAACGTATAAGATAATCCAAAACTCAAATATATAATTCTAGTGGTATAAAACACATACATAAATACAAATAAAAAATAAACATCTTAAAACATATCTTCTTTACAATTTTGAGGAAATAGTAATTGTGATAAAGATAACACCCCATGAAGGCGATTCGGCGAACTATACGAGATGTCAAGTCTATGAAATGCAATATTCCGCTGCCGCTTTCCGATTATAAATTCTACGTAACAGCAAACATCCCAGTAGGCATTTTTCAAATTTCCAACTTCTTTCTTAAAAATAATTGTAAATGTATTCTGTATAATATGAACAGTTTCTTTTGTATATTAATGTGAAATAAATGTGTGAAATTTCAAAGATTGTTTACCAGGATATAAGTAAAATGGCATTTTTGATTAAACGATATTATCGAATAAAAAAATCGATAACAGCCAATATTATTAAATAAAAAAATATCGATTTCAATCACGATTATCGAAAAGAAAACATTGATACTTATTTACAAAACAATATATCGTGCGCATCCCTAGTTCAAATCACATATGCCTGCCCACTCTTTCTTCCGGAGGTCAGTTCGCCGATTTTCTAGTTTCGATTAATAACAATAATCTTTATAATAGCCTCATTATTTATAATATATTAACATTAAAATAATACCTTTACCTTACTTAGATTTGAAGATTTTTATTACAGTTACTGTTCTTTTCATTTTTGGTGTTTGTAGAGTTAAATCTTTGTACATATTTAAAACTGTTTTTATCATCTTTATTGTAAAAATACTTGAAGCTGTTTGGGTGGCGATTTTCACGGTTTGGTTAGAAAGTGCCTTATCTAATATGTTCGTGACGTACTTAAACGTACAGATAGTGTATAATAACACAGTAAAATATAATAAGAGAATGTTCACAGCTTCACAAATTATGGCTAGGTTATGTTATAAAATATAAAGATATCGCATACTTATAATTCCTTGTTAAATTTACTTACATAGGAACCAATACATTCAGTTAAAAATGGTACCGTTTTGGCGCGATATTTGAATTGAAAAGTTATAATATAAAGTAACAACGTACCTATGACCAAATTTGCCTTAAAATATGTATATAGAATTTCTCTTATTCGAACTTAGTAATCTCACAAAAAAAATCCATTCTGAAAACTGTCCAGGAGCCAAATTACAAAATATAAATAAAATAAAAACATGAAAAAAACTGATCAACTGTCAAACTGGCACTTAGGATTTGCAAATACTAACTTTACATGTATTTTTAGCATGTGAAACATATTTATTAGAAATGTTGAACTAATAGGTACGTTATGAAGACAATAATATGACTATATTTCAGTTTTGCATATTATTATTATTATTAGACATGATCAACAAAGATGCAGGCTACGTACTAAATGCATCAAGTAACAGAAAATGTTTTATTTTGCATAACACAAACACACTGCTGTTTATTTATTGTGTAGTTTTATATAATAATAATATTAGTTTATTTCCAAAATAAGAGAACAACATTGTATTAATATAAATTACAAAATATAAATATATATGAAATAAGAAAATAAGAAAGTCGAATGGATAAGTACCACCTACCTTTAGCGAATATGTTTAAGAATAACTTAATTTAGGGGAAGGTGGGGCAAGAGTGGCACCTTAAGCTTTGACTGGTTCCCAAAAAATGAATAAAATCAAAATGAACAAATTTATTGTAAAAATAAGATACCCTACTATATGGTATAAAATTCTATAATAGAAAAACGAATATAACTCTGGTGATAACTTAGTAATAAAAAAAAAAGTAATTTGTCTGCATATGTCTACCTTTGTCCCACCGGTGGGGCAAAAGCAGACTCTTAAAAAAAAGTTTATAAACGACAATGAACTCAAAATTTTATCATGAAATGGTATTTTTAACGACAAAACTCGCAAGTCCAGCCATCACAAACAAAATCAGAGCAATCTTCATGGCACCATTTGTTGCATGCGCTGCATTTAATCCATTCCTCATTAACTGACTCACTAAACTTTTCTTCACAATAAAAACAGCAGCAGTCAGAATCTGAAAATTATGCAAACATAAGCTATTTGTGAAAATACAATGGTAAAATTTACGAGTTACCCTGAACTGAATTTGATTTTCCTGGTATCGGTTTCTGTCGAGTATTCCCGTTGTGAGAAGTAGAGGGGCCGCTTTCTATATTTGCATCCAAGCGGATTGTTTTTCCCATGAGAGATTTATTTGCTGTTTTCATATTTTTGGACTTCTGCAACTCCCGTTCCTCCAGCTGGTCTTGCTTGTACGGGGAATTAGTGATTATATCGGCTTTTTCTTGCTTTCGCTTCTTTCTGGTTTGGGAAACAGGTTTAGCTTTTGGGAGTGGTGAGATCTCTGTTATTCTAACATGTTTTTTCTGTTCTTGGCTTTTTTCGTTGTGATTATTCTCAATTTCCTGGTTTTCTATTTCCTCGTCTTCTTCGCTGATTTGTCTAGGAGCCTCCGTAGACAAATTATGATTTTCTAACACATTTTCTGATATGTCAGGATTTTGTTCTGGCACTTCACTCACTTCTACATGAGGAGCAATGGCCGCTGCTGCTAGAAAATCGATTTCTGTAAAAACGTCAGGATTGTAAGGCGCAATTCCAGCTCTTTCAAAGCCATGTGTGATATTTGCTGGACTCAGAGCTATCATGAGGGCAGATTTAATCATCGGTGGCATATCGTACTCTGTGATGCGTTTTCCAGGATTATTTGTCATCCACTTGTCCATTTCACTATTTAGATAGGTCTTGAATGGTCCAAAAACGGTTAAGTCTAATGGTTGGAGTCTGTTCGTAGTGTGAGGGGGTAGAGTAAGGCTTATGATACCATTGGCACGACAAATTTCTATAGCCTCTAATGACTTGTGGCTCGAATGGCCGTCTACAATTAACAATACTGGCTTATCAGGTGATGGCCTAGTGCACTGAATAAAATGTTTAATAACTTTAACATATATTTCGGTATCTATCCATCCATTCTTACTAGTAATTCCAATTGTTCCTGGCATAGCACCAATCAACAGACTTGGATGCATTCGAACCCTCTTAAAAATAGCAACAGGTGGTATGAAAGAACCACTTGCACTCACACAAACTACCAAAGTAGTAGTATTCCCTTTTTCTAAAGAAGTAATTCGCCCCACCTGTTTTTTGCCCTTTTGCGCTATAATTTTAGTAGGTTTTTGTACCACAGTGACACCTGTTTCGTCTAAATTAAAAATTCTGTCGTCCGAAAAGTTGTATTTATCCTTGACTTCTTTCAGCAAGCCAAAGAATCTTTCAATATTGGTTTTTGAAAAACTGGTTACCCTAGCGAGACTTGTCGCCTCAGGTTTACGGACAGATAGCCCACCCACTCTATTTAGAAATTTCAGGCACCAGTCCTTCCCAGCCATTTTCTTCACTCTGTTAAAGCTATGTGGTATCCCGTTAATTTCAGCATATTCAAACGCAGCCTTTCGGAAATCACGTAGACACATTCCGTAATATAAACTTTCAACTGCAGCAAATGTTCCTTTAATTCTTGTTCTTGTATTGCAATAAATGTTGGTTTAAAACGTCCCAAATTAATAACTGTATCCTTTTTCAAAGATATTCGTTTAAACAGAGTGGAACGTGGTATTCCAAATCGTTCTGATGCTTGACTATATGTTAGTCGTTTCTGTTTAATGGATTTTAGTGCCAAGGCCATATTTTCCTGAGACCAATTAGCCCTTTGAGTTTTTCTTTTATAACAACGGACCATTCTTAAATAAAAGAGAATTACAAAATTATTCAGTAAAGGCAAGAGTAGACAAAAGAGGCAAGAGTAGATTTAATGTCTACTCTTGCCCCTGGTAATATATGTAATTAAAAAATTCCCCCCTAAAAAGACTACGCCACTGACTGGAAAAATTCGCTTGACATTAGAGAGGCTAGGTTTCAGTTTGTGACAGATAAAATCCTTAATCCTACTTTTAACTTATTAAGCTTAATATCGCATAATTACCACTTTCAATTCTTACATGGCACATCATAAAATTGCAACTTACCTTGTATTTTCTCAGTTTTTCCACAAATCGTCGCCGAAATTGTTCACCACACCTCTAATTCGCGGCAGCTAATTGTAACATGGTGATACCAACCGAAAAACTATAAATAGCGGCTAATTTAAATAATCTACTCTTGCCTCGCTGTCTGCGCTTGCCCCACCTTCCCCTATAAATAAAAGAAACGTAATTTTAAATTTTTACAAATAAATTCAAATGAATGCTTAAAGTTCGCGCGTCTTTCTCCTTTTAGCATGAAAGTTGACAAGTATCGATTAGATTCATACGTATAAAATCAAATTGCAAAGAAAGTCTGCCAGACTAAATCTACGTTTGTAGGTAGAAATTCAATAAGCAGGTAAAATGACCTTGAAGTGTTTTAGATCTTTTCTTCAGAATTAGTTTAGTTTGTTAGAATTAACATTGTGGCGCCATCCAATTATTACTAGTAGTACTTAATAAACGCTAAAATCTTAGATACGAACCGAAATGGATTTGGCAGGATTGTATACGGTCGGACTAGTTCATTTCGTTAAGTATGAGGGCAGACCAGTCAAATTCCCGATCAGCTGTTTGGGAAAACCGGTCATGTTATAAATCGCGCCCGCTGGCTGCCTGAGTTGGGCGAAATCGTTAAGTGTGTTGTTTACCTGCAATACCAACTTCGATTTGTTTATAATTTAAAAACATAACCTCTTACCTCTTCTAAAACATTTTAGTTTGTTTCATCATACATACAATCGTTAACATTAATTATGGAAGCATCTACTTCAAATACTGGGTAAAATGTAGTTGAGGTGAAGGGCGAGTTTTGGCAAAATGACTAGTGTACCTTATAAAGGACCTCTAATTGAACAACTTTTACTTATAAAATTATGGGTGCAAACGTACAGAAATGGAGATAAAAAATAAATTAGGTACTCACCGAGTGAATTTTGCAGGTTACATCACATGTAAGATAGGCCCGCGCCAAGCCTAATCAGCGCCGTTGGGCAAATATAAAATAAGCGCCTTTAGGTAGCCGTGATATTAGAGGGAAAATGGCTTATGTTTTTGTTCACACATGAACTTTGAAATCGTACTGAAGTAGAAGCAATAGATATAAGGGTAATATTTGGTACCTATTAAAGAATAATTTCAAGAAGTATTTTTATAAATTTATTTGTAATTTTATACAAAGATACAAAGCTGTATAAGTATTTTCTCATTAGTCATTGAAGTATATACATAGCAGTAGCCAAAATAAAAAAAAATAAATACAAAAAATATGTCCTTAATTTTAACTAAATTAAATGAATTGAACTTTCCGTGCCTTGTTTCTTGCAAATTGTTTAATTAAATCTTCGGTGTCTAATTCTTTTAATATATCGGATTCTATTGAAATAATAGCAAGATTTGTTAGTCGGTTTTGCCCCATGGTAGATCTTAGATAACTTTTTATTAATTTTAGTTTCGAAAAGGAACGTTCTGCAGTAGCAACAGAAACTGGCATTGTTAATAGAATACGCAGTAATATACTCGTATTAGGGAAACAATCTACCAAGTTACTGACTGCCATATAATTTAATATTTCCTCAGGAGATCTATTAACATTTTTGTCAAAATTTTGAAAATATTTCAATTCTTGAAGTAATTCCGCGGCGTTTATATCGCGTTCATTGCGAGTTTTATCGTACAATATATTTTCAAGTTTTTGACACGTCTCTAATTGTTCCTTTTCGGAATAATTACTAAATTTATCGATGTTCCACAAAATTTCAAAATTGCTAGAATAACACGAAAGTGTCTGGAATCGTTCATCTACTGATGTAATGATTACATCAAGAGTGTTAAAAAAACAATCTACTTTAAATTTTAAATTTTCGTCGTGCATTGGTTCATCGTCACATTCATAGTCAAAATGTTTTTTTACTTTTCGAGGTTTTAAAAATTTTTGTTTTTTGAATTTAGGTTCTATATCTAAAGTAGTTGCAATTTCTTTAGCATCAATTAATAAATCATTAAAACCTTTGTCGGAGCGATAAGCTTTCAAAAATGTATTCAAATTTGTTACGCTGTAAAATTTACTTTTGTTTTAGTTCCCGAAAGATTTTGTGTCTTTGTCTAAATACGTGGATTTTGTATAAGCTTGTGACTTTTTGGGCGTACCCTGTACATTGTTTGTTTCACCGGTTGCTAAGACTGCCTGCCGTATACCTGCGTGTGTACTAAACCTACTTTTGAGCCGTTTGATAGATTCGCCTTTTACTTGATGTAAATCCATTATCAAATTAATAATAATGAAAACAACTTGTTTTAGATTTACACTGTGTTTATTAAAAATATATATGACAATTGTTTCGCTACCTTGTAGCTTCTTCGGATAAATGTTACAGAATGAAGTGTACAACGTAAACTTATTATATTGAAAATATTACTGACTACACTACGGTTTTCCCCGCAATAAATGTAGCATACAAAACAAACAATAACTTAGGGACATTTATTAAAAATAATAAAGATAAAACTTCAAAAGATAACAAATCGGGTGTCTATAAATTATCGTGTGGTACATGCCATAAAGCATACATAGGTCAAACTGGAAGAGCCTTTAAAAAACGTATAGAAGATCATCAAAAAGCGTTTACTAATAAAAAGGAGAACTCAACGTATGCCACTCATTTGCTTGAAAACAACCATGATTTTGATGATAATTTCGAGATATTACACATAGCAAATAAAAGTAAAAAACTAAATCTCTTAGAATCACTAGAAATTAACAGACTAAAAAATTTAGATATATTATTGAATGACAAATTAGATTTAAATTCTTCACCTTTATTAAATATGTATAATTTATAAGTAGTTGTAAAGATACTCATTTGTCACGGAGTATATTTAAAATAGATACATAAAGTACATTATAATACAATTAAAGTTTATTGCGGGGAAAACCGTAGTGTAGTCAGTAATATTTTCAATATAATAAGTTTACGTTGTACACTTCATTCTGTAACATTTATCCGAAGAAGCTACAAGGTAGCGAAACAATTGTCATATATATTTTTAATAAACACAGTGTAAATCTAAAACAAGTTGTTTTCATTATTATTAATTTACTTTTGAGCCTTCAGAGCCCTAAATCACGTACCGTGAAATTGACAGTTAGGTTTTGTGTATTATCGAGCAATTACACTCTATTTTTGTGAAAACCTCTGTATCTAAGTAACTAATTCTAATTATCTTAGCTCTAGCTTATTTTACCCTACCTGTAGATGCGAATAATTTGCATTTGCAGTTACTTTTTACGCCTTGCTTCAGTTTTTTTTAATATCTACTTATTTATTACGTCCGATCTCTACATAATGCATTTATTTGTGGCTTGAAATGCTCCGAGACGACAGTCAGGCCGTTGTGTTTACAGTTTCACGTGTTTTTGCGTATTTCCCAACCACGGTATCTCGAGCAGGTCCGATTATTATTCTTTTTTCCTTCGCAGTTATCCCACTAAAAATGTAAGAGGTATTAAAATGGGGAAATGCTTGGAATAGTGAGCATACTTTTAATTGTTTGCAGGTCGCTTGTTACCCTATCATCGTTATTCTAAGTATTAGAAACTTCTGTAATTCTTCCTTGAAACCCCAGTGGAGGATAAGGGTCGCTAGTACTCTGAAACATAAGTTTTGATCGGTTCTCTTAACCGTCTTCTTGCAGCGTTTTGATTAGAGCTTGCATATTTCAATAGTTACCTGCAGTATCTGTTTTCCTTCCGTGGTAAATCGTATATATACTTTTGAGGTTTTGTTTTGTTGCTTTCTGTCAAATCTTGGTTATGCCACTCAGCTGACCGTGCGCGACACGTTTACCAACTGTTTAGTACGTGAATTTCCTATCGTACTGCCGACTTTATATTTTCTACGTAAAATTGTTGAGTATTTCGCTTATTTTCTTTTCGTCTAAGTTATGTGTAGGGTTGCGTTTAATTATATTTAAGTCACGATGTCGACTCCCTTCATTGTCAATTCAGTTTTGTGCCTAGTATGTTCTTTCGAAATCTCCCGCCTTTCGTTCTGAGATGTTTCCGGGCATGTCGCTTCGGAAGGCATGCGTAACTGACGCGCGATGGGATGGAAGAGGTTCCCGCTTTTTGACGGCACTTTATAGTCGGTTCTGTGTAGGACATGGTGTGCAAATTGCTTAACTTCCTTTAGTACTTAGGTACATTATCTATGTGGATATTCTCGCGTATGCGGCTTTACTTGGAGTAAGCAGTAATTACCGTTACCTTAATTTTGGGTTATTAACGTGAATTTCTATCGTTGTACCGTTATCTAAAGATTCACGTATGGCCATGTGCTGGTTTTTTTATTAATTTAATTTTGCACCCTGGAGTGACTTGTGAGTCGTTTATCGTGGAATCTCCATTTTCATATTGGGGTAAGTGTTTGAAACTCTGTGTTAAATGTTCGGGATTTTATCTTTGTTTCTTTTCTTCTCTAATTTAATAGGATTCTTTTGACGGGCACAAAAGCCCTCAGAAGTCGTTAGGATTCTTTGGACGGGCACAAAAGCCCACAGTAGCCGTATTTCTGGCTTTATCACCCCGCATTATCGCCGAAGAGCGCGGTGGTTTCTAACGTTGTTGCAGTAGTTGCATCTCTACATCTATCCCGCCTGTTGAAGTGGAATTTTCATCAAGGGGGCCTACGCCATTTTGTTTATTCGTTGCGGCCATCCGACGTCCATTTTGCCAGATAAGTGCAACTAACGCTGTAATTTTACATCATATTTTACGTCTGATTTTTCGACGTCTTGACGCCAAAGTGCTGGTTTTTATCTTGTCTAAATTTTGACCTAAGAATTTTTGAGTGGCTTAATAACTATCGCACCACTTAGTTAACTGCGAGGTCACAAACTATTCCTAAATAAATTACCGTTTTCCTTCTTGTTGTATTTATGTAATATTCAGTTTAATTAAAATTTTTGGTTATGTCATTACCGCAATTTTGTAGCTCTATGTTGAGACAAATATTTAATTAAAAAGTAGTTTTAGTAAAACCATTACCGTAGCACTATATCTCTTGGAGAGATATTATTTAAATTAGTAATATACCTAGTATTTTCTTTACCGTTAGAACAATTGTAGGTCTCATGAAGTGTTGAATTTTTAAACTAATTTTTGATAATAATTTTTGCACGTTTATTGCCGTAAGATAGAAAATTTGTCTTTCACGTTGAACATTTAATTTTTCTGAGCTAGATAAAATCATTTCAGTAAGAGCACATTTTGGTTCGGGAAGCTCAGTGGTTTTTTTTGTATATTATAAAATTTCTTTTCTTATTTTACCTTTAATTATTTGACTTTGCTATTAAGTATCCTTCATTTAAATTAATTATGTTCACGTACTCAAACCTGGTGTTTTGGTATTTAACGAGTTTTTCACTTAATTAGATTAAGTCTTATATACTGAGATATTAATTTTCTGGCGTTTATTTATATATATTTACGCTTTTGTATTAACATTGCCGTTGTGGCGTGTCCTTGACATCTTTTGTACTTATTTCATGTGAGGTGAAGAAACGTTTCTGCTACCAACCATCTACTGCTGGAGCGCAGAGATTATGTTATAGTATTAAGACTTGTTATTCTCTTTCAACTTTTTTTTAGTTACCTAACGCTTGTGTTTAAGGTTTATCAAACTGCCTAGTTTTCATTTCATTATATTTTAATTAATCTCATTCAACGTTTACTTACTTTTATTTTATATATTTAAACTGTTCGGACAGATTCGAGTCGCTTTGCAATCGCTCTGTTATTCTTAACTTCTCCTGTTATTTTAAAAAAAAAACAAACAAAATCAACACAATCAATTTTAATTAAATTTTGCTACATTACGTAATACCTTTTCTTTTATTTCTTTTACCTCTTCATTTCTCAAATAAATTTTGTGACAAGCACGTACATAAGATTGGGTGCTTACGTTATACAGGGCGTTCAATAGGTAACCCGCTGGAGGGACACAGCCAGTGGTAGCTCGTAGGAGGCGCAGGTAGGTTATCTGTAAGATAGCATAGTGTCCTGGTGCCCGGACAACGTCGCTAGCGTCGTTGCCGACCGACGCTCTACTCTTAGGTGTTCGAATTATTTGAACCGTCACGCCGTCTGCGACTGAGTTAGCTCGGCCCTGCGTTTTCCAGATTTTGCCAACCCCTATTGCGAATCTCCGTTTCTTTACTTTAATTCAGTCTTTTATCTTTGTGCGACGTAGGTCCGGTAGCAAAAATTTGGCGCCCTAACGTTTTGGGGCCTTTCTTTCTAGTAGAAGTGAACAAATTTTAGTGCCTTAACGTCTGGCCTTTTCCTTCTGGAAATAAGGTAACAAATTTCGGCACCAACGTTTCGGCCAACTTTCCGCCATCTTCAATTTTTTTTTTTAATTTTTTTTTTGTGGCAACCAAGTTTCGGCCAATTTTCCGCCATTTTCAAAATTTCTTTTCCTGCCCCTAACCTTTAGACGAGTTTTCTTCCCCTTCCGTACAAATTTGGTGCACTAACGCTTTAGAACTTTCTTTTGGAAATAATATTAACAAATTGTTGGCCAACGTTTCTGCCCTCTTTTCGCCATCTTCCGGAATAAAATTTTCCTTGTTACCCAACGCTCCAACGAGGTTTTCGCTACCTCCTTAACAATTTGATGCCATCGTTGTGGGCCTAACGAACAACATTTCGCACCTAACGTTTCGACTAAGTTTTCGCCACCTTCAAATTTTCTTTTTCTCTTGTGTGTCATCTATCCACTAACAAGTTGACACCTAACGTTTCGACCTAGTTTTCGCTACCTTCCGGAACAAATTTGACAACCGACGTTTCGACCAAGTTTTTATCATCTTCAGGGAAATTTCTCGCCTTTTCCAACTTTCCTTGTTTTTGGTTGCTTTAACGTGACAACGTGTCGTAGCTCAACGTTTCGGACAAGTTTTCTCCATCTTCCGGAATATTTTCCTTATCTTTAAGTATTTCTGCCACTAACATTTCGTCGTACCGCACAGTGGTGCTATACTTTGGAGAAGCTACTTGTTTCGTATCAACGTTTCGGTCCTGACCATCTTCAGGCACAAATTTCGTAATTTACTCGACTTAGGCGAGTGGCTACTGAGTGGAACACTCTTTTTGCACTGTTTTCTGTGGTCTTGCCTATATCTATATATTTTTTTTTCCCGATTACCTTCTAGGCAGGTCTTGGCGGGCGTTTTGACTTTTCGTAGTTTTGCAATCAATCAAGACTTTTCTTTTGTTACCTGGTACGAACTATTTAAGTAATCGACAGGTACACATTTATGCCTTGTGATCATTTCAAGACCTAGTTTATCTCTGTAAATTTTCTTAAATAATTTTCTTTTTATTTCCTATACAATGGAGCCAGTTCGGTTTAAAGTTCTTATTGACCAACTTTCATTTGAGGATATGGCATATTTACTTGCGATTGCTGGTGACAAGCTAAAGCCAGGGTGTACGCTGGAGTCGGCGCAGTTGGAGTGCTTCTTTGTTCTAAGGTCGTGGAAGCTTGTACCCGACGATGTGACGCTTCACTCTCCTTTTCCTTATGCGGAGGACGCTGAGGCGATCCGGTTGAAAATCTCTCTCCTAGAATCTCTTATCTCTCAACTTGCAAGTACGTCAACGGTCACGGAATATCGTAGAATATCTTCCACTCTAGCTTTTGTCGCTGGCCGCATTGCAAGGGCGCGACCGCGAACTGAGGATGAGGAGAGCGAGTGTAGCTGGTTTTCTATGCGCAGCTTTGAATTGGCAGCCAGATTTTACACGAGGTTTCGGGCTTTCGGAAACGCCACAACTCACGATCTTGTTGATACCTCTCGTTGTATCGCTATTGAGGAGTATAAGGCATGGGCAGGCGCGGATCGTTGGAATGGCGACATAGAGATTGTGTTTGGCGACGAGGATTATATGAGTGACGACGAGGATGACGTGGGTGACGATGAAGTTATTGGCCAACCTTCTCCGTCAGCTAGTGTCATGCCAGTTCCGTCTCCGTCTCCAATTGTTGCCTCCCCACCTCCGATAGACTCAGTTGCCTTCGATGAATTGAATTCTTCCGAAAACCCAATCAAGACTGTGTCAGTTGTCTCTCCCGTATTGGAAACTTCCGAGCCCGTGGATAATACAATTCCTGATGTATCCCCTGACCTACAGCTTACCTATGATACAGTTTCTGATGTATCTCCTGACGTAAAGTTTACCTATGATACGATTTCTGACGTACCTCCCGACTTGGGGCTTGCTCATAATTCAATTTCTAATGTCTCTTCCGACTTCGTGCTTAACTATAATACAGATTCTGTTTCCTCATCTGACTTGGAGCTTTTTGTACGCCCTAATAATTCAGATTCTGTCGCTTCGTCCGATTTAGAGGTTCTTGTATGCGCAAATGATACAGATACGGAAGCGTCTTTCGACTCAAAGCTTCTTGTATGCGCAAATAACGCAGATTCCGATGTCTCTCTGAACGTGGAGCTTTTCGAACCAACAGATGTCACAGCTCCATGCGTATCTTTAAATCTGTATATATCTGATTTGGCTTATGATAAAAACGCTGTTGTTTCTTCGGCTTTGGATTTCTCTGTTCCGTCGGGTGAAGCGGATCCATTCATCTCGCTGGACGTGGGATCTCTTGAAGTTGATGAAGTTGATTCTTTGAACATCTATCGAGAGCGTATCTCTAAAATAAAAATTTCTCGGACTCCTTCTGTTTATCTTAGCCCGGCTATGGTCTTGTTTGTGGGTTACGTTTTGCAGTGGTACCTTGTTGATATACCTTCTTCCGCCATTTGGTCAATGTTACCTGATGAATTGCGAAACAGACTTCAGACGATAAACATCGACAATCGTCTGCTGAATAAATTAGTTTGTCTTTTATCTCGCTTACGTTTTCGCTATGTGTTGCTTCGTGCCTTGTCATATCTCTAACTCCTTCCATCTTGGCCTGTAGAGAGTGCCTTGGCTTGCAGCCGTAACACCAGAATTTCTCTACCGTGTACCTCGCGTGATGTAGGAGGCATCTAAAGGGGCTTTATGGCCTGTAGCGAGGGCTGGAAGAATTCTCCTACCGTGAACCTGCGTGAAGTAAAAGGCTTCTAAAGGGACCCTGACTTCTATTGTTCCTCTACCACCTTAGGACAAACAATTTTCTTTTATCGACCTTTCGTTAGTGTGATTACCAGCCCCACTGCACAGCCTGTATCTGTGATTCCGTCTATGCATTTATCTTCCCGTATCTTTATCGCTTCCGTATGTTTCGTATCTACCGTGTCTTTGCATATATGGAGTGGCAGCCTTGCTAGGGGAGTCCACACAATATTTCGTTTATCTTATCGGACATGACTACCTTTTAAGCTAACTAATGTTGCTTAACTACCGGATTTGACTTTCGTATTTGAGAAGGTATAAAGAGTGATGGTCCCTTTATGCGTGATAATCCTCGGCCTTCCAAGGGTCGTGTCCTGGCGACCTTCTTGCTTTTCTTACGTTCAAAATGTTACTTCCAGGAATCGGATATGACTTCAGCCGTTATGGTTTATCGTTGCCTTCAGCATTTTAGTCGGGACAACGCCGGTCCAGACTTTAAACTTTTGCTCCCTATTATCTCTTTTGTTTGGCGATCTTTTCTCGTTTTGTTGTTACCGGATGTTATGGTTGTCGAAACGGCGTATCCGTACCTCTGAGCAGTTGCACCATTTTTCTTTTGTTTCTTTTACTTTCCCGTACCGGCCGAATGCCGAAGGGCCACGTGGTGGTTTTGGCCAAGCTGCTTGGTGTTGCTGTGACTGAGTGTGGATATGTGCGTTCGTGTAGTAGACAACGTCCGTTTTAGAGCTCTCGCTTACCCTTTTCACTACCTTTATTCCGTCAGCTTATGTTCTCGGTGCAAGAAATTGCTCTGCGATCAATTTCTTTTCGCTGGAAAGGGGGGAATTTGTTACGCTGTAAAATTTACTTTTGTTTTAGTTCCCGAAAGATTTTGTGTCTTTGTCTAAATACGTGGATTTTGTATAAGCTTGTGACTTTTTGGGCGTACCCTGTACATTGTTTGTTTCACCGGTTGCTAAGACTGCCTGCCGTATACCTGCGTGTGTACTAAACCTACTTTTGAGCCTTCAGAGCCCTAAATCACGTACCGTGAAATTGACAGTTAGGTTTTGTGTATTATCGAGCAATTACACTCTATTTTTGTGAAAACCTCTGTATCTAAGTAACTAATTCTAATTATCTTAGCTCTAGCTTATTTTACCCTACCTGTAGATGCGAATAATTTGCATTTGCAGTTACTTTTTACGCCTTGCTTCAGTTTTTTTTAATATCTACTTATTTATTACGTCCGATCTCTACATAATGCATTTATTTGTGGCTTGAAATGCTCCGAGACGACAGTCAGGCCGTTGTGTTTACTGTTTCACGTGTTTTTGCGTATTTCCAAACACGGTATCTCGAGCAGGTCCGATTATTATTCTTTTTTCCTTCGCAGTTATCCCACTAAAAATGTAAGAGGTATTAAAATGGGGAAATGCTTGGAATAGTGAGCATACTTTTAATTGTTTGCAGGTCGCTTGTTACCCTATCATCGTTATTCTAAGTATTAGAAACTTCTGTAATTCTTCCTTGAAACCCCAGTGGAGGATAAGGGTCGCTAGTACTCTGAAACATAAGTTTTGATCGGCTCTCTTAACCGTCTTCTTGCAGCGTTTTGATTAGAGCTTGCATATTTCTATAGTTACCTGCAGTATCTGTTTTCCTTCCGTGGTAAATCGTATATATACTTTTGAGGTTTTGTTTTGTTGCTTTCTGTCAAATCTTGGTTATGCCACTCAGCTGACCGTGCGCGACACGTTTACCAACTGTTTAGTACGTGAATTTCCTATCGTACTGCCGACTTTATATTTTCTACGTAAAATTGTTGAGTATTTCGCTTATTTTCTTTTCGTCTAAGTTATGTGTAGGGTTGCGTTTAATTATATTTAAGTCACAATGTCGACTCCCTTCATTGTCAATTCAGTTTTGTGCCTAGTATGTTCTTTCGAAATCTCCCGCCTTTCGTTCTGAGATGTTTCCGGGCATGTCGCTTCGGAAGGCATGCGTAACTGACGCGCGATGGGATGGAAGAGGTTCCCGCTTTTTGACGGCACTTTATAGTCGGTTCTGTGTAGGACATGGTGTGCAAATTGCTTAACTTCCTTTAGTACTTAGGTACATTATCTATGTGGATATTCTCGCGTATGCGGCTTTACTTGGAGTAAGCAGTAATTACCGTTACCTTAATTTTGGGTTATTAACGTGAATTTCTATCGTTGTACCGTTATCTAAAGATTCACGTATGGCCATGTGCTGGTTTTTTTATTAATTTAATTTTGCACCCTGGAGTGACTTGTGAGTCGTTTATCGTGGAATCTCCATTTTCATATTGGGGTAAGTGTTTGAAACTCTGTGTTAAATGTTCGGGATTTTATCTTTGTTTCTTTTCTTCTCTAATTTAATAGGATTCTTTTGACGGGCACAAAAGCCCTCAGAAGCCGCTAGGATTCTTTGGACGGGCACAAAAGCCCACAGTAGCCGTATTTCTGGCTTTATCACCCCGCATTATCGCCGAAGAGCGCGGTGGTTTCTAACGTTGTTGCAGTAGTTGCATCTCTACATCTATCCCGCCTGTTGAAGTGGAATTTTCATCAAGGGGGCCTACGCCATTTTGTTTATTCGTTGCGGCCATCCGACGTCCATTTTGCCAGATAAGTGCAACTAACGCTGTAATTTTACATCATATTTTACGTCTGATTTTTCGACGTCTTGACGCCAAAGTGCTGGTTTTTATCTTGTCTAAATTTTGACCTAAGAATTTTTGAGTGGCTTAATAACTATCGCACCACTTAGTTAACTGCGAGGTCACAAACTATTCCTAAATAAATTACCGTTTTCCTTCTTGTTGTATTTATGTAATATTCAGTTTAATTAAAATTTTTGGTTATGTCATTACCGCAATTTTGTAGCTCTATGTTGAGACAAATATTTAATTAAAAAGTAGTTTTAGTAAAACCATTACCGTAGCACTATATCTCTTGGAGAGATATTATTTAAATTAGTAATATACCTAGTATTTTCTTTACCGTTAGAACAATTGTAGGTCTCATGAAGTGTTGAATTTTTAAACTAATTTTTGATAATAATTTTTGCACGTTTATTGCCGTAAGATAGAAAATTTGTCTTTCACGTTGAACATTTAATTTTTCTGAGCTAGATAAAATCATTTCAGTAAGAGCACATTTTGGTTCGGGAAGCTCAGTGGTTTTTTTTGTATATTATAAAATTTCTTTTCTTATTTTACCTTTAATTATTTGACTTTGCTATTAAGTATCCTTCATTTAAATTAATTATGTTCACGTACTCAAACCTGGTGTTTTGGTATTTAACGAGTTTTTCACTTAATTAGATTAAGTCTTATATACTGAGATATTAATTTTCTGGCGTTTATTTATATATATTTACGCTTTTGTATTAACATTGCCGTTGTGGCGTGTCCTTGACATCTTTTGTACTTATTTCATGTGAGGTGAAGAAACGTTTCTGCTACCAACCATCTACTGCTGGAGCGCAGAGATTATGTTATAGTATTAAGACTTGTTATTCTCTTTCAACTTTTTTTTAGTTACCTAACGCTTGTGTTTAAGGTTTATCAAACTGCCTAGTTTTCATTTCATTATATTTTAATTAATCTCATTCAACGTTTACTTACTTTTATTTTATATATTTAAACTGTTCGGACAGATTCGAGTCGCTTTGCAATCGCTCTGTTATTCTTAACTTCTCCTGTTATTTTAAAAAAAAAACAAACAAAATCAACACAATCAATTTTAATTAAATTTTGCTACATTACGTAATACCTTTTCTTTTATTTCTTTTACCTCTTCATTTCTCAAATAAATTTTGTGACAAGCACGTACATAAGATTGGGTGCTTACGTTATACAGGGTGTTCAATAGGTAACCCGCTGGAGGGACACAGCCAGTGGTAGCTCGTAGGAGGCGCAGGTAGGTTATCTGTAAGATAGCATAGTGTCCTGGTGCCCGGACAACGTCGCTAGCGTCGTTGCCGACCGACGCTCTACTCTTAGGTGTTCGAATTATCTGAACCGTCACGCCGTCTGCGACTGAGTTAGCTCGGCCCTGCGTTTTCCAGATTTTGCCAACCCCTATTGCGAATCTCCGTTTCTTTACTTTAATTCAGTCTTTTATCTTTGTGCGACGTAGGTCCGGTAGCAAATTATTTAAATGAATACAACATTGAGCAACATCAAAGTTCGGGTTTTGAATAACTTTACAAGCAATGTTAACTTTACTTAAAATATTATACCATACAACAAGTATGCAAACAAACTCAAAATTTTTCAACTGATTAGCTAATGATATGGCCAAATTCTTTACGCTATTTTCAAAATTTCCTCGGCTTATTTCAAACAAAGCATCATAAACTTCTCCGAGTTGATACCTTAAAGGAGTTATTGCATCTATTCTACTAGCCCATCGAGTATCCGATAAAGATTTTAAAGTTAAATTTGTAACATTAGACTTCAAAATTGACCAACGTTTAGTAGAACCTGAAAAAAACACAAACAGTTGTTGAACTAAAGAAAAAAAATTGGTGGTCAAAGTGTTAGATTTTGCGGCATCATTAACCGCCAAATTTAAACTGTGATTGCAACAAGGAACGAAGAAAGCACGCGGATTCAAATCCAAAATTCTCTTTTGTAGGCCATTATGCCGACCACGCATATTTGCCCCATTATCATAACTCTGGCCCCGCAAATCATTGATGTTTAACCCTTCCTTTTTCAACGCTAATAAAAGAAATTCTGTTAATCCCTCACCCGATGTATCATCTGTAGGACAAAATAATAAAAAATGTTCCTCTATACAAATCCCCGTGCTTTTTAAATTAACAAATCGTATACAAACTGAAATTTGTTCTTGGTGACTAGAGTCAGGAGTGCAGTCTAATAATATTGAAAAATATTTTGCTTTCTTAGCTAGTTCTATAATTTTGGATTTGATATTTTCACCGATTAAATTGATTACTTCATTTTGAATTTTATCCCCAAGATAAATGTTGTTATACTTGTTATCATGTAATTGAGACCGTGTTGTATGTTCTGACATAATCGGGTCAAATTTGGAAATCATTTCTATGCATTTTAAAAAGTTACCGTTACCTTTTTCAAACAACTTGCTACCACTTCCACGAAAAGCTAAATTCTGCTCAGCTAAAAACTGAATCACGTAGAAAATTCTTTCTATAACAGCGTGCCAGTATTTAGTTTCTCTATTTATTACATTTTGAATCTCAGAATTAATTACTTGATTTTTATTAAAACGATTGGCAAGATCTAGCAATTTTAGAACATTTTCTATATGTAACTTGCTCGTTTCATGAATATTTAAATGTTCACCCAAGTGCTTCCAGTCATTGTAACCAGATTTATCACTAAGGCGAAGAGATTTTAAGTTGCCGTCAGTAAAAACTTTGCTGCAGAAGCAATAAACAGAATTTTTCGATTCGGAATATAACAGCCAAAAACGCTCTGTTTTTTCTTTGTTCGGTAGAATTCTAAAGAAATAGCTATTCCTAAATTTTCGTCCCGAATTATCTCTCGGATAATCATCTTTTTTATTTTGATAATAAGTAGGGCCAAGCTCTACTAATTCTTGAATATCACTTGGACGTAAAATTGTTGGCCACAATGCGACATCTTTGGAAAGTTGACATATACTTTCAGCTGTAGTAACGTTTGAAGTTATTGATTCCCCATTATCAGTGGAACTGGAAGATGTTGATGGCATACTTTCGAAAAGGTGAGTTTGTTGTATGTTGCTGGAACTTGTATTAGTATCTGGCCTGCTCGAACTTGTATTAGTATCTGGCCTGCTGGAACATGCATTAGTATCTGACCTGCGGAAACTTGTATTAGTATCTGGCCTGCTGGAACTTGTATTAAAATCAGGCAAAGTAGATTCGGGCTTCAAAAAAAACTGCGTGATTTTGACGTGCTTATCCAGCTCTTCCTCTCTTTTTCTTTTATTCAGTAAATTTTGGTATCCTGACAATTTCTTCTTCTTTTCTGACATCGTGTAAACTGCAGAAAAATAATTCGTTAAGTAAACAAATTGGTCAAAGAAGGGGGTACCTGGGCAAACCTTGAGATCTACTTTTCACAAAACAAAAACAACAGAAGTTTCATATATTTTTATTTTAGGTATATATTATATTTTTAAACTTTTTATTTGAATTTGGTTTCATGTACTTTTCTTAAAATAAAAAGTACTTCGCCTTTGCTATTATTGTTTCCATTCGTCATCAGGTATTATCTCACTTATTTCATTAAATATCTTTATTGCGTATAGAAGTTAAATCTAAATTAGCAACAATTTTGCAAAACTCGGTAACTACTTCATTGCTAATAAGGTAAAAATCCTATAGATTTAAATGTTTAATTTTATTTTTTATATTTAAACTGTCGTTGGAATATTAAAACTGCGATACATAAAAGATACATTATATTTACATATAAAAATATTATTCAACTATTTTATTTATACGGTTATGCCCGTAGAGTTCGAATAATTCTGGTAAATTTTCATTTTGTAGATATCGGGATTTGGAAAAAGCCCCTCAGTTGTCAATGAAAACGTTTCAACGCCTCAAACTTCAAAATATTTTCTCAACTTACTTATTTACTAATTTTATTTCAGAAATACAATTTATAAAAATTGAGGCTCATAAAAACCTTTAAAGATTAATTTATTTAAACTTAGGTGACCAAAAATTATATTAACATAATCAAAGAAAATATATCAATAATAATAGAAAAACTTTTGAGACGCAGATGAAAGTTTTTGGCTATTTGCTATTTATAAATCTGAAATAAAAAAATTAATTCTACCTGCACTTACCTTAAAGAATAATAAATTTCACAACACAAAAGCACTACAACAATGTCTGTAAAACTTCAAAAATTGTGTGTGTTGGAATAACAAATATTTTTTCACTTATATCGCACAAGTTAAATGTATCGTATCAGACGAGAACTAACTGTAAATTTCGATCATTGCTGTTATATAAAACACCTAAAAGATGAAAAAAATATTTTAGTGGATTCGGGAAAATATTCAGATTGGTCCGCCCTAAGATTTTTCTACGAATCTTTCAGACTGCAGGTGTTCGTTTAAGCAAATCTTGGAAATTCATTAAGCGATGTAGAATTTATAACGATTGTGCACTTTTTAAATATTTCTAAACCTTTTCTAATACCAAAACAATTAAAAATCGCATGGATGTATGTTACAATTCATGAATTAATGCATGTTATACAGAAAAGTTTAATATGAGCGTCGTGACATCCCGGGTTCCGACAGTCCGCTCGAGCCGACAATTTTTCTGCGAATCTCTCAAATGCAGGTGTTCTTTTTGACGAGTTCTCTAAAATGTTTTGCTGCCAATATAGATCGACTATTTTTCTGCGAATCTCTCAACATGCAAGTGTTCTTTGTCAAGAAGTATTTAAAATGTTAATTAACATAATGCATACCTATATAAATAAACATATATATGTACATATAATACTTCGCGATTAAGAAAGACTCGTCTCAAAGACATACAATAAAATTTCTTTTTGGACTTTTATGTCATTATAAGTTTTATTTGAATTATTTGTTAGCTCTTTTGTTTATTTATTTTTTAGTTTTTGAAACCACTCGGCGGCTCGGCGCCTCCGATACCTTGGCGCCGTCGGCAAATGCCCTACCTTGCCCTTATGTACGGCGCGGGCTTGTGTAAGATATCCCATATAGATCATTGAAATAATGAAAATCACAATAAATGATGTTTATTTAGGCTCACAACACAATAATTACCTTCGATTTGGACGTTTTTTTGAGTGAATTTTAACAGAATTGGTAAAACGACAATCAAAACAAACAATATGGCGCTTGTGATTAAACCACAGACTTCCATACATACTAGACACACAAGTTCCTATACCGCTTTGGTTAAGAAAGTGAAGCCTCAATGACAGTAGGTGGCCATTTGCAGTTGGGGCAAAATAGCTACTTTAAGGATAGGTATAATTTTAAAAAAATGCAATTTGAAATCATTTTTAATGAAGTAGTATTTATTATAATAGTAATAATAAAAGTATATGGGTATTGTTTATAAAATTAATCATTTCATATAATAAAATACGCAAATAAGTTTTAAACGAATGCATTAAATTTTGAATAATAAACTACATAACTAAAATTAAATAAATAATATTCTTTATTAGGCATATCCAGTATTTTTTAACACTACAAAATATACAACACTAATTAGATTATTAAGAAAAGAAAATACCATTAGCACAAGTGTAAATACATTTAGGGCCGGTTTTTCCAACACCGGTTAAAGTATCCGGTTAACTAATCATTGATTACGCTTAATCGTTGATTATCTCTAACCGGCGTTTTTCAACGCCAAGAAATACGCCGGTTACCTGATCAGTGATTAAGAGTTTATTTTAGAAGGTTGGTAACAAAAATGCTCGTACATTTGATCTAAATTAGCATATTTGTTATAATAATATTGGCGCTATTTCCTATATTTGAATTTGTTCTTTGTGCTTTTTGCCTTTATTTTTTTAAAGATTATATTCTTTATATGTAATTAGAAATTTCATTTTAGTAAATAAGGTTTAAGTACTTATTTTGTGAATATTGCATGAAAATTTCTCTGTACATAGCAGATATTTAAAATTTCTATTATTCAATAAATAACAAATGCCACAAACTTGAAACTGAAATAAATTTATTGATTACTTATTGCTATTGAAAAATACAAAAATTTTGTAAAAAAGAAAAAAGTAATACAATATACGTACATATATGAAATTAACAGTTACCAAAATGATGTAAAATATATGATATGTAACAAAATCATAAAAATAGGAAGTTTGCTGAATAAGAAAAGTCTACATCTAGGGTCTTAAGCTGGATTATCAGTCACACTATAATGATATAGAATATTGTACTTTGCATTGCCATATCTGAGATAATTTAACTTTCACCAAATTCCTGTGGGGTGAATAAAGCCAGATATTTTTACTGAAAGATCATACATCAGCTGTTTATTAAGAACAATGCATTCTAACTAATATTATGTCCATTAATCAAAGAAGGTTTATTGAGAAAATCTTGTTTCCAAATTGGTTTACATGATTTCAACATAATAAATGTTATGTTCTGGAGGAATCGGTGTGAACTTGACAGTGCCTGTAATAATTATTAGTGCAGAAATTAACCGCACGTCAACTTTACAGTCATGTACATTATTCATCCAAACCCAGTTCAGCTAAAAGAATTTAAAGTGTCTGCATATAATCTCAACATAAACCTGCCAGCTTCTCTAGAATTTCTTCCATATTTTCAATTTCATTTGTAATTTTCAGTATAATTTAATATGTTAATGACATATCTAAAGTGAGTCTAAAATATGTTCGACTAAAATGATGTTTTCACAAGGTGCTATTAAATGCAATTACAAAAAAGGGAATGAGCAAATGCAAGCATAAATTGCCACAGGATCTTAGAATCCACACGAATTAAGGTAAAGTCCCAGAATTGTAGTAGAATAGAAAAACTTCCAAAGCTGTATCATCCTCATCAGAGAAAAGAATGTATTCGTAGTTATTAATTAATTAAATTTCTGTAGTAAGCTAAAAGTTACACATATTTAATATTATGCTATTTTTATACTGTTCATTACATTTATAGAAGAAACAATACCATTACTAAATCACTGATGTAAATAATTGTTAATTAATTCCAAAAAATACTTTTATACAATAAAACTAATGCATATGAAAACAACAGCTGTCAGACAGAAATTCAAATCTTCTAGGTTATGCGCATGTGTATATAGGCCTAATCACTGTTTAATATTTTATCAGGTATTTCTTTCGCCGGTTAAAATTTGGTCGATTAACGACGTTCTTAATCAACGATTAGAGTTAACCGGCGTTGGAAAAACGCAAATTTGTCCTAACCGATGTTTTAATCAATGATTACGCTAACCGGCGTTTTAATCGGAGTTGGAAAAACCGGCCCTTAAATAATAATTTGTAAATACATTTCGACATATTTTATTGATGCGAGAATAACACTACTTTATTAAAAAAATGTCGCTTACTAACAATTTCAGAATGTTTAGACAATGAATGCATCTTTAATTTTATATAACTACTGCAAATTGTAAATATCAATTGCAATTTATGAGTTTCTAACATTGCCTCATTGTCACAAGACAGATTTCTGAATGTTGCATTATCTAATGCAAAATAATGTTTAACTTTAAACAAAATTGAATTTTTTAAATTTTTGGATGATAAGCGACACTTTGCTATATTTTGTAGGTTTAAAGTTTTTCCTTTTCAAAGCACGTAACCATAAAGTAAGCAATTCTTTCTTCTTTAATGGGAATCTAAAAATTCATTCTTTTATTATACATATTAGATATATTAAGTAACATTACCCATAAAATCGGATATTTTCTCCCGTGCTATGTATATTTGTACAACCAATAGCTGAACATGAATTAGGCATTTTGTTCCAATTTTCTGTCTATTATGACAAACAATGTAATTACTTATATATTTAAATATAAATTATTTTAAATAATACCTTAAAAACACAAACTAATCGATAATTATACCACGAAATTCACAAAACGTAACTACAACGAACATACAACTATACAATGTTTTGCCCCAATTGCAAATGGCGGCCAATTGTCATTGTGGCTTCACTTTATATAGCGCAGTAGTGTCTAGGTTAATAGATAGAAGTCTGTGGATTAAACTGTATAAAACGAGAAAAACCGAGCAAAAACGAGTGACAAAAAGCAATCACATTCTAAGGCTCGTGTTGCATCGGTTATGCTTCGTTGAATCAGTCAATAGAATTAATACGATGTAGAATGTCATTTAAAATAGGATGTTGGAAATAGTATTAAATGATTATTGTTATGAAAATTACTAATAAAATTTACATTATTAATAGAAATGTTGTTTTTGTTAGTAGATGGAATATTAGATAATTAGTTTATCAGTTATATTTACGTATAAATAATATTTATGATTGGTATTTATTTATTATCTGTAATTTGAAAATACTTAATGAAATTGTAAAATGTATCTGCTCTTACTAATAATTGGTCTTTAATGTGCCATGTAAGTGCATTTATTTTAGAGAAAATCACACGTTACATATATTTTGTAAATATTAAAGTAAAAACAAAATTAGTTGACTCTTATAAGAATTTAATGAAACATAAAGCACGTTTTGCAACTATCAATATTGAGCTCAATTCAGATATAAAACAAGCTTAAAATATACAAATGACATACATGATTTGAATTAGTTATTTTCCAATATACTGTCTTATAAAAAAGTAATTGTCACAATAAAATAACAAACACATAAAGAAGCATATATGATAAGTAACAGTACTATATATGTTTATATAGTTTAATATCTCAATTATATTTTGTATTACCTACATCCATAAAAATAACTGATTAATCATGAGCATTAATATATAATAATGTATAACTAATGTAACTTATGATAACAATATACCTAATACAGTGTATTTAGTCAGAGAAAATAAACACTATCAACTACTATTTGTTAATTTTCGATTTAATTTAAAAATCATTGTTTAGGTTTAATGTAAAAATTATTGAACGTGTATTTTTATATTATAGTCCCTGCAATTGTTAATATGAAATTATTTGGTGGTATAAAAGATAATGACGTAATTAATGTACGTTTAAATTGGATAACTATCAATAAACAGTAGTTATAACTAAGCATATGTATCAAATATTGTAATAGTCGAGTCGTTATGCAACCGGCACGGCCAAATTACGGACTAAAGACAACGATTCAATACCACTACAAATTTCGATCGGCCGGAATAATTTCAAAACAATAAAATTGAACTAAAACAAATTTTCAGGTTTATAGCTTCCCATAGTAAAATTCAATTACATAAAAGCCAGTTACAAGTTAAATATTATAAATAAAGCTATTAAATATTATTTTACTACACCTATATTTTATATAACATTTGGATATACTGTTTAGGAGGCAAGCATCTTTGACAAATTTAAAATGTTTAGATAACAATTATAACAAACGTCAAAAATATTATTACTTAACAGGTAAATTTTGCAACATCTCAAATTTGATGCCGTTTTAATTTAGTGGCACATGTCGGTTGCGAGAGCGACTAAACTAGAGTTAAAATAAATCAATAAATATGTATACTTTAAAGTCATATATGAGCAAATGTAGTAAATAAATGAAACATATATGAAAATGAAACAGTAACGCATATATATTTTATACGTATATACGAATTGACTGTTTTGAATTATAACACAATTATATGATAAAGTGTAGTGAGATATGTGGATTCAGCCGCTACCTGTCCATTTCATTTCGAAGGCATTCACTGTAGTTTAGTTAAAGTTGTACCCACCATCGTAGCTGAAAACATACATTAATAATTAGTGTGAAAATCTTCTCAAAAATAGAGTGCTGCGTTAAGTATTCGGTCGGACTAGTTCATTTCGTTAAGTATATTGAGGTACGGAGGACTATATACTAGGAGGCGACACGACGCGACATATCAACAAAGCGTACCCGTAATAGAACTTAAATTAAAGTTCCGAGCGCGTCGCTGGGTGGCGCAGTTGTTCCATTCTCGGCTACATTTCAAAGGAAGCAAATGGTCAGGACATTGTCTTTAATTTATTTAAAAAAACATGAAAATACATCATCAATAAATAAACAAATATTATAATTTAGACTCTCTTCTTAATTTTCTAGTCTTCTCTGTCTTAAATCTCCTAGCTTCATTAAGGGTTCTACATAAAAAAATCTTATTTTTTACAATAGGTGATTATGATTATAACTACTACCTTATTTTTCAGTCGAGTGTTTTTTCGCTTAATGCACTTTAAAACTCCCTGAAGTTTTTCATATTTTTTTAATATGTTTGGCAAACGATCTTTTTTTAGGTGTCTTCGATAAGTTTGCTGACAATTGACACAGTTGTTTGCTAAAATTCCTTAAATCATGAGAATGCTGCAAATGAGTCTTTGTTCATTTCGTTGTAGGTAAAAAGAAATTGGTCGAAATTGTCCATCGTACTTTGAAACCAGCTTTTTCCTAGATTTTCCTAGATTTTCCAAGACATTATTTTCGGTTTCATTGTCTCTAATCTCCACACTTTCCTCAATACCAGCAACTGCATTATCTTTATTTTGTTTTTGTTCCATTTTTCCAGCGATTTTTCTTATAGTTGGAGCTTTTCATTCTGCCTTAGGGTTGGACAAGTAATGAGGCAAGTTAGGAAATATGCAGGGAATTGCATCGCAATTTAGTTTGTGTCGTCCTCTTTCAGTTTTATTAATTTCCCTATCATTTATTTTCGTTTCAAAGCATTTTGAAATGTCTGATTGCAAAAAGTTCACTTCACAAACAACATCATTTTCAGCTAATTCTTTATCCGCTCTTGGAATAGCTCTGTTCCATTTATTAAAAATAGTCATCCTTAAATTTCAGAGAGGTATTCATAATAATAATTACGTGACAGTGATTAAAAAATAACTTACCTTTGGCGCCTTAAATAAGCTTGTATTTTTATCCCATGCAGTTTATTATATTTCCGTGTCGATGAATAACCGGCTTTACACCCCGGCGCAAAACAACTGTTTTTACTTTTCATTTTCTACAGCTCTATCCACCAGTTCTTTTCAAAACAATCGTTTAAATTACGAGGAGGCCCCATTAAAACACGTGTAAAATGTGGGTGAACGTAGCCGCGCTACCTATCGTTGCGACACTTGTGGCAGTTGGTTCAACTAAAGTAAGGTGGGTACGTGGTGGGAAGATAAAGGTGTGCTCGTCCCGAGACTCAAATTCGACCGGTTTGCGCAGCTACGTCATGCTAGTAACAAATGCGGTCGAGCGCGTATAGTTATACACGTGTTATACACTGATTTGTATTTTAAATGGTGCAATTAATTTCAAAAAACGCATAAACAAGCATTAAATAAATTCTCTAATTAAAGCTCCACAATCACAATGCCAGCGTGTGCGTTTTACGGGTGTTCGAATTACACCCGAAAAACTAAAGGTACTGGTATCAGGTATTTTAGTTTCCCGAAAGTGGAGTATTTCAAGCAGCGTTGGATTAATTAAGACCTTTTGAGTCAATTTGAACTGTTCAATTTTAAAGATACCGTGCACTCAGAAGGTTTGAAATATATTGCGGGATACGTGGCATATCGTTTTAGAAATAAATATAGTTTAGGAACTCCTTCTGATATGGCCAGTAAAGATAACATGCCTGATTGGATTCAATATATCACAAGGGGTTCCCTTTTGCATCTGAACAGTTCATTAATGGACGCGGCAACAATTTTAGAAGAAGAATTTAATACAATGCATGGCGCTTTATTATCAAAAGAAAAATTCATTTTTAATATTTTAATCGACAGGACATGCGAAAAGTTGAAAGACAAAATCGAACGTGAAGTTATACATTGCTTGGCAAGAACGCGTACATATATCAGGTTACGGGAAATTAACAAGAAAATTAGTTTTCAAAATTGCCAGAAGAGATTATATCGGAAGATGAGAAAATTTACCAATAATAAAAAATAAAACCGAAAGAGAGTGGCGTACTGTTGTGTATCTATCTACCAAATGAATTGCAACAGGAATTTAGCATATATTTTCCATTAATTGGTAATGTATTTACGACAAAAAGTATTAGTTATAATAAACAGGGTTATTCCCAAAGTAATTTGACTATATAATTACCCCTGACCCCAAAATTCGTAAAATAAATTGATTGTAGTATGGTATACTTCTCGCGTATGGCTACCGCTCTGTTACTTACTTGACGTCACGCCCGAGAGAGACATTAGCTAGAATGAGATAACGACATGCGCACCATCACACCATTATTTTCCCACCACGGGTGGGTACACAAAATTCAGATATTTGCATAAGCGTTTCGCCTCCTAGTATATAGTTATATTGTGATATAGTCCTCCGTAGTATGAGGGCAGACCAGTCAAATTCCCGATCAGCTGTTTGGGAAAACGGTCATGTTATAAATCGCGCCCGTTGGCTGCCTGAGTTGGGCGAAATCGTTAAGCGTGTTGTTTACCTGCAATACCAACTTCGATTTGTTTACAATTAAAAACATAACCTCTTGTCTCTTCTAAAACAATTTAGTTTGTTTCATCATACAATCGTTAACATTAATTATGGAAGCATCTACTTCAAATTCTAAAAAAGTTACATTAGAACATCAGAATGGAATGCGTTTTATTTGTTTTTTAACAGATTATGAATTCGATTAAGCTACCACAGGTATGGAATAAATACACTTATGTAGAATAGTTTCTGTATAGATTAATTTCATTTAGATGAGGATTTTAAGAACAAATTAATAGAGAAATATTATAAATTACATACCAATGGAATAATATATGGTCAAAAATCAAATGCAAGTAAGGGCCGGTTTTTCCAACTCCGATTAAAACGCCGGTTAGCGTAATCATTGATTAAAACATCGGTTAGGACAAATTTGCGTTTTTCCAACGCCGGTTAACTCTAATCGTTGATTAAGAACGTCGTTAATCGACCAAATTTTAACCGGCGAAAGAAATACCTGATAAAATATTAAACAGTGATTTAGGCCTATATACACATGCGCATAACCTAGAAGATTTGAATTTCTGTCTGACAGCTGTTGTTTTCATATGCATTTGTTTTATTGTATAAAAGTATTTTTTGGAATTAATTAACAATTATTTACATCAGTGATTTAGTAATGGTATTGTTTCTTCTATAAATGTAATGAACAGTATAAAAATAGCATAATATTAAATATGTGTAACTTTTAGCTTACTACAGAAATTTAATTAATTAATAACTACGAATACATTCTTTTCTCTGCTGAGGATGATACAGCTTTGGAAGTTTTTCTATTCTACTACAATTCTGGGACTTTACCTTAATTCGTGTGGATTCTAAGATCCTGTGGCAATTTATACTTGCATTTGCTCATTCCCTTTTTTGTAATTGCATTTAATAGCACCTTGTGAAAACATCATTTTAGTCGAACATATTTTAGACTCACTTTAGATATGTCATTAACATATTAAACTATTCTGAAAATTACAAATGAAATTGAAAATATGGAAGAAATTCTAGAGAAGCTGGCAGGTTTATGTTGAGATTATATGCAGACACTTTAAATTCTTTTAGCTGAACTGGGTTTGGATGAATAATGTACATGACTGTAAAGTTGACGTGCAGTTAATTTCTGCACTAATAATTATTACAGGCACTGTCAAGTTCACACCGATTCCTCCAGAACATAACATTTATTATGTTGAAATCATGTAAATCAATTTGGAAACAAGATTTTCTCAATAAACCTTCTTTGATTAATGGACATAATATTAGTTAGAATGCATTGTTCTTAATAAACAGCTGATGTATGATCTTTCAGTAAAAATATCTGGCTTTATTCACCCCACAGGAATTTGGTGAAAGTTAAATTATCTCAGATATGGCAATGGAAAGTACAATATTCTATATCATTATAGTGTGACTGATAATCCAGCTTAAGACCCTAGATGTAGACTTTTCTTTTTCAGCAAACTTCCTATTTTTATGATTTTGTTACATATCATATATTTTACATAATTTTGGTAACTGTTAATTTCATATATGTACGTATATTGTATTAGTTTTTTCTTTTTTACAAAATTTTTGTATTTTTCAATAGCAATAAGTAATCAATAAATTTATTTCAGTTTCAAGTTTGTGGCATTTGTTATTTATTGAATAATAGAAATTTTAAATATGTGCTATGTACAGAGAAATTTTCATGCAATATTCACAAAATAAGTACTTAAGCCTTATTTACTAAAATGAAATTTCTAATTACATATAAAGAAAATAATCTTTAAAAAAATAAAGGCAAAAAGCACAAAGAACAAATTCAAATATAGGAAATAGCGCCAATATTATTATAACAAATATGCTAATTTAGATCAAATGTACGAGCATTTTTGTTACCAACCTTCTAAAATAAACTCTTAATCACTGATCAGGTAACCGGCGTATTTCTTGGCGTTGAAAAACGCCGGTTAGAGATAATCAACGATTAAGCGTAATCAATGATTAGTTAACCGGATACTTTAACCGGTGTTGGAAAAACCGGCCCTAAGATAAACAATTCTATTACTTCCTGTTCATTTCCTGATAGAGGCAGTGAAGAGAATAAAGAAAACAATAAAGGTATGTAATGCCTTGTTTATATTTTGGTTTTATATGCAATAAAATTGAATATTTCAGATTCTGATCGATATTTATGGCCACGATCAGCTGTGCTACTCTTACTAGAGGAACTATTTAAATTAAAGGATGTATTGCTATTGCCTCACAAAAAAAGAAAAGTGTTCAGTGTTATATGTCTAATTTTATTAAGTCATGGATATAATGTCAGGTGGGAATCATGTGAAAAAAAATGGCGTGGCTTCCAGGCAATGTTAAAAAAATTAAACAAGACAGAAATAGGAGTGGTAATGGAGCAGTGACATGGGAATTTTTCAATCCACGACAGATGCCTTTGGCATTTCGGAAGAGGTAATATCTAATGAACAAGAACTGAATCCAAAAAAAAGGAAAAGAGAAGAGTGGGAGTGGCACTTTAAAGACATAAACAAAAATTTATCTGAAGTAAAAGAAACAATGGCTGAATTTGTTAATATCCAAAAGGAAAGAAACAGTATTTTTAATAGAGTTGCAGCTAGCCTCGAAATTAGCAAACAAATAGTAGCCTAGTCAGAGTATGTGGAAGCCCATACTATTGAATGTTTATGTTATGTTGAAAATTCAGAAATTCTATATTTATTTTGTTTTATTTTTAACTATAGAAATATGTTAAGGGGTTTTATTTGAAAATTTAGAAATTCTATATTTATTTTGTTTTGTTCTTAAATACTTATTTAATAAATAAATCTGTTAAGTGCTTTTATTGTTTTATTTGATATAAATATAAAAAATTATATACATCACACATTATAATATGTAAAATGTCACAAATAAACACCAATCAGCTGATTGGTCAGAATGAATTGGGCAGTAACACCCATGGACCATGGGTGTTACTTATATATTTGTACCATGGGCCATGGTACAAATATACCGGTAAGTTTTCGGGTGAAGCAACGACAGAGGAGTGTCCAAGTCCCCACTATCACTCGCTACAGTTATCGTATTCCCCGACGCGAACGGCTGTAGTATACTACTACCACCGCTCTGGTTAACGGAGGGGAGTACATATACGTAGTCGTTCAGTTGTGGGGACTGATACATGCGCTATACAATCGTTGCGTTACCAGAAAACCTACCGGTATAAGGTATGCTACAACTTTGACTAAAATTCGTCTATTTCTGCGCTGCACACACTACGTCATCAATGTTGCGTCATCCATCATATGCTTGTAGTTTGTGTTTTGTTTATATTTATATTTCCAAGAAGTTATATCCGATTATATCGTATTTTGTGTAATTATAGTTATTATTTCATGTGTTTAGTGTAGTTATTAAGATTTGTAAATATTTTTGTTAAGCCAAAGACTTTTAATTTGATTTATTTAGAACTTAGAAAAGGTTACAACATAGAAGGTAATGAGTTTATTAAACATTGTATTATAAAGCAATACATTTGCCTCTACCTTTACCACATCTAATATGGTAATCTGCTGTGTCTTGAACTGCAAAAGCAGGTCAGAAAACACTCGAGGAAGGAATATAAGATATTTTCGTTTTCCTAAAGATCAAAACCTATCTCAGCAGTGGATACAGGCCTGTGGTAGAAGGATACAAAACACAAGAAATCTTAAGTTTTGCATTTGGATGTATTTGTATACCTTTTAATGATGTTATTATTTACAGATTTTATATGTTCGCTTCATTTTGCAAGAGATGCATATGAGAACTGCTACTTAAATAATTGACGGATGAAAGAGAAATATATGTATCCAGTAAAATCTTTCCGAATACTTCATAAAACAGCTGTTAATATTCATTAGATGATAATACACAAATTGAAACACCAGAAAGCACTTGGATTGCATTAATTTCTGGAGGGTGTCTATGTCAACCTAGTGCTATGATGAAAAAAATGGCAGAAGACATTGAACAACTTTTTAATTTTCTTCTTAAAAATTCAATAAAAATACTAAAGCGATTGGCAAAAAATATAAAGACGGACTTGCCACAAGAAGTTGTAGAATCATATATTAGAGTACGAACTTACATACGTATAAAAGAGATGAATAAAAATAACTATCAACAAAAAAGAAAATTCAAAAAAAAAAAAGAATTTGCCAATAAAAGAAATAACCATATCTGTTGTTTTATTTATTACCTGTAAATTAAGAATTAATAAACAAAAATCCAATATTAAACCAAGTTTTCTTACTATTATACTTTCAACTTTTGCAATATTCATTGGTATCAGTAACTTAAAGCAATATACTAGAAAAAATGCACATTTTCAAGTCAAATTTATTTTTGTGATAAATTACTATGTCAGTAAAGTAATTACAAATTGTATTATAAAACGACATAAAACAGGTTTCGTAAACCAAAGTTTCACATAATATCCAGTGGGAGCTTTTTCATTAATACAGTCTTATTATTTTGCTTTATGAGTTTTTAAACAAGTAATCTGTAAAGAAATTTTATTTTAGTTACACATTCGTAAACAACTGTGCTATGTATGTACTTTGTTTATTATTCTTTATATAGCAATCTATATACTATTACATCTGTGGTTATTCAAAAGTAATCTTTCTTTTCTTAATATCAGTGGTAATGACGTAGCTGTGTTCAAATGACGTCATATATAAGGTATGTTCTAGCGCAGCTTCCTTTGACGTCATTTGAACACAGCTACGTCATTACCACTGATATTAAGAAAAGAAAGATTACTTTTGAATAACCACAGATGTAATAGTATATAGATTGCTATATAAAGAATAATAAACAAAGTACATAGCACAGTTGTTTACGAATGTGTAACTAAAATAAAATTTCTTTACAGATTACTTGTTTAAAAACTCATAAAGCAAAATAATAAGACTGTATTAATGAAAAAGCTCCCACTGGATATTATGTGACACTTTGGTTTACGAAACCTGTTTTATGTCGTTTTATAATACAATTTGTAATTACTTTACTGACAAAGTAATTTATCACAAAAATAAAATTGACTTGAAAATGTGCATTTTTTCTAGTATATTGCTTTAAGTTACTGATACCAATGAATATTGCAAAAGTTGAAAGTATAATAGTAAGAAAACTTGGTTTAATATTGGATTTTTGTTTATTAATTCTTAATTTACAGGTAATAAATAAAACAACAGATATGGTTATTTCTTTTATTGGCAATTTTTTTTTTTTTTTGGAATTTTCTGTTTTGTTCATAGTTATTTTTATTCATCTCTTTTATACGTATGTAAGTTCGTACTCTAATATATGATTCTACAACTTCTTGTGGCAAGTCCGTCTTTATATTTTTTGCCAATCGCTTTAGTATGTTTATTGAATTTTTAAGAAGAAAATTAAAAAGTTGTTCAATGTCTTCTGCCATTTTTTTCATCATAGCACTAGGTTGACGTAGACACCCTCCAGAAATTAATGCAATCCAAGTGCTTTCTGGTGTTTCAATTTGTGTATTATCATCTAATGAATATTAACAGCTGTTTTATGAAGTATTCGGAAAGATTTTACTGGATACATATACTTCTCTTTCATCCGTCAATTATTTAAGTAGCAGTTCTCATATGCATCTCTTGCAAAATGAAGCGAACATATAAAATCTGTAAATAATAACATCATTAAAAGGTATACAAATACATCCAAATGCAAAACTTAAGATTTCTTGTGTTTTGTATCCTTCTACCACAGGCCTGTATCCACTGCTGAGATAGGTTTTGATCTTTAGGAAAACGAAAATATCTAATATTCCTTCCTCGAGTGTTTTCTGACCTGCTTTTGTAGTTCAAGACACAGCAGATTACCATATTAGATGTGGTAAAGGTAGAGGCAAATGTATTGCTTTATAATACAATGTTTAATAAACTCATTACCTTCTATGTTGTAACCTTTTCTAAGTTCTAAAAGTCTTTGGCTTAACAAAAATATTTACAAATCTTAATAACTACACTAAACACATGAAATAATAACTATAATTACACAAAATACGATATAATCGGATATAACTTCTTGGAAATATAAATATAAACAAAACACAAACTACAAGCATATGATGGATGACGCAACATTGATGACGTAGCTGTGTGCAGCGCAGAAATAGACGAATTTTATGCCGCGTTAAGTATACGGTCGGACTAGTTCATTTCGTTAAGTATGAGGGCAGACCAGTCAAATTCCCGATCAGCTGTTTGGGAAAACCGGTCATGTTATAAATCGCGCCCGCTGGCTGCCTGAGTTGGGCGAAATCGTTAAGTGTGTTGTTTATCTGCAATACCAACTACGATTTGTTTACATTTTAAAAACATAACCTCTTGTCTCTTCTAAAACATTTTAGTTTGTTTCATCATACAATCGTTAACATTAATTATGGAAGCATCTACTTCAAATACTAAAAAAGTTACATTAAAACATCAGAATGGAATGCGTTTTATTTGTTTTTTAACATATTATGAATTGGATTAAGCTACCACAGGTATGGAATAAATACACTTATGTAGAATAGTTTCTGTATAGATTAATTTTATTTAGATGGGGATTTTAAGAACAAATTAATAGAGAAATATTATAAATTACATACCAATGGAATAATATATGGTCAAAAATCAAATACAAGTGAGATAAACAATTCTATTACTTCCTGTTCATTTCCTTATAGAGGCAGTGAAGCGAATAAAGAAAACAATAAAGGTATGTAATGTCTTGTTTATATTTTGGTTTTATATGCAATAAAATTGAATATTTCAGATTCTGATCGATATTTATGGCCACGATCAGCTGTGCTACTCTTACTAGAGGAACTATTTAAACTAAAGGATGTATTGCTATTGCCTCACAAAAAAAGAAAAGTGTTCAGTGTTATATGTCTAATTTTATTAAGCCATGGATATAATGTCAGGTGGGAAACATGCGAAAGAAAATGGCGTGGCCTCCAGGCAATGTATAAAAAAATTAAACAAGACAGAAATTGGAGTGGTAATGCAGCAGTGACATGCGAATTTTTCGATAAAGTTGATATTTTAGCAAGAGATCCTGCATATAATCCAGCCAGTACAGATCCCTTTGGCATTTCGGAAGAGGTAATATCTAATGATGAACAAGAACTGAATCCAAAAAAAAAAGGAAAAGAGAAGAATGGGGGTGGTTTGAAACTCACTTTAAAGACATAAACAAAAATTTATCTGAAGTAAAAGAAACAATGGCTGAATTTGTTAATATCCAAAGGGAAAGAAACAGTATTTTTAATAGTTTCAGTTAGCCTCGAAAAATTAGCAAACAAATAGTAGCCTAGTCAGAGCATGTGGAAGCCCATACTAGTGAATCTTATGTTGAAAATTCAGAAATTCTATATTTATTTTGTTTTATTCTTAACTATATAAATATGTTAAGGGGTTTTATTTGAAAATTTAGAAATTCTATATTTATTTTGTTTTATTCTTAACTATATAAATATGTTAAGGGGTTTTATTTGAAAATTTAGAAATTTTATATTTATTTTGTTTTATTCTTAAATACTTATTTAATAAATAAATCTGTTAAGTGCTTTTATTGTTTTATTTGATATAAATATAAAAAATTATATACATCACACATTATTTTCAAATCACTTCAAATATAAATAGGAAATAATAGGAATGTTCTCAACAGTTATAACGATACCAACATAACTGACAATATGTGAAATGTCACAAATAAACACCAATCGGCTGATTGGTCAGAATGAATTGGGCAGTATCCGTTAAAATTCATGTTGACCAATGTGGTCAAACGAGATTGGGCGAACCGTATACTTAACGCCCCCTTAGTCAAAGTTGTAGCATACCTTATATATTTGTACCATGGTAACACCGTTAAAATTCATGTTGACCAATGTGGTCAAACGAGATTGGGCGAACCGTATACTTAACGCACGCTTTTTGTTGAGCCAAGGGGGAAATTTGGGGGGTTTTATTTCTTAGGGGGATTTTTAGGGGTATTTGTAGGGCACATTGAAAACTGTTATACTTGAATATTGCATATTGAGAAAGAAATATTTAAGTTTATTTTTATTATGTTATAATAATAGTCATGAGTAATAAGCAGCAAGCACCAGCAATTGTAAATGTTCCTATTTACAAATTAAGATAAATGAATATGAATTTCCTGGAAACATGCATTTGTCTATACAAATAACTGTCACAATATTATAAAGGAGTTACTTTTTTTATAACAATTGAATTACTGGTTTTTAGGGGTTTAGTCATGTAATTTAGGGGTTTTTCAAGCATTATTCAGATCATTCAGGGGGAATCGTCTGTAATGGGTTGGCAACTGTGATGGCGTGGCGTTCAGGTAGTTAGTGTTAGTAGTTAGGTTAGCTAGCACCTGATTGCTGGTTGGTTAATTGGTGAATTAGTATCAGTATTTTG
Organism: Amphimallon solstitiale; assembly: GCA_963170755.1. NCBI lineage: Eukaryota > Metazoa > Arthropoda > Insecta > Coleoptera > Scarabaeidae > Amphimallon > Amphimallon solstitiale. The sequence goes on from OY720685.1 coordinate 49,473,255, forward strand.
CTGAATGTTTGTGAAGGCGATAAGGAACAAAATTCCCAATTTATTATTTAGTACTGTGGTAATTATTAACAAGTAGTGTTACCGTGTTATTGCTACTTTGTAATAATTATTTTATTAGTGATTAGAGAGTGACCGTAACGGATAACTGATAACAGATCAAGCCTAGAAACTTAAAATAGAAGATATACGCGTTTCGGAAAGTGCATGTAATATAATGGAAGAAAAATGCGATGAAATCGACTTTATAGATGATAAAATCAATATCTTTGAAACTGCTGTTACAGTAGGCAAAGTTGAATTACCATATTATATAAATGATGTCCAAATAAAACAGGATGAGGCGTCCACCATTCTGGATGATGTTAAAGCGGAACCTCCTTCATCCGAAGTACAACACAATACGATAAGTGAGAATGTTAAAACAGAAGTTAATTGTGTGCAAGTTCTTTTAAAAACCCCGCTATCAATTCAGGAAAAACTTTACATTAAGAAGAAAGGAAGGCCTATTCCAGAACTTCAAATAAACTACACTTCTACATGTAAAACTCGAACTTATAATAGAGTATTCAATAAAAATATATATGAAAAATATGAGTGGATGTGCGGATGTTCAGTAACAAATAGACTATTTTGTTTTATCTGCTTAATTTTTAAGAAAGAGCTTAGTGCATGGAACAAACAAGGGTTAAATAATTTAGCGCATATCGCAGAAAGGGCAAAGAAACATGAAAATTCCGTTTCTCACATTAATGCATGTGTGGATTATAGTGTCCTAGGACAAGTGGACATACGTGAACAGTTAGGCATACGTGAACAGTTAGACAGTGCTTATTTGCGACATAAAATTAAGTACAACGAAGATGTGGAAAAAAATCGTCATATTTTGCGCCGGTTAATTATGTGTATAAAATTTTGCGGAGCTTTTGAATTGGTGCTACGAGGACATGATGAGACATTGACGTCGGAAAATCCAGGTATTTATGTAGGCTTAATCAACTTTGCAGCTGAATTAGATGCTGTGCTTGCAATACATATGAAAGGTTCACAAGTGTTTAGAGGCTCCTCAAAAACTATTCAGAACGAATTGCTAGATGCAATGGCGCAAATTTACAAGCAGGAAATATTAGGAGAAATTAAATCTGCAAATTTTATTGCTTTGGAGGTCGATGAAATTACAGACACCTCTAATAATCAGCAAATGGTTGTTATTGTTCGATATGTGTTTAATGGACAAATTTGTGAACGCTTTTGGTCATTTTTTAAGCCGGGTGAACGTAATGCTGAAGTATTAACAAAAACATTGCTGAATGAATTGCAAATAATTTTAAATTCTCCTTCTGGGTCTGATAGCAATAAACTAATCGCTCAAAGTTACAATGGGGCGTCTGTGATGAGTGGTAAGACAAATGGTGTCCAAGCTATTATCAAAAGAACATTTCCACATGCACATTATATTCACAGTTACGCGCATGACTTTAATTTAATTATTGAACGAGCGGCACAGTGCAATAAAAATGTAAAAATTTTCTTTGCAAATTTGCAGTCATTTTCAAGCTTCTTTTCTCGATCTCCAAAACGAACGGTAATTCTTAATGAAATAGTCAAACGTAGATCACCTCGCGCTGCTCCTAAACGCTGGGTTTTCAAAAGTCGAACTGTGAACACAGTATTTGAACACCAGGATTCTTTCAAAGAATGTTTAGACAAAATTATTGACGAAGATGGGATGGATTCAGTTACTATTAGTGAAGCAAGTGGTTTATTGAAACATTTGAATTGTCCGGAATTTCTCTACTGGTTGAAAATATTTCATTTCATCATGCCACATGTTGAAATATTATTTAATCAGAGTCAAAAGCACGGGATTGACAGTGCTCAACTGCAAAAGGCAATTGAAAAATTCCAACAGCAAATTATTCGCATTAGAAATTTAGGAATTTCTACTGACAATGACAATCAAGAACGCAATAATGAAGAACCTGCAAGGAAAAGACAAAAAACGACAGCTGGAGATAACAGAGCTGTTATTGTAAAGGAAGTATGTGACATTATTTTAAGCCAAATTAGCGACCGATTTGATTTTAGGGACCACTTAAGTGCAGCAAAATTATTTGATTCTCAAAATTTTAAAACTTATAGTCATTCATTTCCACAAAAATATTTTGATGAAACTGTGAAATCTTATCCTATGTTGGACAGTGTAAAATTGAAAACTGAACTTTCAGTAATTTATGGGCGCGGTGACATGCGTGACCTAGGTGGTCTTTTGCCACTTTTAGTGTTCATAACAAGCAACAATCTAAAAAGGGTTTTCACGGAAACATACAAACTGTTGGATATTATTTGTACAACGCCCATGTCGACAGCAGAATGTGAACGATGTTTTTCCACCCTGAAACGCATTAAGACTTTTCTGAGAAGCACAATGTCAGAAGATCGACTGGACGCATTGGCGGTCCTATCAGTAGAAAAGAAGTTCATCCAGTCTATTTCGGATTTTGACAACAAAGTCATAGACGTCTTTGCCAGCATAAAAAATAGGAGAATGGATTTTATGTACAAAAAATAGGTAAGTTTTTTTTTTGAGCCCACCCTCTTTCATAACTTACGTACCGCCACTGAAAACAGAGGCAATGGATGTTGATGATATAAAGATTGAATATGTCAATGGCTTACTGTGTAAGTAAATGTAGAAATATGTTTTCACAATAATTACAAAATCTTAACAGTTAGGTTTGATACCAACGTGAATTTTACAAGACGTTTTATAGCACACTAAAATTAAAAAAATTATTTGGTTTTTGTCTGCTAATTTTACAAATAACTGCTTCAAATGCTTGCTTGATTAGTGTGCATCGCTTTCAAACATGTCCATATAATTTAATTTTGTCCAGTTTTAATTACGAAATATTTCATTATGAGCATACTCATTGAAAATGCTAAAAATTACTGGTAGAAATTATTTATAACTCGATTTCTGAGAAATTTATTTTGGACTGAGAAAAGTACATGATTTAGATCTTGCACAAATTTAGACTAATACAGGTACATTCGAAAATGATTGTCCATCTTGCTTCAGGAATATATAACAATGTTGATAAGATACTAATGATACAAAAAGAACCAAATCTTGTAGTATTTTGTATCGCTTTTATTTTTGCATTATCCGTGACTAGTTATTATTTCACCCTGTCATTTTCAAATGGTGTTTGTTTACTAAACCTTACAAACACACAAAATTATATATTGTTATGGTTTTAATATCCATACAATATATTGATTTGTAATTGTGTTATTACATATAATTTTTCAATTCTTAAAAGTATATTTTTATCAATGAATAAAGAATTAATTATTTGAATGATCATTTCATGTTCATAAGTTGATGAGATTTTCATGTTGATCTGGTTGTCGTAGAGGAAAAATAAGGTTTTCTTTCTTCTATGTTTGTATTTTTAGAATCTGTTAAAGAGAAATTAAAAAAACATTATTATTATTGTCAAATATGATGTATTATATTTTATGTACAAAATTGTTTAATTAACGATGATATGACGAGTATTGTAAACGTAAATAATTGATTTAGAGTATATACTAATTTGAATTAAATTTCCCGCCATAATTTGAACAGGTGTTAATGAAAGAAAAATTTTGACAGTTCCTGAAATGAGAATTTATAAATTGAAGGACATTTGTATGAAATGCTTTGAAATTAGGTTTTTTTAAATGAAAAAAGAATAATTAATATACATAGTAATAAATTATAGGGATGTAAATATTCGAAAGTAAATAGTAAAGAGATATTTTGAATTATAAAGGTAGGTGTAGATTTCTGATTGGAGAATTTAAAAAAAATTGTAAAAGGGTTGCTTAGGAATTTGGTTATTGAAAAAAAAACAACGGGGAGATGAAAAATAATTTTCATACGACGCGGTCATTTTTTATCTTTGAATAAAATATTTCATTGATAATTTCTCAAATACAGCGAATTTTGTGCTTAAAAGCGTTAAAAGTTATTAATTTAACAAAGTCAAAGTGAATAACACAGTTAAAAGTGAAAGAAGCATACATAATTTATGTGATATTTATAAAACATAGGTAGCAAAATTGATAGATAAAGGAAAGGAATATTTAAAAAGGTTGAATCATAATTTATCACAACTACTTACATAAATAGAAGATTATCCATAGATGAATTCCAAAGTGTATTTTCAAGATTATCCAGAGACCGAACGTGTATTTCCAAAGGAGACCGAACGTGTAGGAATCATTTCTTCTAGAGTTGCAGTATTTTATCGTGTATAGGCTTACGAAGAGAATTTTTTCTGAGACCGAACGTGTATTTCCAAATTAGACCGAACGTGTATTTCCAAAGGAGACCGAACGTGTAGGAATCATTTCTTCTAGAGTTGCAGTATTTTATCGTGTATAGGCTTATGAAGAGAATTTTTCTGAGACCGAACGTGTATTTCCAAATTAGACCGAACAAGTAGGAATCATTTCTTCTAGAGTAGCAGTATTATGTTGTGCAGAGAACTTCGAAGAGAATTTTTCTGAGTCAGAACGTGTATATCCAAAGGAGTCCAAAATAAAGGAGTACAAGAAGGACGTCGAAGATCGGAGGATATTATCAAGATATCAAGTCCAGGTCATACTATAGTAGCAACATCACCTACAAGTAAATATACCTTAACATTTGAAGTAATATAAATTATATTGGTACTATTCGATTTAAAAATAACATATTTTATATTAATATTTAGGAAAGTTATTCACTTTTACACCAGAATGTATTGAATTAAGAATAAGAAAGGCAATACCTTATTTGTAGTAATATTACAAGTTGCATTCCATAGAAATCTCATCAACAATTGAATGTTTACAACCATAAATAAAATACATTATTAGTCAATCGTAGAAAACATACGAGTTGTCGTTCAACAAAACTTACTCGCTACAGTTATGTCATTATCTCTCATGGTTTATTTTGATATTTTCTAACCAACGTCAATGCATCGTTGTTAAACAATTTTTCAATAATATTTATTTTTTTCTTGTGTATCTGATCAACACATCATTATACCATTATTAGCTTGAGCAGTTTGTTTTCTTTCATTTGTAGCATTATTTATGTGTTTTTTCAATCAAAGCAACTGATCTACAAGAGTTGTGTAACACTAAAATCATAAAAATATTGAATTAATGTAACCTGAAAAAGACCCATCAAAATTTGGAATACTTACGTATTTAGTCGTAGTTCTACAATGTACAAGCGAATAATCAGTCACAATGGACCATAAACACCCCTGATGACATATAGAAAGTATTTTATAAAGAACACGTGAAATTCAATCGATAATAAACGAATCATAAGTTAGGTTATATTTCTTGACATGTAATATGAAATATCCCTCCCATTTTTATCATGTATTGGTATAAGGTTCAAAGAATATAGTCCTACCAGTTCAATTAATTTAACAAGGAGAAATAAAATTTAATATTTATTAAATTTGAGTATTAGCCGAGGCATTTTAAAAAAATAATAGTAGTAGTAAAAAAATTATGTGTTAAAAATAACACTCTTCCAATACACATACGAGTACATTTAGTGCCCGAACTTGGAATATTATTAGAGGATAGTTTGTTGAAAATAACAATCATCCAACCCTTATACAGGTACATTTGGCTGGCCCAACTTGGGACAACTATATTAATACATTTGGCTGCCCGAACGTAGGGGCACGATAAAAGAAAGGTTTCTGGTTATTTGTGTATTTTGTATTTTGTAGAATAATAAAAACGCAGATTTATTAGGTACATTTATTTAGTTTATCGCAATTTGGTATTACATGTGATACATTGGTACATAGTTGTGTGTATTAAAGGTACATATAAAATATTTTATATAGAGTACATACATATTAGTATAGTTTTATAAAATATATTTAAAAATATGGATACAAGATCTAAAACTAGTATGAAACAGACTCCAGGTACAAGTGAGAGCGGAGAAGATAGTGAACAGGAAAGAGGTGATACACAACAAATTATTCCAAGTAGGAACATAGAAGATATGTTAAAAGCTATTTTAGAGGAGAATAAGAAAAATAGAGAGGAGAATAAGAAAAATCAAGAGAAAAATGAGAAGTTATTGGAGAATATGGAGAAGTCTAATCAAGAGAAAAATGAGAAGTTATTGGAGAATATGGAGAAGTCTAATCAAGAGAAAAATGAGAAGTTATTGGAGAAAATGGAAAAGTATATTAAAGAAGAGAATAAGAAAAATAGAGAGGAAGATAGAGAAGAGAATAAGAAAAATAGAGAGGAAGATAAAGAAGAGAATAAGAAAAATAGAGAGGAAGATAAAGAAGAAAATAAGAAGATGTTAGAAAATATGTTAGAGAAAGTTAGTGAGGAGAATAAGAAAAATCAAGAAGATTTGGAGAAATCTCGTAAGGAAGAAAATAAGACACTAATTGTAGATATGTTTGAAAAAGTTAAAGAAGATAATCGGAAAATATTGGAGAATATGAAAAAATCAATTAAAGAAATAAACCAGAAAATTAGTGAGGGAAATAAGAAAATAAAGGAGGATATTTTCGAGGTTTTGGAGAAGAAGTTAGAGAAGTTTGGGGATGATAATAAGAAAATAAATGAAAATCTTGTGAGCCTAAATGGAAAAATTAATCAAACTAATGAAAATATGAAAACAAAATTGGAGGAAGAAGTAAACAATTTAGAAGAAAAATTTATAAAAGAAATAGAGAAGAAGAATGAAAGTAATAAAGTAGAGATTTTAGAAACTATAGAGAATAAACCTGGAGAAGTAGAACTAGTTAGTGGAAATCATTGTATAAATATAAAAATAACTGAGTTGAATAAGGTAACAGATATGGGTTCTTATTTAGATTACAGTGAGTGTACTAACTCGAATACGAACATGTTTAAGAAACAAGAATTTGCTGTGTCAAGATGTTTCAGTGATTTTATAGGTTTTTATAATCAATTTACTGGAAAACAATTTAAAGCTGGACGTAATATGTTACTAACACCTATGAGAAGTGTTATTGATAATGCAGAAGGTAAAATGTATAGTCAATTGAAAGAAACTGTTAATGGGAATGATTTCATTGTGGAAAGACGAGGTTATCTAGAAAGAGATTTGCAAAGAAAAGTTCATTTCTCTACATTGATTTTGGATACAGATGCGAGAGAATTATTTAAACTTGAAGTTGAATTTCAGAACGTTACAAATACATACATATTTAAAAATGCTGGCATAATGAAAATATTTAACAAGATTGGAAGATTAGTTAACAAAAACATTTACATCATGGAAGAAAATGATTCATGGTATGAAGAAAATAGGATACAAGAAGTAACAGTGGACACTTTAAAGAATAGAGTCCGATTAAAATTAATAATGAGAAACATGACTCGGAAAATTATTGCTACAGATTTAAATAAATAAAGGGGCATAATATTATAGGTAAGACACAGTATTTGGAGGTTGTACTGTGAAATGAGTGACGACATTTCCTTTCTGAGTTCGGCTAAATCATCCACAAAAACATTAAATCATTCATAACATTTCAGGCAGGACATAGTATTAGAATAGATTGTACTATGAAGGTGATTGACCACACTTCCTTATCCGAGTCACATTAAATCATTCACAACATATTAATCAGAACAAGAGGTTCATATAGAAGAGATCAACTCTTGACGGTTTTTGCAATACCGATTTATTTCAGCAATCTTGGATCTTTTCAATTCCCAAAAATCTATTTTTTCAAATAGACTTTCCCATTGTATAATAATAAATCCCATTAAATATAATGATTTCATTTTTTTTATATTTGTTAATAACATATTTAGTTAGAATGGAAAAGTCTTAGTGGAAATCATATTAGTTTATAGTACTCATTTAGAAATTATAATTTGTTTGATAAAATATAGAATTAGTAGATGTCCTTATATTTTAATTATGTAATTTAATTGTCATGTATCGTGTGCAATGTAGTGATGTATCATATGTGATATGCAAAAGTATAAAATAGAAACAGTACAAGATGAATATAAATAGGAAAATTTAAATGTTTTTAAGTTATGTACAACTGTAACAAGTGTTGAAAGTAAAGAAATATTAAGTTAGTAGTTATGTTCTTAAATGTAAAATGAATAGGAAATTACCAATATAATGTATACGAATAGAGTATAAAATAAAAGAAATTGAAATCTTAAGAATACAGTACAAGTATAAAGTATATGGATTTGTTCAAAAATAAGTACAGGTGTTTAGTAAAAAATAGAATATGTATTATAATTGAAAATATAAAGTTTTATAGAGAATGGAGTGATTTTAGTTGGAATTTAATAGTAATATAAAAAAATATATAAATGTCGAAATAGACAATAAAGATTATAAAATATGTATTATGAAGTATAAAATATCTTGTAGAGGTATAAGAGTACCTACAAGATTAATTAAAGAATTTATGAACCAGTATATGGTATCTAGCACTAAATGTAGTGTTTATTGGATGAATAAAAGTATGATTAATAAAGATAATTGTGGAATGTATATGAAAGAGTTTGCTAAAACTATTGAAATGGATTAAAGATTATAATATGTTTAATAAACACCAATATATAAAAGAACAAGTATTAAAGTGAATACAAGATAGTAAATTCAGTGTACTGTTTATAAATGTTTAGATATGCATACAGGTGAAATCATTTAAGAATTACTATAACTATGAAATATGGAAATAAAAATATTTTACAGACAAAAGTTAAACAATAAACAAACTTAAAACAAAATTAATTGGGAAAGTTGTAAAAAAAAAATAATATATCTTAAACATGTATGATACATTATAGTTGTCAGTTTTACAAAAAGAGTTATTAATACATAGCATATATAAAATAGAATGTAAAATAGTGTATAAAAGTTAGAAGCATAGATTTATGTGTTTATGGGTTAAATAATGAAAGTGTTGATTAGAGAAAAATAAATGAATAAAATGACGTGTATACAGAGTATTGATAGAATTTATGGTGAGGTTGTGTTGAATTAAATTAGTTATGATACTTAAAGTTATTGTTGAACAAATATAAATTTTCAACAAAGTTAAAATTTACATTTGTTAAAGGGGCAAATGTTATGGTTTTAATATCCATACAATATATTGATTTGTAATTGTGTTATTACATATAATTTTTCAATTCTTAAAAGTATATTTTTATCAATGAATAAAGAATTAATTATTTGAATGATCATTTCATGTTCATAAGTTGATGAGATTTTCATGTTGATCTGGTTGTCGTAGAGGAAAAATAAGGTTTTCTTTCTTCTATGTTTGTATTTTTAGAATCTGTTAAAGAGAAATTAAAAAAACATTATTATTATTGTCAAATATGATGTATTATATTTTATGTACAAAATTGTTTAATTAACGATGATATGACGAGTATTGTAAACGTAAATAATTGATTTAGAGTATAAACTAATTTGAATTAAATTTCCCGCCATAATTTGAACAGGTGTTAATGAAAGAAAAATTTTGACAGTTCCTGAAATGAGAATTTATAAATTGAAGGACATTTGTATGAAATGCTTTGAAATTAGGTTTTTTTAAATGTAAAAAGAATAATTAATACACGTAGTAATAAATTATAGGGATGTAAATATTCGAAAGTAAATAGTAAAGAGATATTTTGAATTATAAAGGTAGGTGTAGATTTCTGATTGGAGAATTTAAAAAAAATTGTAAAAGGGTTGCTTAGGAATTTGGTTATTGAAAAAAAAACAACGGGGAGATGAAAAATAATTTTCATACGACGCGGTCATTTTTTATCTTTGAATAAAATATTTCATTGATAATTTCTCAAATACAGCGAATTTTGTGCTTAAAAGCGTTAAAAGTTATTAATTTAACAAAGTCAAAGTGAATAACACAGTTAAAAGTGAAAGAAGCATACATAATTTATGTGATATTTATAAAACATAGGTAGCAAAATTGATAGATAAAGGAAAGGAATATTTAAAAAGGTTGAATCATAATTTATCACAACTACTTACATAAATAGAAGATTATCCATAGATGAATTCCAAAGTGTATTTTCAAGATTATCCAGAGACCGAACGTGTATTTCCAAAGGAGACCGAACGTGTAGGAATCATTTCTTCTAGAGTTGCAGTATTTTATCGTGTATAGGCTTACGAAGAGAATTTTTTCTGAGACCGAACGTGTATTTCCAAATTAGACCGAACGTGTATTTCCAAAGGAGACCGAACGTGTAGGAATCATTTCTTCTAGAGTTGCAGTATTTTATCGTGTATAGGCTTATGAAGAGAATTTTTCTGAGACCGAACGTGTATTTCCAAATTAGACCGAACAAGTAGGAATCATTTCTTCTAGAGTTGCAGTATTTTATCGTGTATAGGCTTATGAAGAGAATTTTTCTGAGACCGAACGTGTATTTCCAAATTAGACCGAACAAGTAGGAATCATTTCTTCTAGAGTAGCAGTGTTATGTTGTGCAGAGAACTTCGAAGAGAATTTTTCTGAGTCAGAACGTGTATATCCAAAGGAGTCCAAAATAAAGGAGTACAAGAAGGACGTCGAAGATCGGAGGATATTATCAAGATATCAAGTCCAGGTCATACTATAGTAGCAACATCACCTACAAGTAAATATACCTTAACATTTGAAGTAATATAAATTATATTGGTACTATTCGATTTAAAAATAACATATTTTATATTAATATTTAGGAAAGTTATTCACTTTTACACCAGAATGTATTGAATTAAGAATAAGAAAGGCAATACCTTATTTGTAGTAATATTACAAGTTGCATTCCATAGAAATCTCATCAACAATTGAATGTTTACAACCATAAATAAAATACATTATTAGTCAATCGTAGAAAACATACGAGTTGTCGTTCAACAAAACTTACTCGCTACAGTTATGTCATTATCTCTCATGGTTTATTTTGATATTTTCTAACCAACGTCAATGCATCGTTGTTAAACAATTTTTCAATAATATTTATTTTTTTCTTGTGTATCTGATCAACACATCATTATACCATTATTAGCTTGAGCAGTTTGTTTTCTTTCATTTGTAGCATTATTTATGTGTTTTTTCAATCAAAGCAACTGATCTACAAGAGTTGTGTAACACTAAAATCATAAAAATATTGAATTAATGTAACCTGAAAAAGACCCATCAAAATTTGGAATACTTACGTATTTAGTCGTAGTTCTACAATGTACAAGCGAATAATCAGTCACAATGGACCATAAACACCCCTGATGACATATAGAAAGTATTTTATAAAGAACACGTGAAATTCAATCGATAATAAACGAATCATAAGTTAGGTTATATTTCTTGACATGTAATATGAAATATCCCTCCCATTTTTATCATGTATTGGTATAAGGTTCAAAGAATATAGTCCTACCAGTTCAATTAATTTAACAAGGAGAAATAAAATTTAATATTTATTAAATTTGAGTATTAGCCGAGGCATTTTAAAAAAATAATAGTAGTAGTAAAAAAATTATGTGTTAAAAATAACACTCTTCCAATACACATACGAGTACATTTAGTGCCCGAACTTGGAATATTATTAGAGGATAGTTTGTTGAAAATAACAATCATCCAACCCTTATACAGGTACATTTGGCTGGCCCAACTTGGGACAACTATATTAATACAATATACCGGTAGGTTTTCTGGTAACGCAACGATTGTATAGCGCATGTATCAGTCCCCACAACTGAACGACTACGTATATGTACTCCCCTCCGTTAACCAGAGCGGTGGTAGTAGTATACTACAGCCGTTCGCGTCGGGGAATACGATAACTGTAGCGAGTGATAGTGGGGACTTGGACACTCCTCTGTCGTTGCTTCACCCGAAAACTTACCGGTATATATATATCACTATGTATATTTCTTACTACCAGATGGTAGAATTCGGGTTAGGATATTTATGAAAACAGCTGTTTATTAGCTCGTGACGCTTCGGTCAAAACCTTCGTGACCTTCTTCAGACCTTTTGTTTTATTTAAAAGAGAAAATACAATTATGTAATATAAACAAAGCAGTGTAACATTACAAAATATTTTTTACAAATTAAAACGTGGGATACTTACATTTGCCCAACGCTGTATCGTCTTTGTTATTTGTTAACATAAAGATAAGATTAAAAACATATTAAAATCATTATTGCCAGCTATCGTGGTCACAAACAGACACACAGACATTTTTTAAAAACCACTTTTTTGATATCAGGGGACTTCAAAACGTGGACATCTGCAAAAATCTCGAGGTCGAAAATTTTCATCATCACAATAGTTCCTTATACTACGTATAAGAAGGTAAAACCGCTTCGAAATATCTTTACTCATAAAGGCACAATCGGCTTTACCCGCGTAGTTGACTCACCCTGTATATACAGGGTGTTATAAATTAAGTCGGCACTATTTCTAACTTTGTTATTAATGAAGCTACAGTATCGGTTAAATTAGCAAAGTAGTAGTATTTTTATCGTGAACAATGATGGCAGAACCGAAAAGACAGTTGAACTTCTAATTTTCGCGCTATTTACAAAAGTTACTTTTTTTTAAATAGAACACACAGTATATTTTTGCATATATTGAAAGAAGCAATTATTTTAAAAAAGAAAGCTTTCATACATTATTGACAAAAAATGAAAGTTGCGGCAGTTATCCACTATTTTGTACAGCAATTCATATCAATAAAATCAAGATGGCCATTATAATAAAAAAAAACAGCAAATATTAAGCAAGCATTGTGTATTATGTACCTATATTTATTATAATAGATGTTCGTTTTGTCCAATACACTTCCGAATTCGTTTATGTACATTGCGAGTTGCTTTTAAAATGATCTTGCGTCTATGTTATTAGCAGTAGTCATTATTTTATTTTGCAGTTCTACAACGTTTTTATTTCTCTCTTTGTAAATTTCATTTTTTAAGTATCCTCAAAAATTAAAGTCAATAGGGTTTAGATCCGGGACCGTGGTGGCCACTGAATTGGTCCATTCATACCTATCCACTTATTCCGAAACATTTCGATCAAAAAATTTTGTACTTCGCGATGATTATGCGCTCATGCTCCTTTTTGTTCGAAATTTACATGTTGCCGAGTAGCCACGTCCAGGTTATCCAAAAATATTCCTAAATGTTCAGTCATGAATTGTAAATATCTTTGCCCGGTGTTAATGCACCATTATAAAAGATTGGTCTGACAATCGTCGAGCCAATTAATGCACACCAAACATTAAAACTAAACCGTATTTGTGGAGCATGGGGCCGTTCCAACAATAAATTTTCTCCTGACCAATAGTGATGGTTTTTTTCTATTCCACATTCCAGAATTAGTCTCCTCTCTTGATTACCCGGGAATAATGTTTGCACTGGCTGGTACTTAAATGCGATATATTTAAATTTTCTTAATATTCTGTGCACACAATTAACGTTTACATCTAATTCCCGAGCAGCGTTTCTTATAGAATTATTGGGATGCACTTCAAAGTAAGCCAAAACGACAATTTCCGCTTTCTCACTAATTACGTAGTCCTTTCTTGTTTTAGTTTTTTTGAAAACATCATTTTTTCTGAATTGTAGATACAGTGTTTGATAATAGCGTCGATCTAGCTGCGAGCGTAATATTCTTGGGTCCTTGCAGAGTTTTTACGACACTAGATTTACGCTTCTAACATATCACACTTTTCCAAATGATTAAATACCATTATCAATGACTTTTTAAAGTTACAACACAAACTTAAATCATTCATTCATTCATTCATTTATCTGTATCCTTTTTTGCCGTTAAGCGTCGAGGCGTTCTGCTTTGCAGAATTTTCTCCATCCTGTTCTATCTGTAGATATTTTTTGAGCATCTTTCTAGGTACTTCCCCGATCCGCCAGCAGATGCGCTATCTCCTGATTCCATACTCTTCTTGGTCTACGTCTGTTTCTCCTCTTGACTTAAATACAACAACGATAATGCAAAGAAATGATGTACTTATCAACAGTAAATCCATACTAACTTAAACTTAACCTAAGAAACAAAATTTAAACATACAAAAAGCACTTCTACTCCTCTGAGCGTGCGTCATTAGTCATAGCCATCTTTATTTTATTGATATGAATTGCTGTACGAAATACGCTGTGGCTAGGGGCACGCTCCGATTAATTGGGAATTATAGGCACGTGGCTGACGTCACTGCTGTTATGACATTATCATTTAACGTGCACCTAAATTTGAAATTAGGGGTACGTCAAGTCATTAGTTTATTCTGCGCCCATGTATAAGTTATGCGAATAATTAATAATAGTTTTCATTATTTTTTTTAAGGAATAAATAACAATTAGAGTCAAAATAAGTCTTTTTATTACAAAAACATCAAATTAACAAAACCCTTACTAAGGATAAATAAAATATTATTGGAAAGTTTTAGTAGAACATTCTGTATCAAAGGATGCTTTCCTTATAGCGTCTAGTTGATTGTTTAAAATAAATGTGAGAATGTCTTGCTTTTACTATTTTTATTGCGTTGATTAAGATTTATTACTGTCTTATAATCATGTCCCTTGGGTATCCCCCTTTTCTTAATTTTTGAGGGCAACACTATTGATTTTAATAAATCAGTTTCAATATTTTCATTATTATTATTGTTATTATGTTATGTTCACTATCACCAAAGGGTTCATCAACAAATGTAATATGTTGCATGTTTGCTGAATTATTATCTGTCAATTCACTTATATCTCCATCAGACAATACTATTCTAACACTATTTTGTTGTGAGATCGTTTCTTGATTATTATCGTATGCCTGAGTATCTATTTCTGTATCGATCAGATCACAATTTGCCTCACCTGTTGTAATATAATTCCCACTTAATAATTGTCACTTCGTTTCCAGTTCTCCAGCAGTGTTGCATTTTCTTCAATAAATCTAATCTATAGTTGAATTCACTATTGCTGGAAATGCTAATTAAGTTGATTAAAGAATTGGTAATTAAAGTGGCTGATTTTCGTTTTTCGGTTAACGTCATCACTTTAGGCTTTTCGATTACTACATGTTTTAGTTTTGCCACAATATCTGACTTGGTTGTTCCAATTCTATGTTTTGATAAATAATAATTTTTTGTCCATCGTATGTGACACAAGTAGTTGTCGGCAAATACTGTTATGTTTTTATGTTTTCTTACGACTAAGATAATTCGGCAGGCAACATCATGGAAGAAAAATTAGGACATTGGAAATTGTCTGTTGTAACATTTATTATATTTCCATTTTATGTTCTTATTCGACACATACCTCATTATATTCCTTTAATATTTTGACTTTTGTGATTAAATATATCTGTTTCTGGATATACTTGAAACTGTAACCTGTTGAAATATTCACATACTGCAATAAATCTTTTTTATGGTTTTGAAATCGGTGCTGTGGTCGCTTCAAAATGTGTTTAGCTGCTCGATTGTCGCGTTCTTGATTATGGCTATCCAAAAAAATGAAAAATTATTTAACAAAGTCGGTTAAAGTTGAATTCTTAGGTACTACTGGTTTGATTTTATGGTTAATTGACTCCATATGGTTATTTGTTGTATTATTTAAATTGCTATTTGTTCACAGTTTCTTCCAAATGATTTTTCCCAGTCTTGAGTTTGTAGTGAGGATCTTTTAATTTTGTCTTTTTACCACGGATTTTATTCTGTATCTTCTTCTTATTTTCGTCCAAACATAAATAATCTTGCACATTTCCAAGTCCTGTTTCAGTTAATATACGATTTTGAGGTAAAAGATCAAAAACTTTCTAGAAAATAAAACTTTAATTTTATGTTTATACATATTATTAACATATCAGAAAAAGAAAAATATTGGGTATAATTTCTTATTCTTTCATTCATATTATTAACTACATATTGCTGTGACTCTTACAAATTTATAAATATATAAAATAAATTTAGTTTACTTAATTAAAGCGTAACTGAGAGTCAAGCACGCATCCTAGTGCTAGGCCTTATGCTAGACTAAGATACGGTGAACTTTCTGCTGAAAGGTAGGTTAAGCAAAACATTTTACATGCAACTAGCTCAGTTTGAAAATAAATAGTTCTCTCAGGGGCAGAAAATATGAGTTGATTCTCCTGCTCTTTAATTATCTCCAGGTCAGGTAAAGAAATAAAATACAAAATAAATCTTAATATCTAATTTATTAAAATAAAATAATTTTAAAACGAATCCAAAAGTTTTTGTCTACAAATATTTACACACCAAAAAAAAACAATATTCAGTCATAATTCAAATTTATATATAATCATCAATAAAGTATTACAAGAAATAAAGAATAAATGAAATTATGATGTCGTGAAAAACTTACATCTAAAAATGTGAACGTGATTATTATGATTAATATTTGTCATAGATACATGTAAACAATCAAAAATAAAATAAATTACCCGTGATGAATTGTACTGGAATATAAATAAAAATAAAATTTGTGCGGTCTACTGTTTGCTAACAAAATATAGACATTAAGGAAATGGCTTTGCCCTAATTAGTCCTGTCCGGCGCCTTTTCTCGCTCCCAACACAGTACCATCAGATAACAAATTCACACAGATGAGTATCCCAAAGTTCCACCCTACGAGCATGTCATTTTCAACTCGTTGGACGCAACCCGAACATACATCACAATGTGCACATTCCTTAAGGAATATATATAAATTTTAAATTAAATAAATAAAATGAAATAAAATAATGTCTCTGCGTATTCAATAAATTAACTCAGCCCTGATTAGTTCTGCCTGGTGCCTTTTCTCGCTCCCAAACGCAGTACCACCAAGACCAATTCGTGTCTTTCAAATTCACCAGGACTCCATGCTATGAATTAAATAATGACATAATTCATTTCACACATCCCTGATGTATTATTCAACACGTTAATATTGAACACCCAAATACAACAAAAACATACTTAATTCTCAAATCAAAAGAAATAATATATACATTTTTTTAAAAAAAAATAAACTTTACCTTTTTCGCGAAATTCCAATACAAAAGACACCACTACAAATAAAGAATTTGGTACGCCACTATACACACATTTATAACAAATATTGTTTAATCACCTCAATTCTTCGTACATCGTATTAAACTCATCCATCATAAATTTTCAATGAAAATTTGATTCACTTATCTATATAACCTATATACACATAAAACAAAATTATTAATTTCAAATATCTTTTGTAGGATAAATAAATTTAAAAGGAAAATAAAGTATACGGAAATGAAATGATTATGTTATCCAAAGTTATCATTACAAATACTAGAAGGTTTTGTCATAATGTATGGCACAGTACCCCTACATGCAAAACAAAACTCTCTAGAAAAAGAAAATAAAATGAAATTAAACAAATTCAAAAACCGAGTTCATAAATAAGAGTATTTTCATACATAAGTAATTATTCAAATACATTTAGACATTTCAATGTGATACGCGCTGCATGTTAAAAATAAAAATATTATAAGTGTGGAATCTTGTTAAAATTTTATAAGTATCGAAAATCTCAAAATTTATTCTAAGTCCGGATTTTAAAATAATCCTTTAAAAAGAAAGAGGAAGCGGTTCATCACCTACTTTTAGACTAGTTAAAATTGCGGTTTTCACCAGCAATCCCCGAAATTTTATCCGTCCGCGCTTTTATGCTTAAATTTCTTTATAAAAACATCCGGCAACTTTCGGCAAACACGAATCCACTTCCAAAATTGTATATCGACGGTGCTGCCCTTATCGGTCACATGGGGAAACAGTGTATTAATAATCCTTGAAAAAGGTAAACAAACATGCGAATATAAATTCGTCTATACGTTTATGACTCAGCCGTGCACCTGATAAACAATACTTTTTGCGCCGGTCTACACAGTCGATCTTTGCCAATGTCAGAAGTCTTTGTGCCGGAAACATCTGCTCGCTCCTTTTCATGTAACATTTGATACGTCTTAATATTATAACCTTATAAAAATTTACTAAGATCCTTTTATTGTTTTACTTAAATAAAAATAAAGTTTTCGTAAATTATCGATATAGTGAATATTTATATACACATCATAGTAAAAATGAATAAAGTAAAAATTAATTTAAATAAAATCTTGAAGTGATCTTGATTATACTTATTTATTTACATATTATTATTTATTCAAGATCACTGCAATATGTGCTTACAATCGAAAGTTCATGTTTTGTATGTTCTATTACAACTATATACTTTTAAATATTGGCCTCCTGGACAAATACGTAGTTTGAAATTCGCATTACATCCTAAGCATAGCGTGCTGAAAATTATTACGGAAGTCAAAACAATTTTATCGGTTATTTAAAAGCTATTGTAACCTAGTCTGTCGTAATACATTTCCTCTTTTAGGAATTTCTTTACCATGGATACATGCATATTCAAGTTTATAAAATTCTAGAGAGGACTTCAACGGTCTTTATAGATTTCTGAATATTTCTTTAGTTCATTATAGGAACCAAACTGGAGACCAAGGGTTAATTCTTTTTTTTTTCATTAATAGTCTCATTTCTGTCATTACTACTATTATTTATCGTAACTGTAGCCATATTGTTATCTTAAAAAAATGAGACATAACATACCTTATGAAGTACTGTTTATGACATAAATCTAGTCAGGATAAATTATTTCCTAACCCCAATTCCTCAAGGATTAATTTTGTATTATGCATTACGTGTGCATAATACAAAATCAGAGCACGCTTTGTTTAGTGATATAACTATTATTAAAATACAGTATTGACCTGTTAGACCGTCCATATTTAATAGTTTATGTCGTTATAAACTGCAATAATCCACTAACACTAACAGAAATCCGCACCACAAACTAGAACATCCATATTTTCCCCATTTCTTATACACGTGCCTCTAATTTCAGATTTCAGCGCACGTTAAATGATATCGTCATAACAGCAGTGACGTCAGCTACGTGCCTATAATTTCAAACTAAGCGGCACGCTCGCGTGCCCCTAGCCACAGCGTACAAAATAAGGTGTTTTCGGAAATTAAACCCGGTCATTGGGGTTACAACACAGTTAGCATGAATGCGTTCGTTAATTCAGTCGGGTAAAAACAACCTTGTTCGTAAAATCTAAAAAGTAACCGGGTTCGACAACCCGGTTCGATTTTCATTACCCAGGTAAGTGAGTAGGGTAATGCAGGTTGTTTTACCCCCTCCCCGGTCCATTTCTTCTGTCGTATTGCCAGTACAGGTAAATTATGTTATGAAGATAGCTATTTATAAGGTTATATGCAGACGTTTACGTTACGTTACTCACCGTGACCGCAATTGCGTTCGGAAATGTTTCATTTAATCGGGTAAAGTTGCTGAACCTGTTAGGTGTTTTCTAACCGGGTCAGGTTAATGCTATACATTTTCCGAAAACGCCTATAGTGGATAATTGCCGCAACTTTCATTTTTTGTCAATAATGTATGAAAGCTTTCTTTTTTAAAATAACTCCTTCTTTCAATATATGCAAAAAAAGTAACTTTTGAAAATAGCGCGAAAATTAGAAGTTCAACTGTCTTTTCGGTTTTGCCATCATTGTCCACGATTAAAATACTAATTGCTAATTTAACCGATACGGTAGCTTTATTAATAACAAAGTTATCAATAGTGCCGACTTAATTTATAACACCCTGTATATATATATATATATATATATATATATATATATATATATATATATATATAAAATATATTACAATTCTTTGCCAATTATACAAATGTATTGAAAATAGCGCGAAAATTAGTTTCTGTTTCTCCTCTTGACTTAAATACAACAACGATAATGCAAAGAAATGATGTACTTATCAACAGTAAATCCATACTAATTTAAACTTAACCTAAGAAACAAAATTTAAACATACAAAAAGCACTTCTACTCCTCTGAGCGTGCGCCATTAGTCATAGCCATCTTTATTTTATTGATATGAATTGCTGTACAAAATAAGGTGTTTATAAAATATATTACAATTCTTTGCCAATTATACAAATGTATTGAAAATAGCGCGAAAATTAGTTTCTGTTTCTCCTCTTGACTTAAATACAACAACGATAATGCAAAGAAATGATGTACTTATCAACAGTAAATCCATACTAACTTAAACTTAACCTAAGAAACAAAATTTAAACATACAAAAAGCACTTCTACTCCTCTGAGCATGCGCCATTAGTCATAGCCATCTTTATTTTATTGATATGAATTGCTGTACAAAATAAGGTGTTTATAAAATATATTACAATTCTTTGCCAATTATACAAATGTATTGAAAATAGCGCGAAAATTAGTTTCTGTTTCTCCTCTTGACTTAAATACAACAACGATAATGCAAAGAAATGATGTACTTATCAACAGTAAATCCATACTAACTTAAACTTAACCTAAGAAACAAAATTTAAACATACAAAAAGCACTTCTACTCCTCTGAAAATAGCGCGAAAATTAGTTTCTGTTTCTCCTCTTGACTTAAATACAACAACAATAATGCAAAGAAATGATGTACTTATCAACAGTAATTCCATACTATAACCCTGTCTCAGAATAAGAAGGAGTGATTCAAATATCCCGCCAAAACATGGAACACATAGCTTAAAATTTAGTAGACAATTTGATATGACATCATGACAATTGAGGTTAGAAGAACTGTATTAATTCTAACTAAGGATTTACCTGTTTTGTGTTTCATTTACTACTTTCGGTAAAATAGATGGATGTGCCGCTTTTCATTCTACCAGTCGAAGCAGCAATACGAGTGCACGGCAATTGGAAACAGGAGAGTAAAGTTATAAACACAAGTAAGGTGCATACATCTATAATTTGATGAATACAAATCTCTTAACATTCAAATCTGTTCATTCTAGTTTTACAAAAAAAATTAGAAGAATCTATGGATAAAGATATAGGCCCAATTTACAAATGAAAGCTTAGAATTTGTTCTGAGCGTTTTGAGGATTACCGTTATAAATATATAATTACTGCACATTTTAGTGAATGTGAGATATCAACATGAAAATTGTGAATCAAGTCTACTTATTATTAAATATTTGTATCAGAGAGCAAGAATGAATCAAACCTTTTATCTTTTATCAAAATGTCCTTAAGAACTTGCAGAAAAGGTTTTGCTTATTAGTTTCTATTTTAAATATCAATAAAGAACTTATACAGATAAATCATTCGTATTACTGCTACAAACCTTGAGAAGATAAATTCAAGCAACTAGTCTTGGAAATGTGAATCTTACTTACAACAGTAATAAATAGAAAAATTTACATCGGCTGAAGTTGTTTACACGAACTGCAAAGATAATTACATATACCTACACATTATTAATTATTATTCCCTATTAAAATTTATTTATTATGAAAATATATAAAGTATAACAAAAATTTATTTCTACTATATATTGGAAATTAACAATAATTTAGTTTACATCATGTTAAAAAGATTAAAAATTTGCATGGTCCGCACAATTTTTCCAAATACTTATTGTAACATTTGTAATTGCTTCTGTCAAAAGTTCTCATATAAGTGATATTCTGAAACGGGATTTTTTTTGAAGCAACTTCATCTTATGTATCAATTCAGATCCTGTATGAAGTATTCTTAATTGCCTATCTTTATCGGTATGGCTATTTAATCCTACAGGTTTTCAACAAAGCTTGTCGTGCACTCATTATACTTGTGGCAATCCAAACTTTTTCCCAAATATTCTCCATCAGATATTTTCACCTTTTTCTATTAGTACAGGATTCTTTACGTTTGACATATCTGAAATATAACATGTATATGAACATGTGGTAATATAATTAGTATTTAATTAACACTTACTTGTAATTAATGAGTCAATTCTAGAATATGTGTGTTGTTCAGTTCATTTATGGTATGAACTCATCTATAGTTATTTTTGCAATGATATTAATTGTTGAATGTTTGATTTTTGCACTGACGTACAGTATTTTTGTCAGATTTATCAAATTCAAAGTTTCATATGCATGATCATGATCACTTATTCCTTAGGTCTTAAGCCGTCTGATCAACGTATGCTCATGTTGTACATAAAAGTACGGATTTTATTTAATAACACAATAAAGTATAATAAACCAAAGTAAAAATGTAAGAGACTAGGTTATGGCTTGGCTATAAACATAAAATGACATTTTGTCAAACTTATTTTCCCATGTTAAACTTGCCTACGCAAGAACCAATGAAATGCTTTAAAAATATACGCCATTTTGGCGCGATATTTGAATCACTCCTTCTTATTCTGAGACAAGGTATAACTTAAACTTAACCTAAGAAACAAAATTAATAATAAATAAGGTGCTAATAATTAATAATTGTGTTATGCTGCACTGACGAAACCAAACTAGGTAGAAACATATATGTCTGTAGCTACAAATACATCTTAACACATACATAGTTGCATCGTTGAATGTTTATGTATTTCAATCAAAATTGTACATGTTTAGGTGAACCTAGGCCATTTTGATAGGATTACATGAGTAATTATCGATTGTCCTATGCTTATTTGCTTTCATTTACATTTATACATGACTATTTTACATTCTATATTGTTATATTATCAACAGTTCTACTCTTAATTTTTCTTTACATAGTTGCGTCGTTGTTATTTGTATATTTGGATTGACTGAACAGTTTGTGGTAGACCCCAAGCCTTTTAATGTGACTATAGAAATAATCTCGACTGTCCTATGCTTATTGATTACATTTTCATTTATACATTTTGATTTACATTTTATATTTGTCATTGTTTTCTAATTGACAACCAGTTGTCATATTGTTATTACTTTTAATTCATTGTATGCCACTACTACCAAGAAGATTTTCAATTTTTCAATACACATTTCATATTGAACTAAGAATCAACAAATAGTTTCTGTTATTTCAAATAATTGTAAATTTTGCCAACAGATTGTGAACCTCGTCATTCATATTATTAAGACTACTGCAACAAATGTGGGATGCTTGTTTATATTTTAAACCAAATTGTTCTGAATAATTCCGATAACAGAAAACAAAAAGACCTACCGAATGACATTTTAGAAATTCAACATTCCTTTGGAGAGATTGGAATATTTGCCTTGAAAGTTATACCTGAGGGTGTAAAATTTGGTCCTTTTATTGGAGTTACCAATGCGGAATGCGTTTGGAAAATAAAAGGAGGAAAATTTGTAGTTGAGGAAGACAAACCAGTGTATTTGAATTCGATGCAGTATGTTAATCCTGCCAAGAATATTTCCGAACAAAACCTACTTGTTTTTCAATACGAAAACAATCTGTATTAGAAAAGTACTCGGCAAATTAACGAGGGTGAAGAATTATTGGTGTATTTCGGTGAGGAATATCAGGGCAGCTTGAATAAAAGTGACGAAGTGACTATTATTCCCACTACGGAATACCTCACCCAGGATGTGTATGCCTGCACGTTCTGCTGCCTTGGATTCACTTCGAAATTCTACATGGTGAAACACAAAACCGTTTGCGTTGAGGACTCGGCTGACGGCTTTACCACTGAAGGTATGATCAGTTAATGTTGAATATTTTCAAAACGATTTTTGTGCTTACAACATTTCAATTTAGATTATCCATCTAATTTGTTGGTTATGATACGGCCTTAGTTAAAAGTCGAAATATTTTAGTGTAACGTTATTTGTGGTTGTAGTTTAATGTTTTTCATGCTATTTTAGAACTTGCCCAGTACCCAGTTTGCAAAATCTACCTGGATCAACAAGAATATTCGGAGCATCATGAGACCTATTGCCGCGATAGAAATGCAGGGTATGTTTAACTTTTCTATCAGTATCAATTATTTGTTTGCGTTTTTATATTAAAATATTCAATTTCATAATAGAAGTTAGATTACTGGAAATTATAAAAAGTAACAGTTTATTATTGTAGATCATTCAAAAATATATAATGTATTTCAATTTTGCAATATAAAACTTAGATTACCTACAGTAACTAATAAGGAAAATTATAAACAATAATATACAGGGTGAGTTATTGGTAGCCGCTTCCTCGATTGCTCCTTTGTATTTTAAATAAGAGAAAAAGCAATAGACGGAACAGTTATGGTAGCTTGGGGCGCATATTCTAAAAATGCTTGCAGCTCTGACGCACTTCCGGTTTCACCGGATATGCATTAGGATTATTTTTCTTAAATGACTCACCCTATATATTTTTGGATTTTCTAGTACTGTTTTAAATTATCTATTTAACTGTTTTTTTACTTTCTTATACGTAGTATAGGGTGTCTCAACGGGAGGTTTGTTTTTGAAGTTGCAATTAAACACATTAGATTGTTGAAAATTGTCAATGTTTTTAATTCATGATAAAGTACAGACATGGACATTACACGTGGAACACAATATCTGATAAGTAGCCGCCGCGACTACGTTGACAGATGTCCATTCTGTTGACGAAATATTGTATGACTCTTGCACACAATTGCGGCACCATCTCAGCAAACGCGTTTCGAATCGCGTATTTCAGCTCTTGAAGTGTTTGAGGATTGTTAGCATAAACCTTTCCTTTCAAAAATCCCCAAACAAAAAAGTCCATCGGAGTGATATCGCACGATCTTGGTGGCCAATTTTGATCGCTATGACGAGAAATTACACGGTCTGGAAACCTTGTGCGCAATAACTCAATTGTTTGGTTCGCTGTATGGCTGGTGGCACCATCTTGCTGAAACCAGAACTTATCCACATCCATACCATCCAACTCAGCCCACAAAAAATTGGCTATCATGTCACGATAACGATCACCAGTGACGGTTACCGCGGCACCAGCAGCGTTTTCAAAAAAAAATGGTCCAATTACACCGCCGGCCCAAAATCCGCACCAAACAGTGACTCTTGGTGGGTGCATTGGTTGTTCTTCAATCACACAAGGATTCTCAGCGCCCCAAATTCTGCAATTTTGTTTGTTAACGTAACCATTAAGTTGAAAATGCGCTTCACACTGAACATGATTTGTGCTGCAAAATCGGGATTATCCTGTTGCATCGATAACACCCAATTGCAGAACTCACGGCGCTGTCCATGGTCGGCTGGTTTCAATGTCTGCGTCAATTGGATCTTGTATGCGTGTAAGTGCAAATCCTTGGTCAAAATACGCTGCACAGTACTTCTGGAAAGGTCTAATTGCTCTGCACGACGACGAATCGAGGTGCGCGCATCATCGGCCACATTTTCTACCACTGCGGCTATGTTTTCAGCCGAACGACCGCTACGAGGACGCAGGGCTGTTTTTACGTCTGCCACAGAACGAGTGAGTTCAAACTTTTCAATTAATTTCGTAATCGCGGTGTTACTTGGGCGATTATGAATACCAAAATGATCACGTAAATTGCGAAACGTACCCACGATAGATTCTCCATTTTGGTAATAGGGTTTCACAATAAGTACACGTTTCTCGTTTGTATAGCGCTGCATTCTTGAAATGTCAAGACTTCACAATGCTAACTGTCAAATCTAAGCGCTGTAGTACCAACTTAACCATATTTCGCGCGAATTTCAAAAACAAACCTCCCGTTGAGACACCCTTTATAAGGAAGTATTGTGATGGTGAACATTTTCGACCTCGAGATTTTTGCAGATATCCACGTTTTGAAGTCCCCTGACACCGAAAAAGTGGTTTTTAAGAAATGTCTGTGTATCTCCCCCCCCCCGACGAACGTATATTTATTTGTCTGTGTCGGGGAAAAACCCATTTGCCTCGTATGTAGTGAATCAGTCTCAGTGTTGAAAGAATACAATATCAAACGACATTATGATTCCAAACATTCCAGTAAGTTTGCACATTTTCAAGGACAATTACGCATTGATAAGGTGGAGTCTCTGAAGAAACAACTTCAAAGACAGCAGTATTCATTTCACAAACAGAATGAAGACAGTGAAGCAACTGTAAAAGTAAGCTACATTATTTCAGAGAAAATTGCACGTAAATCAAAACCATTTACAGGCGGCGAATTCATAAAAGAATGTATGGAGGCTGCAGCAGACGTTTTATGCCCCTCGCAAAAGCAACTTTTCTCCAAAGTAAGTCTCTCTGGCGTTACAGTAGCAAGGAGGATAGAAGAATTGGCTGGAGATATCGAAAGAACATTACAAGAACGCGTGTCGCAATTTGTTTACTATTCCGTTGCACTCGACGAAAGTACAGACTTAAGTGATACCGCTCAGTTAGCCGTTTTTATTCGCGGGGTTGACGTTAATTTTGGTATTACTGAAGAAATGGCTGCTCTAGTTCCAATGAAAGGCACCACAAAAGGAAGTGATTTCTTAGAATCGTTTAATACCGTCATAAATAGATATAACCTCAAATTATCAAATTTGGCTGGGATCACCACTCACTGGTGATCACCTATGGTTGGTAAAACTGAAGGAGTTGTTGCTTTAGTAAAGAAACAGAATCCCGATGTCTCCTTCGTACAGTACCACTGCATTATCCATCAAGAAAATTTATGTGCAAAGTCTCTTAATATTCACGATGTCATGAGTGTTGTGGTAAAAACGGTTAACTTCATCAAATCTCGGTGCCTAAATCACAGGCAATTTCAGGAATTTTTAAAAGAAACGAATGCTGAATATGGTGACATAATTTATTTCTGTGATGTTCGTTGGCTCAGCAGAGCAATGTTAAAACGTGTGTTTGATTTGCGAAAGGAAATTGCAGCTTTTATGCAAAGTAAGAATAAAGCTGTTCGGCAATTCACTGATGAAGCATGGCTGAGTGATCTGGGTTTTCTTACCGATATTACATCACATCTCAATGATTTAAATAAGAAACTGCAAGGAAAAGATAATTTGATTCATGAGCTATTCGACGCTTTACAAGCGTTTGACATGAAGATGGACTTGTGGATCAATCAATTACAAAAAAAATGTTACCACTCATTTTCCACATTTGTCGTCTTGCCAAATTTCAAACATGGACAAATACATTACTGCGCTACAAGATCTGAAAACACAATTCGACTCACGTTTTACCGATTTCCGAAAAAATAAAATAAGCCTGAATTTGTTTGCTAACCCATTCAATGATTCTGTCGAAGATGTTCCTGAACAAATTCAAATGGAATTGATAGAGTTACAGTGCAACTCCACTTTGAAAGATAAATTTAATTTAGGTTTGCTTGAGTTTTACTCAAAATACATCGGTTCTGATTTTCCTAAAATCAGAGATCATGCACTGGAAATGGCATCTCTGTTTGGCACAACATATCTATGCGAGCAATTATTTTCTCGAATGAAAAATGTAAAGTCCAAGGCAAGAACCAGAATCACCGATGTTCACCTTGAGAACAGTTTGAGAATTGCAAGGACTACTATAGGGGTAGATATTGATAAATTAGTTAAAAACAAACAATGTCAAACGTCTCATTGATTAAATTTTATTCCTTTTTGTATAATTTTCTAATAAATAACTTGAATATTTGATTAGTGTTTTTTATTTACTCAATTAAGTTTATATATAATGGAATGTTTTCTTGTGTTGCGGCCCGCCGAACCAAAATTAAAGTATTCTCGGCCCTTAACTTTAAAAATGTTGAAGACCGTTGTCGTAAGTTATGCATTCTATATGTATATTTATCAAGAGTACAAAAGTATTTAGAACTGGATTTGCAATATTTTTTTGTATATATGAAATTTCAAAATTCGGTCCGGAAGTAGCACTTTTACTCTTAGCGAGGAGCACTTTTTTGATAATATCTTGCAAAGTATGCATTCTATAGCGATTTATTAAGAGAATGAAAGTACTTAGAATAGGATTTTAAATAAGTTTTGTATTAAAAAAATTCTTAAAATTGTTCAGTTTGGAACGCTCATACGTATAAGAAAGTCGTGTGGTGGCCACACCTCATTTTTCTTTTTCAAAATTGAACCAAAAGTTTTTGAGTTATTAATTTTTTTTGGAAATTTTTGTCCAAAACACATGTTCAGAAAAAAAATCATATTTGCATGGTTTTTAAGTGTAAATGCATTAATTTTAGTGGTGCGTGTAGCCAAGAAAATTTTGCATCATTTGGTATAAGTTGTATTCGACAATACCTCAAGAAACTTTGTTTTTTCAAGGCCTACTTCTGGAAATTTTCACATACCAAAAACTTATTTTTTTTAAATGGAACACCGTGTATTTTATTATGGCATTTTGTTCCTTTTTTTATTCTCTTTCATTTTGTTAACTATGTACTATACCTATCTTGTGTAATTTCTGAGATAATCACTATAGGAGTAATCAGCGGTCAAATAATGAACTACGAGCGTTGTTCTATGCACCCCAAATATTCGTTTAACCAATGGGAAGGCCCGACTGCCTGTGTCAACTGTCAAACAACGTCAAGATTAAACCTAACTATTCCAAGAATCATAATTTTACAGACTACTACATTTTCAGTAAATTTTTTTGTAATTCCAGCAATGTTCAGTTCCAATATTTTTTTTAAAATTTACTTTGCCTGATTGCTCGTATTCATTCATTTAGTTAATGCTCTTCAGAATAGATGGCTGCAGCTTTTCGAAATTATAAATTGATAACACAAAACAAATCAAATATAAAAAAAACGCAATTTAAATAACCTAAATAATTATTAATCAAAGCAACAACAAACTAAAGTAAGACAAACAAATTTTATCAAATATGTTCAATATAATCACCATTCTGTACAATGCACGTGCGTATTCTGTTTTCCAAAGAAGTACTAACGTTGCGTAAAACGTTTTAACTGATTCTTATAAACGCATTTCTAATTCTAATTTTCATGTCCTCTTTGGTAGTGGGCACTGTTTGATAAACTAGATCTTTTACGTATCCCCACAAAAAGAAGTCTAATTTGTTTAAATCCGGTAATCTTGCGCATGGTACAGGTCCACCCCGCCCAATCCACTTGTTCTGAAATTGATGATCCTGATCTAGGTATTCACGAACTTGATGACTATAGTGAGCTGGGGCTCCGTCATGTTGAAACCACATATGACCAATGATATTTAGAGGAAGATTTTCCAAAAAGTTTTGAAAATCCGTTTTTAGAAAACGAAGATATTCTTCTCCATTAACATTTCCGTCAAAGAAATAAGGTCCAAGTATGCAACTACCTACTATCCCCCCCCAAACATTTAATGACCAACGATTCTGAAAGTTTGCAGGTCGAATAAAGTGGGGATTTTGTGTGTCATAATAATGAAAATTGTGACGATTAACGTATCCATTTTTACGAAAAGTGGCTTCGTCGGTAAACAACACAAAATTGAACCAACTGATTTATCTACTGATTTATCTACTGCCCACTGACAAAAATTTAACCGATTCTGAAAATCTCCTTCATCAAACTCCTGTGCTAATTTAATATGATATGGATGAAATTTATGTTTCCTAAGCACTCGGGATACTGAAGTTTGACTTATATATAACTGACGACTAACTTTCCTAGTACTAGTATGGGAGTCTTCGACTATACTCGTAAGTACCATAATCTCATTTTCCTCACCAGTTATTGGTTTTGTCCGCTCTCTTTTTTCATATTTTATGCTTCCAGTCCTCTCGAACCGTTCCTTTACACTTTCAAAGGCCTCTGGCTTCGGATGCCTTTTATCAGGGTATCGCTGTGCATAAAGCCTGGATGCTAGGAAAGAATTTCTTTTAGATTCACCTAAAATGTAAATCATTTCTATTAACTCTTCATGAAAATAATTCATTTTGTTGATAACAAATAGAGATGCTTCCATAAATTTGACATAAACTTTTACCGAATTTGTTTGACAGGTATTCAGGGAGTCGGGCTTTCCCATTGGTTGAACGAATATTGCACACAAATATTCGTTCAACCAACAACACCGATCTTTTAACCGCTGTTGGCTTTTATAATGATTATCTCAGAAATTACACAAGATAGGTATAGGACGTTTAATCTTTACTTTGTTTGACAGTTGACACAGGCGGTCGAACCTTCCCATTGGTTAAACGAATATTTGGGGTGCATAGAACAACGCTCGTAGTTCATTATTTGACCGCTGATTACTCCTATAGTGATTATCTCAGAAATTACACAAGATAGGTATAGTACATAGTTAACAAAAATGAAAGAGAATAAAAAAAGGAACAAAATGCCATAATAAAATAGAGGGTGTTCAATTTAAAAAAAATAAGTTTTTGGTATGTGAAAATTTCCAGAAGCAGGCCTTGAAAAAACAAAGTTTCTTGAGGTATTCTCGAATGCAACTTATACCAAATGATGCAGAATTTTCTTGGCTATACGTGCCAATAAAATTAATGCTTTTACACTTAAAAACCATGCAAATATGATTTTTTTTCTGAACATGTGTTTTGGACAAAAATTTCCAAAAAAAATTAATTACTCAAAAACTGTTGGTTCAATTTTGAAAAAGAAAAAACAGTTAAATAGACAATTTAAAACAGTACTAGAAAATCCAAAAATATATAGGGTGTCATTTAAAAAAAATATACCTAATGCATATCCGGTGAAACCGGAAGTGCGTCAGAGCTGCAAGTATTTTTGGAATATGCGCCCCAAGCAACCATAACTCTTCCGCCTATTGCTTTTTCTCTTATTTAAAATACAAAGGAGCAATCGAGGAAGCGGCTACTAATGACTCACCCTGTATATTAACCACTGAAATGTATTCAAATTTCTTCGTATTTTAAAAATTTTAAGTAATTATGTAGCACATTAAATTTAATAGTATGTAATATATAAAGAAACATAACAAATTAATCCGAGTCTGAATCACAAGTTGTAACACTATTATCACCTAAATGTATACCAAGTGCTTGCCTGCAAGTTGCGGATGCATTTTACTGTTTGATAAAACGACGACACCGATAGTTTCTATGAGTTAGTATGAGAAAGCAATATACAAATTGCTTGTTGGCCGAGTGTAGTTTTGGAAAAGAGGGGATTCGAGTACATTTTCGCTGAGGCTACTGACTCGCGTTTTGTCGACTCTCGGGGAAGGAAGGAAAGCAAGTTAATCAGTGCAACAAGGATAGCAGCTGTACTTGCGCATTTCATTTGAATTTTTTTGAGTTATCCGGAAAGATCCATTTCTAGCGCAAATACAATTCGTAACACGGTTCGACAAATTTAACGTTTTCTTTCAGAATTTCAGTTTGGTTTCTTTTCTATTTTATAATACTACGGAATTATTTACTTTTTCTTTTAATAAGAGTTTTACTATTGTTACGTTTTTGAATTTTATATCTAGCTATGTTTCTTATCTTTGATATTTTAAGAAAAAAAATATTATTTTTAAGTATTTAGAATTGATGATCATTTCTTTTATTTACGCACACAATTTGGGAAGCTGTTCGAAATCCGTTACTGCAATTATTTAGTGCGATTATCTGATGCTTTAACAAGTTTCCACGTATAAATTATCTAGTTTGTGTTTTTTATTGTTTAATATCATGTCCATTTTCTCTAAAGCATTACAGTAAATGACTTTATTCTTGGTTAAAGAATTTGTTATTAACAGTAACAGTAGCAATTTTCACGGACTAACGCAGTAACGATGTCTGCGGTGTCGGCTATAACGTAGCTGTAATGTTAGTAACACAGGCTACTCCCTTATTCTCCCACTTATAGTCGACCACCTTGTCTAGTATATTCATCCGCAGGTAGACCGCGTGCACACTGTATAATTAATTCAGCATCATCTTTGTCAAATCTCACTTCTCTGTCCCATCATCTTTGTATTTCTTTATTCGTATGATTAATAGTATTTTCCCATACTTCTGGAGTAATTGTACTTAATGCTTCTTTCCACAATGAAATGCTTTGGATTTTCCACATCTATCTCTTCCCATATGACGATTGTAATAACTTGTTATTCCTCATGCATTTCCAATTGAGTTGAAAATGCAGTGGTAAGGTGATAATCTCAAACTTTATAGTTATACTGTTCAGCAATTTTATCTACTACAGGGCTTATTTTCTAATACAATAATTGCTTTTTGTACATATCTTCTTCATAAGCAACATTATTTGTCAATAACCATTGCTTAATATCTGCTTTTTTTTTTCAATTAGAGTTAAGTACTTTATTTTCTAATGTAGAATGGTAGCTCGCATCGTCCATTATAATCATACATGGTTTTTTCAAGTTTGGTATTGACTGATTTTCAAAGGAGGAATGAAATTTATATTGAGTCATCTCTCCGTGATAATCACTTTCTTTCGTTTTAGAAGAAAATAAAGAAGCCCCTGGAATGAAGCCATTTTTGTTACCTGCATGGAGAATAATATAACCGAGTCTTGTTATGTAAAGACATGAAGTAAAATATTTCCAGGGTATATTGTTTACGTTATGTCTATAGACAATTCAGCGATTATTCATTTCCGTGTATGAAAACCTTTAAGAGAACACTTTATGTTCGAGATTTTATAGCCTTAATTTTTTTGGAAACAAAAAAAATAGCCAGAAATAAATGGTTATACGTTTTGTATGTATTTATAAAACATACGCAGTCGGGAATTCCCCGAAGAAGTATGCATCCGTAATGTGTATATATCTTCTTTTTCTAGGAATATACGTTTATTTCATTCACTCACTCTGCATACATATACAGTCAACGCTCGATAACTCGTACTAAATGGGGCGAAGATCTGTCCGAGTTACGAAAAGTCCGACTTATCGAAAGGAAATAAAGTTTAGTTTAAGGAATTAAAACTAACATCAAATTTTATCTATACAGTAGCAATATTATACTGAACTTTAATACAACAAGGTTATCAATACATATCAGGTAAAACTTGTTATGTATTTAAACACTCAATTTACTTATTCAACACTTTAACTTTATTGAACTCTTTAAAAATACAATACATCGCTATAAGAAAAATAACGAAATGAATAATGACACCATGTCAACGTAACTGTGTGAAGATGCTTGTTATTTTTGTGTCGTTGCTCACATATATATAAGTGGTCAGTGTTGCCAACTTGTATACACATACACAACACTCCTCCACCGACAAGATTAATTTATACTTAATATATAAATTATAGGTTTAATCTATCTGGTATCTTAATATTCCTTTTCGGCCTAGAACAACCAACAGCTGTGGAATCTAGAGAACAAGGTGAAATCACACTCTCAACCGTATTGGTTGTTCTTGGTTCACAATCCTGTTTATCAATGTTTACACAAGTATAATGTCTATTTTTATTAACAAGGTTTGAACAATTTGAATTTATAATATTTTCAGTATTCATCTGAGGAGTTTTATTTATTTGATTTAAATGTCTTTTCCAAATTAAGTTTGTACCATTTACTTTACACAAGTACACTCTTAAACCTAATATTTTTACAATTTTAGCCTTAACGAAACTTTTTTTATTTAATAATCTAAAATCTCTCACATATACCTCTTCCCCTATCTTAAATGTGTCTATCCTACCCTGCTTAATAATTTTTGTTTCAATTTTAGTGTTTATGTTGTCTGGTTTTAGTTTGTTAAATCTAATTCTTATTGGTCTGCTAAACATCAAATAGGAAGGCGTATTATTTATGGTACAATGTGTGCTTGTACGATAATCTAACAAATATCTTGCTAAAATGCAAGAGATTGATGCATCATTGTTTTCATGGTCATTAAAAGCTTTTGCTAACCCCATTTTTACTGATTTAACTACATTTTCAGCAGCCCCATTGCTAGCTGGATGATATGGTGCTGTTAAAGTATGTCTGATTCCATTCCGAAGACAAAAGGTGTTAAAATCATTTGAAATAAATTGCGGACCATTATCCGTGACTAATTGGTTTGGAATACCGAAACGCGCAAACATTAGCCGTAAGGTATCAATAGTAGACTTTGTAGTTGTAGATGGCATCTCTACAACTTCTGGCCAGCGACTGAAAGCGTCTATGAGAACTAAGAACATTTTATTTTGCACCGGGCCAAAAAAATCTACATGAACTCGGTCGAAAACGTGCCTAGCTGAATTATAAGATATAACAGCAGCTTTTGGTGATTCTGGTCTGACTCTATTGCATGCATCGCAACTTTTCGCTAATAATTCAATGTCGGCATCAATAGACGGCCACCAAAAATAAGATCTGGCCTTACTTTTCATTTTAACTATACCAGCATGAGCTGAGTGTAATTCTTTCAAAAGTTGATTCTGAAATTTCTTAGGTATAACTACTCGGTGTCCTAACATGATTATTTCGTTTTCAATTGTTAAATCTAATTTCCTTATAAAATATGGTTTTAGAGAATTTCTTTCTTTTGACAAATAATGCGGCCAACCGTCTCTAATATATTTAAATATATTTACTAATATGGTGTCTTTTTGAATCTCGTCTCTGATATGTTCTGCAATAATGGGCATTTCTGAATTATCTGTAACAAAATTTAGATAAGAATATTCTTTTTCGACTTTATGCTCATTTTTTAAAGGCAAACGTGATAAAAAATCGGCACTGACATTTGTCGTCCCTTTAATATATGCTATTTTAAAATCAAAACTATTAAGAAAAACAGCCCATCTCTGCAAACGACTTGCCGCCATTGCGGGAACTCCTTTTTTATCACCGAAAATATAAATTAATGGTTTATGATCGGTTTCAATTACGAATGTATGACCACACAAGTATTGATAAAATTTTTTAACTGAGAAAAATATTGCTAGAGCTTCCTTATCAATCATTGAATATTTTAGTTCTACTGAATTTAAAGTCCTGGAAACATAGCTAATAGGTCTTTTACTTCCATCTGGAAAAACATGCGATAGCACTCCAGCTACTCCATATGAACTTGCATCGCAGGTTAATACAATAGGTAAGTCAGGATTGAAATGCACTAATATTTTCTCTGAAATCATCTCTTCTTTAATTTTTAAAAATGATTGATTACATTCCGCGTCCCAATTAAATTTAACATCTTTCGAAAGCAATTTATACAACGGTTTTAACAATGTGGATATATCTGGTACAAATCTTGCATAATAATTTACCATACCAACAAATGATTTAACCTGAGTTACATTTTCGGGTACCGGACAGTCTAAGATAGCTTTTACTTTTGACATATTTTTTTTTAATCCGTCTTTATTAATAATGTGTCCTAAATATTTAATTTCATTTTGAAAGAAAATACATTTTTCTCGCTTTAATTTGAGTCCTGCATCAAATAACTTTTGAAAAACAGTTTTTAAGTTTTCTAAGTGTTCTCTATCATTTATGCCTGTAACAACTATATCATCTAGAAAAAATACAACTCCCTTAATTCCTTGTAAAATTTTTTCCATGACATTTTGAAAAATAGCGCAAGCGGGTTTAGTTCCAAATGGTAAACGCTCCATTCTATAAATTCCTTTGTGTGTGCTCCACGCTAGTAGGTCTTTTGTAGTGTCTTCTAGTTCCAATTGGTTATAAGCATGACTTAAATCTAATTTAGAAAATTTTTCCCCGCCCTGAAGCGTTGTAAATAGTTCTTCTATTCGTGGAAGAGGATATTTAACGTCTTTCAAATAAGGATTTACGGTAATTTTATAGTCAGCACATAATCTTAATGAGCCATCTTTTTTTAAAACTGGTACTAATGGAGTACCCCAATCTGAAGTCGAAATAGGTGTAATTATGCCGGCCTTTTGCAAACGACATAACTCTTTTTCTACTTTGTCTTTATAGGCAAATGGTAAATTCCTGGGTTTACAAAATTTTGGGTTAACCTTTTCAATTAAATTTAGCTTAATTTTTTCATACCTAAAATGTCCTATTTCATCTTTAAAAAGTTCTCCATATTGACTTACTATGTCATTAATATTGTTAACAATACCTAAATTTTCCTTTTTTTCCATTGTTAATAATAAATTTTTGTTTGGTGAAACACTTAAATTAAATATGCTTAACAAATCCCGTCCTAAAAGAGGAGGACCATTTCCTTTAATTATTATAAGGTCTACTTGCTTAACAATGTCATTAATTTTTAATGGAACATGCAATATGCCTGCTGGATAAATGTTAGTGCCACTATATGTCTTTAGCGTCGTCTTGCATTCTTTTAATTTAATATTATTAAAGTTGTCTACATATGTATTATAATTAAGAGCAGATACTGCTGAACCAGTATCAATATCCATTACAAATGGAATATCCTTAATAAAAACTTTAATTTTAAAATTGTGTGTAATAATGGTGCTATTATTAATATTGAAAAAGCATTTATCGTCTAAATCTACAGAAGAATTTGATGAATCTGAATTTGTTACTTCTAAAAAATTTTGTTTCTTTTCATTGCATGCTGCAGCAATATGCCCTACTTTATTACAAATCTTACATTTATAAGTCTTATAATTACACTTACTAAAATTATGATTAGGTTTACCACATGCAAAGCATTTGAGCCTGGAATCCTTTTCTGATTTCTCCCCATTTGTCTCTTCTTTCTTCTTCCCGAACTTTAAATAAGATTCACCTTGCTTTGGTTTGTTTAGCTTTGTTTTCAATTTACTATGACCTTTCTCCATTTGAAAAACTTCTGGCCTCAAATCAGTACTCAGCTTAAGGGATGCTTCCTTTTTGACTGCCATATCTACGATATCTTGAAGACTTTTTGAACTGGGATCTTCTTCACACATCCTATCAAGTATCTTTCCTTTGCACATGCCCGTAACAAATTTGTCTTTTAGAATAAATTCTAGACTGTTACCAAATTTACAATTTACTGCTAGTTTCTTAATTCTTGCGTACCAAAAATTTATACCTTCATTTGGTTTTTGTTGTGCCTCGTAAAATGTAATTCTTTCATTAAAAGTGGATATTCGCCTTGTAAACTGCTTACTTAATATTTCACATAATTCTTCGTAAGTTTTTTTGTTAGGTGTATCTGGATCACATAAATCACGAAGTGTCGTATATACTGACGAAGATAAAGTTGTAATAAGCACTGCTACTTTCTTTTCTTTTTCTATACCATTAGCAATAAAAAATTGTTCTAATTTTTCTTTGTAAATAATAAAATCGTCTACTGGATTGAATCCCGGAATATTCCCAAGTAACGCCATTTTTTCTTATTTACACACCTTGTGTTAATCAACGCCTTGTTGTTTTCCTTAATGTTTTTCGTCCTCGTCGCCAGTGTTATGTATTTAAACACTCAATTTACTTATTCAACACTTTAACTTTATTGAACTCTTTAAAAATACAATACATCGCTATAAGAAAAATAACGAAATGAATAATGACACCATGTCAACGTAACTGTGTGAAGATGCTTGTTATTTTTGTGTCGTTGCTCACATATATATAAGTGGTCAGTGTTGCCAACTTGTATACACATACACAACAAAACTGAAACAGGTACTATAACTATAAAACTGATAGAAACTGCACAAAGTATACATTAATCAGAGTTTAATTCGGTTGGTACATTATAGGAGCATGATGGCAATGGTGATTGGTCTGCCACTGTGTTGTTTTCCCCAGCAGATACACGTTTGAAAAAGTGCTCAATCTTCTTTTGTGAAAACTTTTGATGTTGCTTGCGAACAATTATTTCACGTGCAGTCCTAAAGTGTCTATAGAATGGCTGCAGTTCAGGATCTGATGTAGAGTCTATAATTCCAATGAGTACGTCCAGAGCTTCACGAGCATTTGATAGCTTCGATTTAGACAAAGGTTGTTCTTCCTCCTCCTCGTCCGCACTATTCTCGCCCGTGGTGATAGAAGCCAAAACATCGCAAGCGATATCTTCATCAGTCTGGATCTGATAGCCTGGGTCTCCATCTTCTCTATCTAACCACTCATGAATGTCCTCTACAGTGGGTTCTGTTTCACCGGCCGCTAAAAGTATCTGATGATAATCATTGGTCTCACAACTCTCGAAATTATACTCTACAACTTTGTCAAAAAAAAGTTTGTTCCAGCAGTTGACTCGAGAAACTTCCTCTTATACAACCTCTTACATGTCAAAATAATACCCTGATCCATTGGTTGGATAAGCGAGGTGGTATTGGGAGGCAATACCAGGCACTTTATTTTCCCATCACTGCTACACATCTTCACAGTTGGATGTGAAGGGGCATTGTCTACAAGCAAAACAGCCTTGATGTCATTAGGGGCAATTTTTAGAACTTCGATTTGGAATCGTCGCACTTCAGGAACAAATTGTTTCTGAAACCAGTTTATTGTGATTTCTTGGGTGAACCAAGCATTTTTCGAATTTTTATAGTGCACAGGTAGGGTATCCATTATGTGCTTTAGCACACGAGGCTGGCGTGATTGGCCGACCACCACTGATTTAAGGCGGTGCCTTCCATCTGCATTCGCACACAATAAGGCCGAAAGTCTCTGTTTGCAAAGCTTTCGACCAGGCACAGTGCCCTTATGCTTAGAAGCTTGCATATTTTCAGGTAGCGAACGCCAAAACAGAGCGGTCTCGTCAGCATTATATAATTGAGCGCGTGTTAAACCTTCTTCCTTAATTAGAGTGTCAAGTTGTGTTCTAAATGGTTCAACACTATCTTGATCGGCACTTAGAGCTTCACCAAACAGTCTCTTGTTTACAAGACCGTGCCGGTTTCGAAATCGATAGAGCCAACCATCGCTAACACGAAATTCAATGTTCATATGCTTAGCAAGTCTTTCAGCTGCCGCCTGAAGCTCTATACCACGAAATGCAACACCGCTAGACGATTGCTGTATGTACGATTTATGTACAGCATTTTCCAGGTTCGTGTTACTAGGCAATTTCATCGTTTTCCACTGGAAACTGTTGTTTCAACATTGTTACACTTTGTTTTTTTTTATTATTTTCAGTATTGTGAATTTTACGTTTACCCTGTAGGATTTTCGTTCGGTATTATTTTATTTTAAATATTGGGAAATTGTTAGTTTTGTTTCGGACAATAAGAACTGGATTACTAGATTATTTTTGGTGATCTGTGTTTTTAATGGTAATGTTTGTCGACCCTATCGCCATCTCGTTTCCCTGTCGTGGTGTTGTTCATGTGTGTATCACTACCGACTGATGGAAGATGGCGTGGGCCTCGTGATTTTTGAGATGGCTTGATTAATTAGTCTGCGGGAAGCATTTATTTTAATTGTTTTGGGTTTTACAATTCATGGTTTGTCGTTTAAAAATATTGGTGTAATTTTCCACTTCTAAGTTACTGCTTTGACGCTAATTATATGTACGTAGTTGTTATCCTTTGTCTGTTGGGGTTTGTGGGCATTAGCTCATTTGGTCGGATATGTGCTTCACGCTGTGTGTGTGAGAAGAATTCTTGGTCTCTTTTGTCTTGTCTTGTGAACAATCAACACGTGGTTAATTGCAAAACACGGTGGCTGATCGGCACTTGTGGATTTAATACCTTTTAGTTGTATCGTGAATCATCGTCGTAAGATGGATTAAATGAAGGAATTCACAAGCATAAATTTGGTTCTGTCGCTTTGAAGAAAAGCTATAAATGGATATTTGTTTAGCTGGTTAGGGTTGCCGTTGTTGTAAGTATTTTATTAGCGTGTTGGACTGTTGGTAATTTCCTTTTGTCTTTCCTATCTTTCTTTTAGTTGCAATTATTGGCAGATGTTGCAATTGGTAGCGGCTGATAACTATTAGTAGCGGTTGATTACAATTAGTAGCGGTTAATAACAGTTGTTCAGGAGTTTGTAAATTGCCGATGCCTGACAAGTATTAAATACCGTCCCGCTGGGAATTGTGAGCACGTGTACCTTGGAGGTTATGTAGGAAATTGGAAACCTGTATCTTTGGAATGTTTTGGGGAAACACATATTTTTGGCACAGTTTCGTACACTTATATGTTGCTGTTGCTGTTCTGCGATATTTTGGAAGTGTGAGTAACCAAACAGACTTTTGATCGGACATCCCTTGTACGTGTTTCGTATCCTTGGAGGAAAAGTATTGTGTATTTGAATGTGTGTCAACATCGAACAGGTATTGTGACAAATTTAATTTATGTTTATTACCATTGTCTGTAATTGCATCATAAGAGTGCAGATAAACACGACTAAGTTGCATAAGTTGTGTACATTTTGAATTTGTATCGTACAGTGTATTCGTAAATTCTTGTATAACTATTCATTAGAATCAACGTTAATCTTTTAATTAATTTTTATGGTGACATACGAGCCACTAAGTTTGTCTCTTTTCTTGTAACGTTCAATTAAATTTTACTTGTGACCTATGTGGGGTTACAACATCAATTTTCGGCTTGTTATATAGCAGAATTATTTTTGGTGTATCAATTTTAATGTATATTTTGGATGCTATTTGCTTTGTAGTAATCCAGTGATCATTGTATAAATTTATTGTTTGGTAAACTTGTAATTAATCAATTTAGACCCTGTAGTATGTATAAGTTTGAACGATCATCAACGATCTGAATGTTTAAATCACGTTCACTCTATGTAAGGCAAAGTTAACTGAAGCTATTAGTGATTATACTAGTATTAGTAATTAACATCCTTTAGAGTTATTGCCCTAGTGCGATCAGCTTCTGGTCAGGCTCTGATATACAGAGTGTTACGTTTACTTGGTTAAGATTTTGTTGAACTGTGTACAAGCTGCTCGACAATGGAAGGAACTCTTTGGCCAATGCTGCCTGTGTTATTTTGTCAACTTTTACATAATACGTTTGCGTAATTCATTTGTTTCTTTGGTACACATTTGGTGACCATATACAACGTTTAAGTCAATTTTCAGTGTTTTAATTAATTACATTTGAGTACCCTTGTGGGACATTGTTTTCTTAATTATGTCATGTTGCTATATTTATTATTTATTTTTGTAAAGTTGTAACGACAAGTGGGTTGACCAAATGAATAGATGCTGTTAATGTCTCGTGCGTCTACTGTTTTCTGTTCTATATATGTTTATTTTTAATATACCTGATGTTGAGTTGTGAATGAGTGTGATGGTTTTATTTATCATTCTACCTGAGGGTCATGAATAAACTAGTTTCGGGTTTATAATCGTCGGCTAGGTGTATGGCATAGATACAATAGCGAAACTGGCGTCCTTTTTATAAGACCTTCGAATTATTTGAGTTTGAACCACGCCCATTTTCTCGACTGGCTAGAGGCGGTGCTATACATCTTATTCTACAACAACCTTTGGGGAAGTATGAGGTAAGACCAAAGTTGGGTTATGAGTTGGTGTGTTTAATTGAATAGCGTTTCTCAAAATTTTAAGCCATCGGATAATTTGATTTAATAAATAGAAGGTTAGATATCGTGGTGGCGCCATACTTACTACTACTTGTATTTTTGGGTTTTGAGATGGCTATGGCCTTTTAAAGCGTTTGGTAATTTTGATATACAAGGGGTAGCAACATCACATTGCAGAGCAAACGTCTTCAGCTTGTCTTTGTTCTTTCTTATTCCTGACACTGTTTGTTTTGCGATGCCGTATTCTCTACACACATTTGCCACAGAAGTACCTGATTCTAGCTTTTCAATAAGTTTTAATTTCTCTGCAACACTTAAAGAACACACTTTCTCTTGTTCGACGCCATTGTCTCGGGCTCGTCTCAACTGACTGGCTACTCGTATGTGTCGATGCTGTGTTTAGCGCGGCGGTGGGTTGAGAGAGGTACACACTAGCGTTGTGTTGCGATAACTCCGCCGCCTGTTTGCGGCACCTGTAACATTTTAACCTACCAGAATGTGGAATGTGATACGTTTGTAAATTTGGTCCGAGTTATTCGAAGTCCGAGCTTTCGAGCGTTGACTGTATTATTTTATTTTTATTCTGCCGATTAAAAATAGTGTATATTTATGTACTTAATTAAACATTATTTAAATATTTATTCTGGGTAATATTCAAAAGTGTCTAAAATGGAATATTTGAATTTATATTTTATAAAACTCTGAAATATAAATATTCTTTTTCTACCCCCATACTTTAATTGTATTATTAGATATGCTGAACTTTTACTTTAATGATGTCCATTAAGATACAAGTTTATATCCAATAGGAATGCGACATTCTAATATTCATCAATATTCAATATGGTTCCTTCATATCTGAAAGATATAAGAATAAATTAAATTTGACAGTTCTCTGCAATTTACTAGTAAGTAGATAAAATTTGTGCTTTTTTGAAAATATAAACTGTAAAAATGAGGGATAATGACAGTGAAATGTAAAATTTGACTCCACCAGAAATTATGGAACAAGCCTTAGTAGTCGCGAACAATTTAGTATCAGCTAAATTCGCAAAAACGAACGGAAAATATTCCGCTCAATTTATGAAATGGAATGTTCAAAAAATATGTTTTATTATGGGGTCGTAGAAAAAATAGTGTATGCAACTCGCATTTAATGGCTATTAAGACACTCATATTCATTGCGACACTCGCCTTTGGCTCGTATCGTAATTTTTATTATCGTGCCTTAATAGCCCTTATTAAATGATCATTGCATAATATACTATTTTTTAATCTTAATCAAAATGACATCTATCGGTTAAAAGTAATAAGTCAGCATATCCTCTTTTGTGGTGCCATCTAAAGTTTGCTCATGGAATTAAAAAAAAACATCAAAAAACAGTGGCGACGTCCAACGTTTGCTTTCTTTTTACCTCTGCCTAATAATCCGTAAGGACGGTTTGCTTGTATAGCATTGTCTGTGAAACTAGGTAGACAGAAGTCGATGTGTAGATATCTATGACACACGTAGTGCCACAGCAGAAACCGAGCATCATTACAAATTACCTATGTAGCAAATTACAAAGGTACCCTACAGAATACTACAATTGGGGCATTGTGCGCCATCTTTTGGATTAAATTAAGGTTAGCGAATATAACAGGTAATGGTTATGATGTTCTTTCACTACATTTGACGTTTGACCACAGCATACTTTTGACAATTTATAATTAGTCGTTTGACTTGATTGATTGTGATTGATAAATAGGGTGAATGTGATAATTATTGCTCCCATGGATTATGTGGAGAAAGTAATATGGAAAACATGCCGTTTTCGGAGAATATGTTTACTATTAAGGAGGAAGAATGCCCAGAAGACGATTTTGTAGACGATAAAATCCATAGATATGAAACTGCTATTTCTGTATACAATGTTAAACTACAAGAATAAATGAACAATGGAAAAGTAAACCAATATTTGACCACTTCTGTGGATGTTATGACAGAACGACTGACCTGAATGAAGGTATTGTTATCAATCACAGTGTTAAAATTAAAGAGGAGATCAGTGCTGGTGATATTCAAAATGAATTTGATATTGGATTATTACGTAAGTGAATGCAATAACTAACTTTACACTAAATAAATAGTAGTTACAACTTAGGGTAACATAAAGTAGTAGGGCAGTATTCATACCACAATTGAAGCTATACTGACAGTATAGTTTCGATAATAGCATTATATGAAAAATAAAATATGAAGATGTTGAATCTTTTATTTTGATAAATGTCGCATTTAATGGTGATTTAATCACTTCCACTAATGCTAACTAGTGCTTTAGAGAAACAAGTGTAAATAAGAAAATTGACATTTTTAAGGCCTTTTATACATTAAAGAAACAAACAGGGGCAACAAGCAATACATCCATTTTCTTTCATATCACTGAAAATAATTTTTTTAGCATATGGTAAATTGCAAATATAAAATGTACAAGGTAGCATTTACTGTACTGTTGCACTTATGCTTCAGTTTATCACTACACGGAGATGGTAACAAGGGACGAGTGGGATGCTTAATATTTCGAAATCGCAGAGTGATTTTGTATTAGAATTACGCCATTAGCTAAGAGGCTAAAAGAGTCCCCAAGGATGAACTTTGTGGTCCTTCCCTACAAGCCCAAATTAAAATGGCAATGTTAATAGAAAAATCAGCATTTTCCGGTTTGAAAGTTATTTATCACTGATCCGTTTTCTCACTAGGTCCATAGCAGACACATAATCTATTAAATTGGCCGAATTTAAACCTACCATCTATTCTCAATACGTGAAATCCCTCTGATGAGCGTCGGTATTGAATCAGCTTGTATTCATTTTTCAGAAATGCAATCATAATTGAGGGGCTCAGTGCAAGAACCGGTCAAGTCCCTGTTTTGGTAAAATTGAGGTATACATGCAGCCAAGTCCTTTCCCGAGTAGTATATGATTATGTGCAATAACGAGCTAAAAGAGCTTTATATTATCCATTACGCATCCTCTTTGGTGGTTGCCTGTGTTGTAACACTGTGCAATAATCAGTCAAGTCCTGGACTTGGCCTGTTCTTGCGCAGTAAAAGCTTCTTTTATTTGTACGACGAAACGCTGGGTGGTAAAGGCCAGAATGAAGTGTGTAGGCTTCTTTTGCATTTTATAAACAACTACATCCGCAAAGAAGTTACTAATCTATATCTTTTCTCTGATAACTGTGTATCCCAAAATAAATATTGCGTTTTACTGCAATTTTGGTATACCTTGTACATTCAGGAAGATTTACTCTAATCCAACATCGATATCCGGAGCCAGGCCACAGTTTCTTGGCATGCGACCGCAGCTTTGGAGCAGTGGAACTACAAAAAAGGAAACACGACAAAATCTCTCTGCCTCAAGAGTATACCGATATAAATCGTGACTTGGGGAAAAAATTTGAAATAGTATTTGTGACTCAGTATATGTTCCTAAACTTTAAAC
Source organism: Amphimallon solstitiale (assembly GCA_963170755.1). NCBI lineage: Eukaryota > Metazoa > Arthropoda > Insecta > Coleoptera > Scarabaeidae > Amphimallon > Amphimallon solstitiale. The sequence continues at coordinate 49,518,049 of OY720685.1, forward strand.
AACACTTTGAACATTTATTTGTAAAGAACCCATCAAGAAAAAATAAGAAATTTACCCTGTTTAAATATAGGATAATAAAATATGAGAAGAACCAAAATGGTACTTTGCTTGAATGCAGTATATCTGTATCAATACCAATTTTTGTGGCTTTCGAAATAAAAAACAAGAGAATAATAGAACCTCTCTTCTTGCCAGGTGACGATAAAAAGCTATATGATGGGCGCAGAAGACTAAAATTAAACAAATTTCAACATGTTATGACGTTGGCTAAAAATTATGTACCAGCATGTGACATGTGGTATTACAATAATATTAAAGAGTACCATCTCAACTTGAAGTCTAAAGAAGTTATTACATCAGCATCTGAATTTAGCAGTGCTCCTGAATGAATATTTTTGTGTTATTTCCTGGTAGATGTCATTTGCGTTGTTGAAGTTTAAACCATTCTTGAAATAAAACAAATTTAATTTTTTCCTGAAATATTTACTTATTTATTTTTTTAAATTAAACTTACTGTGCAATAACAGGCCAAGTCCAACGTTTTTTCAAGATTAATTAAACCTTCTAATATTAATACTACTTATTTTAGCCTCAAAACCAATCCATTGGCTTAAATTTTAATAGCAGGCATAGTTGTTATCCATATTTATTAAACTAATCTGTCCCAAATCGTTTTTTTATGCTCCAGTAAATTTAACTATAATGGTCTCGACCGGTTCTTGCACTGGATCCCTCAATTAAAAATACCCATTTATAGTTTTTGTCTAAATCAAATAAGGAAAGATATACATTTACAGATTTACAAACATTATATTTAATAGAAGTTTATAAAACACGATTTCTGTTCCTTTCCTTATACGTATTTGCCTTTTTACAATTTAGGAAAATTAAGATAAGGTCTTTTCGATGAAATGATTAAAAATAGGCATATTTTCTTAAATTGTGGAGAATTGCAAAATTATTTTTCCAAGTCAGCATTTCCGTTTAATAATATAAACAAACACTTAAATAAAAACGAATATCTGATATTCCCGAACTACAACAAAAACTCGTTGTTGTTCGCTTCTGCCATAAAAAAAGCGCCGTCTGAATTCTGAATAATTTAATTGTAATCTAAGATAAGACATACGTTAAGCCTATAGTAGTGCCATCTTTTATCCAATAAATTTATTCTGCAAATTATCTGCTAGTGCCGCTAAAGTAAATACCTTGGGAAAATAATACAAAAATACAATACTTCGACATTCATACACCATCTTTTGGATTGAATTAAAGTTATTTTTTGTGTTGCAAATCTCTCCATAAACACCGGCTATCTGTAATCTCCCTTATCTGTGATATTACCAACCAATGGAACGTCATCAGTTGTAGTTTAATCAATATGTTTTTTTTTCTGCAATTACAGAAGTTATGCAGTTGCCCGTTCTGCAGAAGTTCACCTGCCTCAAAAAGCATATTTCCAGCACCATCTGTACCATTCCTGCAAAAAAAGTCAGGTATATTTGGTTTTGATATTGCATTAACATACCACTTCAATTTAAAATATAGTTGAAGAGCATTTTGCCAAAATTAACTCCAATTTTCTTAATATTAAAAGTTTTTTTTTTCCAGAAAGTACATTGCGCCGACAGCACTAGTCATTCACACTGCCGAAGTAAAGGAACACAAGACATGTTGCAGCCAATTATTTAAATGTGAATATTGCAAGTACAGGACGAAGTACCAAGTACATCTCAAAAACCACAGCAAACAGCATTACGGAGTTAAAATCTATAAATGTGGCATTTGCAATAGACGATACAAGACAAAAGAATATTTAAAGCTGCATGAGGAATATACACACATCTATGTTATGGGATAGGAAGACAAAGAACATTCTACATGTGACTTTCTGAGTGCACAAGTAAAAATAGAACGTTCAAGTTTGCAAGTTCAAACGAAACTATTTAAGTGTACCCTATGTGAGCATCGAACAAATTACAAGTTTTATTTGAAGAGACACGTAAAAACAAAACATTTGAAAGAGTTTGATCACGAATGTTACTCGTGTGAATTTCGAACAAACCGCAAAGACCGTTCAGATTGTCATGTGAAGGCTAACCATGTGCAAGAATTTGATTTTAAATGTGATTCATGTGAATTTAGAACATACCATAAGACAAGCTTAGAACGTCATATAAGAGGGAAACATTGGAAAAAATTGATTACAAATGTGGAAAATATGAATTTAATCCTAACAACAAAAGTCGTTTAAAAAGCCATATAAAAACCAAACATTTGAAGGAGTTTAAATGTGGGTATGATCCGATGTGATTACAAAACACAGCAGGAAAGTCATTTGGTGGCTCAGATCGAAGTGAAACATCTTGGGAAACTTAGAGGAGCCTATAAGAAAAAGGCATCCAAAGAAGACATTTAAATTTGAAGCCGTATTTTCTGTTGACGTCAAACAAACCGGATACTTCTTTTTATCGCGTGTAAAGTATATGGAGTTAAAAAAGATGTTATTTCAAAGTAATAAGTTGTGTACGTAGATTAATTTTTTTTTGGTGTTAGGTATAATATTTGAAATGTATTCTAACGTTCATTATAGTTTAACACATAAAATACTTGTGTTGTTAGATTTATAGACAATATATCTTTGGTTTATTTATGTAGGCACTCTTTATTAATATACTTAGAAATACACTCTCACTTTCCCACCGTATAATTTGGACGGGAGAAAAATGACTGCGGTTTGTTTAGATTATGAGCCTTGACCACTCTCGATAATGACGTCAGAGAATTGTCGCGCAAATACACACACTATACCATAGCAGGCGTGGGTTGAATTGCCCAAGCCACGTGGTCCAATATCGCGTCTGTGGACAAACAATGAATGAACGTTAGTTTTGTATGTCATCATCTTTAGTTTTTAATGTGGGTTTGCTTTTCGTGCGCGTTAGTTAATGAACCTGGTAACGCAGAGTGATTACTTGAAGAAATTCTTATCTGAAAATCCAGATTTTGGAGTAACGCCTTGTTGAAATCGTCATGGAAAATTATTATTCGTTATAGAATGCATTTTTTGGAATGCATCAGATAAATATTAAATTACGTGACAGTTTGGGGCTATTGACACAAATTAATAGATGGTATTATACTAGTGCCAAATACGGATATTGCCACATATTTAGCTTTAATACATAAGTATTACACTAAAGGCCAAATGACAGCGTTCAAGAGTCTCTCCAAACTTGACTGGTAACCAAATCCCAAATTTTATCCAGATTACGCCTTCTTGTTTAGCAAATGAAAATATCAATCCTCTTCCATCTTTGTCATATTAACTGAACGGGAGATGAAATGGCGCTAGTCATTTGAAATTTTTTGTTGTGGTTATACAGGGATTTTCACCTAACCCGTTCGTTAGAACTTTTCTATGTTAACGCCTTAGGACAGTGTTGAAAATTTGTAGCACATAATGTTGATACTTGGTCTATTAATATAAAATATTTACACTCGTTAACCACTTTTGGTTATACAGGAAGTCATAGCCAACTTTGATTTTTTAAATGGAATGTTATATTTTTTATTGCTTTTTTAGATTCCTTGTAGAGTGCTGTAATACATTTAATTAGGTTTTATTTTGTGAATAATTAACCGTTTTTGAATTATTTTGATTTTTGTCAATTTTTTTGTTTTTTCAATGCACTTTTTAAAACCACATATCTAAGGCGTATTTGAATAGACTTACGTCATATTTCTACTGCAAACAGGGAAAGGTATAAGATTATGAGTAATGTCTAAATATTTAATAAATCTCATACAGGGTGTTCGAAATTTCTCGATTATTTATGTAATCTTAAATTTAAGAAAAATCGGTTTTTTTAAATGGAATAGCCTGTAGATGAGCACGCCCTAGTAAGTAGATGAATATCTTGGCATCATACAGATATAGGTTTCCCTATGTGGTTGTATTTATTTTTATTTTTTTACATTATATTGTATTGCATTGGTTAGTGCTTATGCTTGTATTATATTTGTATTGTTTGATTTTTTATATTTACATTTACATTGTGTTGACTTGTTCTATACCATTTTTTATGGTCAACTGAATGAATAAATATTATTATTATTATTATTATTATTATGCCTATCTCTCGCAGTTTTAGAGATATTAATGATTATTTTCTAAATTGAGCATTATTAGCAGTAAACTGTGAAAAAAAATCTAAATAGTTTTAGAATTACACCAATTGTTTTTGATCCATCAAACTTTGTGTGAGAAGGTTAAAAAAGAAAATAAATAGCAAAACTTAGAATGGCTTTAATATCATATGAGATAACAAAAATAACCATAACAATCTAAAATGTGAATAAAATCAACTTATTAAAGACAAATAATGCGTTCAGAATGATATTCACAAATGTTCAAAATGATCTCCGTTCCGTTCTAAACAAATCATAATTCTTCTTAACTCTGTTGTAGTTGCTTTTCTTACTTGCTCAGCGTTCAAGTTTCGAAAACCGTCTCTTACTCTAGCTATAAGCTGTTCTTTGTTTTGCACGGGAGACGCATAAACCTCATTTTTTATTTGACCCCATAAATAAAAATCAAGGGCAGTCAGATCGGGGGATCTAGGTGGCCATAACGAGGGTCCATTGCGGCCAATCCACCTATCCTCAAAGATATTTGTTAATTCCCGATATACCTCATGTGAAGAGAGAGCGGGTGCTCCATCCATTTGAAACCAACATTGCCGTATGAGATTGTGTGGTAGGTTATTCAAAAATTGCAGTTCTACTTCACTTAACAACTGTAGATACCGGACAGTCGTTAAATTCTCATTATAAATTTCGTATTCAACGCGGTTATTTACAGTCATTGCAAAAATGTTGAAGCTAAAAGTGTCTTGATCTTCCTTCACGATTAAATTTCGATTCATCTGTCCAGATAATTTTTTATAAAAAATCAGGATCTTCTTGTGTTTTAGTTATAATAAACTCGCAAAACTTAATTCTTTTATCTTGGTCTCCCGGACGAAAAGCCTGAACAGTTTGAAATGAATAAGGGTGCATCTTATTTTTCTTTAAAATCCTATGTATAGATGTACATGAAATTCCTACATCTGCAGATGCCGCCGGTATAGAACTGGTTGGATGTGCATGAAAATATCCCAAACAACGATTTCATTACCATCGTCGCCCGTAATCGGTTTTGGAACTGTCTTCTTGATTTGAATACCAAAACGAATGAAACTTGACTATTCGTTTAAATTTAGTTTTATTCATTGCTGGTAAATGTGGGTATCTTTCATTAAAAAGTCGACATGTTCTGTCAATTATTTGAAGAGATTCACCATGAATGTAGAATAAATTTAAAATATCTATTAGAATAATTATTGAATTCGTCTTGCATATTTGTGAACAACTTAAAACCAGTTAGAAACGAAATGAACTACCTTTCAATTTTGACAGATCAAATTTACTTTTGAAGGCTTTCTACTACGATTTTTCTTGAAAATGCTCAATTTAGAAAATAATCATTAATATCTCTAAAACTGTGAGAGATAGGCATAGGGAGACCTATATCTATATGATGCAAGATATTCATCTACTTACTAGGGCGTGCTTATCTACAGGCTATTCCATTAAAAAAAAACAATTTTTCTTAAATTTAAGATTACATAAATAATCGATAAATTTCGAACACCCTGTATGAGTTTTATTAAATATTTAGACATTACTCATAATCTTATACCTTTCCTTGTTTGCAGTAAAAATATGACGTAATTCTATTCAAATAAGCCTTAGATATGTGGTTTTAAAAAGTGCATTGAAGAAACAAAAAATTGACAAAAATCAAAATAATTCAAAAACGGTTAATTATTCACAAAATAAAACCTAATTAAATGTGTTACAGCACTCTACAAGGAATCTAAAAGAGCAATAAAAAATATAACATTCCATTTAAAAAATCAAAGTTGTATATGACTTCCTGTATAACCAAAAGTGGTTCATGATTGTAAATATTTTATATTAACAGACCAAGTATCAACATTACGTGCTACAAATTTTCAAAACTGTCCTAAGGCGTTAACATAAAAAAGTTCTAACGAACGGGTTAGGTGAAAATCCCTGTATATTATTCCAAACAACATTTCAAATTTGACGTATTATTGCAATCCTTTCTTGTTGTACATCATATTAAGTATAAGTAAGTTGATATTGATCGCGAGTTTATGATATGTAATATAAACACATAGGAATATATATTGCTTTAGAGTAATTTCATGTATTATATTGTGTAAGTTTAGTAAATAGAGATTTTTATCAATAATAAAATCTAAGTATTTGTAATTTTTAAACGTACAAGTTGGAGGTATGTGTGATTTGTCCAGTAGTTTTGTGTATTTTTCTATTACATTAATAATGTATTAAAACGTATATTCTAAAAACAAACTCATTTCAAATTCCGCGCTAACATGCTGCTAGCGCCATCTTCGTGCATGTTCATTCATGTGTGACAAGGATAGAAGATCTTGGATTGTTTTCTATCAAGTAGTTGCCGACCTCTGTTTAGTTTGTGAGTGAAACATTTATAATAAGCTAATATAAACCAGTGGTTGTGCGGTACATCATCGGGAAATGTGAATCAATACTCCCAGCTCATTGTACATGCATGGCTGGCCGATGTTTGTAGTCGTGTTGGTGTATTATTATTTCCAGCAAATGAAAAAGTATGTCACTTCTTCCAGTGCTTTATGGTTAAAATATTTAAACAAGTTTTCTTTAAATTTACAAAAACTAACAAAATAATCAGAGTACTGTTTAATAAGATTTATTTATTAAAAAATTAGCCTTATTATACAAGCAATAGTTATAATTAGAAAATAAGTTTAATCATAAAACAATGTATATGTAAGGATATAAAAATATATCATTAATATTTGAGGTACAATGTACATACACATCAAAGTTTTGGACTTAGGCGAATGTAAATAGATTTCAAATGTATTGGCAAATAAGATTAACTTATTATTAAAGTTTAGTGTTTACATGTAGCAAAATTCCTATTTAAATTCTAAAATAATGTCCATGTTGAACAAGTACAAGGGACGACCGTCATATTGAATTTGATTTGACGGCTTAGGATTGCCCTATTAACAACATATGTTAGTATTGATGGTATTAAATATAAAATAAATTGTAGTTTAACATAAGAAGTTCGTAACTCACAATAACAAAGAATAAAATACAAAAGGTTTGTTCACACCTCTAGTTCTGAACGGTTCTAGAATAAGTACGCATGTCATTTGAAAAAAGCCTGTTCGGACCATGCAGTTCTGGAACTGCAAATTTTCAGAACTATTAGTTCAATGTTCGGTTCTTCAACTCGTAATTCAAGAACAGTTCTGGATGGTGGGATTAAAGTATTGGTGTGATTCGGTACATCAAACTTATTTTTAATTTTTTTTACGCTTGTTTTTATTCACACTCATATCAATTTTGTAATAGCAAAGTAAACAGCTATAAGTATGTGATTAAACATTCAAATTTATTCAAATGGTGGTTTATTATTGTAGAAATCACTTCAGTTACTATCATGTTCTTGAGTCTAGCAAGTGATTCTTTCCCTAAGAATAAAGTGCATGTAATGGTACAATTATAGGAACTTGCAAACATGTGAAAAGTTAATTTATAATTATTACATATTCAAACATATACTGACATATTTGTTAAACTTAGACAATCTAGTATTCAATATTATGTAAACTAAATTTATAATTTTTGATTCGATGTGTTCCCTTTGAGATTTAAGAAAAATAAGGGAATTCTGTGATCAGTATATTAGATATCCGAACAATATATGATATGTATGTATTTGTACCAGCATGTTACATAATGAAAATTATAATAAATTCCAAGTTAATGTGATCCGCAGACTTGTATGACAGAAAACATTCAGAGTCTGATTGATGCAAGTACCAAATCATGTAGGTATCACAATTCAAATTACCAAATAGGTTTCAATTTTTAATACTCTCCAAAAGGGATTAAAAGAGTGTACTACCTCACAGATTAAAAAGAATCTTGAGAAAATATCTGGGACGTAATCATTTACTTTAAATGAATAAGTAAACGAAAAGAAAAGGAGCTGGCAATGGAAAATGTATTGTAATATATTTGTTTAAATCCATTATGATTGTTGATTTTATAGTTATGTGATACATATTGATTAATGTGTGTGTGCACTTGATGTACGTGCCAATTATTAATAACAGCTTGTATTAAAAGTACTTGTTTTATTTACCCAGTTTACCAGAAATATCCATTACAAAATTTATTTCTTCTAAACAACTTCATTACTTTTTATATCCTGTCGCAAGTTTGGTGGTTAGATGCAGATCAAGTAAATTTAAATGTTTATTACGATTGATATTTGTTTACATTAGTTTGGTGTTTTTTATAATAATTCTATTACTAATGTTAGTAGGTATTTCAAGTCCCCCCAAAATTCCACTTTCAAAACTGTTCGGACCTTCAGGATTTCGAACCATTTCAGACCAGGATTTGGTCGGACATGCGCATCATATCAGAACTACTAATTCTCGAACTGTTCAGAACTGGCGGTTTGAACGAACCTAAAATATATATTGGACAAATAAACATGTAAATGACCCACAAATGGCGGGTGTAAACACGCCCCTTCCGGTTTCACTTTTTGTCGAAAACGCTCTCACCCTCTTCTATTCTCCTAGCTTTCAATTTTTTAAATAATTCCAAATTATCTGGGAGTCTCTTCATTAGTTCAGGAATTACACGTTGAAGGTAAATGATAATTGTAATACTCTATACCTTGTATCTGCTTTTGTATACCAATTCAACAGTTCGAATAAACATGATTACCTAAGATTCAGCATGCATTACGTGCAACTCCAATGTCATAAGTATAGAACGCCTGAAATGTATTTTTAAAGAGGTTTTAATTTTATTAATATAATTGCCTAACAAGTGGGTGGTAATCTATAAAATTCAAAATACATTATTTGTTCATTTTGTAGTTCAATTCGAGTAAAGGAGTATTAATATTTACTAGCAATACTTTCTCAAGGTTCTCTTCTGTAATGGTTGTTCTCTTTGAATGAAGTACATCCTTGTAGATAGAAAATGTCCTTTCTATATCGCAACTGGTTGTAGGTGCGTACTGGCAATATTCTTTTATTTCAGCGTATTTAGCAGTTAGATTTTGTCATTGTCCCATACACAATTGCCGCACTGTTATTAAATCTGGATTTCTATTAAAAACTTTTGCCGAAGGCCACATCCGAAGTCACTTGGAATACTTTTGAAATTATTAATAGCCACATCTAATGTGGTTAATCCATATTTTAAATTGAGATTTCGACTTTCAAAATATGTGATTAGTTTAGGTGTGATTAGTTTAGGCAAATTTACAAAGAATAACAACTGATTTTTTAAATTTGGGATTTGTGATAGTTCCTTGCACTCAGAAATACTTCGACCATCGTCATTTAAACATGTAACGAAATTTTGTAAACTGTGGAAATTCTCGGCATAAAAACTAGTAGCTGTCAACCATGTTCTCCGTCTAGTTATTACTGGCGAGGGAGGCAATGACAAAGATGGAAGTTTTCACTGTAAAGAGCTACTCGCTCAATGGTGTTTTTCTGAAAACTATTTTAAAAGCGGATACAAGTTTTATCAACTTCCGGATAGGTGTCTCTGATTCTGTGGAGAGTATGTGCTACACAAATAATATGCAGCATATAAGGATATGTTTCCTTTAATAGTCTGCCTGTTTTTAACATAACGTAGTCGACATATTTTAATTTCTGATACGAAAGTAGCAAGAGGAAAAGAGCGCCACGAAATAAACTAAAGATAAACATAAGCGAGGCTGCCAAGACTCGACAAACGTTTCGTATGAAATGTAAGGCGTGAGGGTCCCCCGCCACTGCGTTGCTCTCCCACCACTGTTAGCAAGCAGGCATCGCTGCATATTATAAGGTCATCTGCATGGGATAGAAGTGTAAACCGAAATTAAAATTTGACGACTATGGTATATGCGGCACTGCCACTAATAATAAAATAAAAATATTATCTCCTTGTACCTATCGTCCGAATGAAGCATTTTGTGCAAATTCTCCTCAATAGTTTTAGCAAATGTTTTCACATCAACTGTTGTTTGGAATAGTTGGATGTAGTACACCAGCTACATTTACCACAGAGCATCCTAATATATCGACAGTTTCGTCGGCACCTATCCATAGGTACTGACTTGAAAGATGTCTTCTAATGCATTCAACTGCTTTCGTGAAGGACTTAGAAACATGATATTTGCGTATGGTGGATTCATCAGGAACATTTCAACCAGTATATTTTTGAAGAAATGTTTTCAAAGTGTGATTGTCAAGTTTATTTAATGGGATATCAGCCATTAAAGTTTCACAGAGTTCTTCGTTAAAATTGTCAGCTTCCAAGGGGGCAATTTTTGTGTTAGTTTTAGTGAAGCTAAGTGACGTACGTGCGATTTTTTGACATTCTGAAACGATATTTTACCGACTTTGCAATAAATTTCGGAATCACTTACAATGGAGGACAATGGGTGTGACCCAATGATCTAATACTATTATACTACTAGATGCAGTGTACCCTATGTCTTGCTGATTAGGAAGTGACCCACACCATAGGAGAAAGAAGGAAAATATATGAGCGTCGAAAGTTTGACAAGGATGAACAAAATTGACCGTTTTATGTGGGCAAAATTCAAATATGTTGCTATAGCTTGTAATGGCTTATAATGTTTAAAAGTATTATTTTGTTAAAAATATGCTATATTAAGAGGAAAGTAAAGGTATTGCAACTTTAATAATCAAAAAGATAAATAATTAAATATATATTATTAATATGGTATTAAATATATTCTGTTTAATAACATTTTAAAGGTATCTATGCTAGTTGCCATTCTTCATTAAGGAAAGAAAATTAAATAAATGACTTTTAATGACTATGACATAACTATATGATTTTTTTCTTCTAATAATACCTATTTTAGCATGTTTGATGATCATTCAGTTTTTATTTAAAACAGTAGTATTAGAAAAATATTTTAAAAATCACTACACATATCAGTTGGAAATTTTGAATTGACCACTAGAATTTTTCAAAATATTACCTGTGATATTACGTTCTGAAAAAATAAATATAGAAACTGACAGCTCTTCTTAGGTGTTCCTTACAACTTCTGATATATTCAAAATAAAAGACAATTAATGCTTAATTTTTTATTAAAATATATGTACATATAATTAATATGGATTAACAAATACGTAAATGGTAAATATGTGATCGAAGAAAAATGGAGAAAGAAATATTAAAAATACATAAAGCTAGAATAACAACTTGTATTATTTCGTGAGATGTTTTTTCTGTGACTAATTCAAATACTTCAACATTAGTTATATTTGGGGATTCTGAGCTATAAGGTAAATAGAACATTAAAAATATCTAGGTAGAATAATAACTACAAATAGAAATCTTACTTTAACAGTTCTTTGCTTGGTGCATCAGTAATTTTTAATCGTTGAGATCTGCTATTACAGGGAATTTTTCTCAAGTGAGCAGGAAAATTGAAAATACTTTGAATTGCATTTTGGGGCAAATATTTTCTTCCATAACTTATAACAAAATCTTCAGGAACAAAATGCTCTGAACACAATCTTGAATATTTTGATGGCTTAAAATCCTTTCGTTTAGTACAAATTATCCACTGCTTGCATAGTACTTGATTAGATTGAAAACTAAAATTTTTTATATCACATTTACAAATCATGTATTTTATTAAGAATAGTTAACCTGTGAAATGATACGTTCATTCCCTTTTCTGCCCTATTAGTACAACCATATGCTGCACATGACATTACCATTGTGTCTTAAATATGTGACTCCAAGCACTGCGAAGCTGGTATATATAATATTCAACAATTTAAAATATTTATTTCTAATTTTGTTACTGATAATAGCACTTTTAACCAAATATATATGACACTAAATCCATGAGAACAACACTGTTAAATTATAAGCTGAAGTTAACATTTGCCAATATTCTTGATGATTCTCAATTTATATACATTACCTATATGCCTATATCAAATAAAAATGAAATTCTTAAAATGTATCTAATTACAATCACAATTTTATAGATAAAAGTAGTTGATTCAATCATCATGAATCCACAGTTGTCTTTATACTCGTATTTCTTTAAATAAAAATAAAGTCAGTGGTGTATGAAACAAAATCAATACTAGAAGAAATCTATTAATAAAATACATAATCCAAATTACCAAAAAGACAAATAAATATGTATAAATCAACAAAATTGAGAAAGTTTATATACAAAACAATGCGATATCGCCATGTTTTGCCCACAACTAACGGTTTTGTATATCTGTCTCCTTTGTATGTAGAGGTCAATTCCTCTCTCTCTACAGTCCATCTATATTATTAGATCATTGGTGTGACCCTTAATCAAATTCGCCATTGTTTCACCATGCCATTCTCGACGTTATTCCATCTCATATCTGAAAAACTAACATAAACAATGTTCTAGATCTAAATAAATAATAACTAAAAATGTATGCGTATGTTATTGAAACTTAACGAAATCCAGTGCACACTAACGTTAAGATAATTGGAAGAAGTAGATTCAATGAAACGGTTTAAACAGGATCTGTTACAACAAAAAATTTGTGGAATAATATTTCATCATATTACAATACCTACATTAAGTAACTAAACTAATAGATACGTGTAATAAAGTTTAAAACGCTCGTAAGAAAAAAGATAATACAATTTATAACAAATAATTATGATCTTTTGAAAAATTAGAGGAAACCAGACCACAAACAGACCTATGGAATTAGAATTGAATAAACATAACCTCAAAGAATGAACAAACACTGGTGTAATTTAGGGGGTTTTCAAGCATTATTCAGAGCATTCAGGGGGAATCGTCTGTAGTGGGTTGGCAACAGTGGCGTGGCGTGGCGTACGAGCGTTAGCCCCTAGCAACCCAATTTTTAGCGCGCGAATTTTAAATATGTTCTATATAATGCCGTATATTTTCTTACAAATATGCATCAAATTATGGTATAGTTATATTTCATCGAGATTTAATATATCAATAAACAGATAAAATTTTCAAACTATATTATTTATTAAAATAATTACAGTATTTCTTTAAATATATAAAATTTATATAATGGTACTAATGCTATTTTCCGACAACTTTTGAATTTCTTCGTCCGTCGGATTTTTAATACTGGTCTTCTTACGGTTTACCTTCTTCTTAGTTGAAAAAAATCTTTGTTGGGTAATTTTTTTATTAGATGGTTCAACAGCAGAATTGACGGGCTTATAGAGTTTAATTAAATTTGTTGTAGATTGCATATGAGAGACCCAGGCATCTACACTTACATAATCATTTTTATGTGAAATTTCTTCATGATTTAAATCATACATGTCTGCAATGTTCTACAAATCTTTTCTAGTCAATAAGTGAGTGCGTTTAAGTTGATTTGTTTGTTACAAAATCTCGGTTTTCATTGAGTATTTGTTGAAATGGAATTTTTGGGCTCTGTTATGTTTTTTAGACTTACTAATATATAAACGTCCAATTTCAATTTTGTGACCAAGCTGTACATCCATATACTTAACTCCTTCCACCGAAGCATATACATAAACCCTAGCAGGACAATAAGAAGCAATTTTATTTGATCCATGTATGTATTTTTATTTCCTCTTGTCTTGTTAGATACCAATTACAGTCGTCTAGACTACCTAAGTAGACGACTCTTTACAGGAACGGTTCCTGTAAAGGGTTGCCATGGCGTCTTTACAGGCCCTTTCTGTCTGTCAAGACCTTTCAAAAAAAAGAAAACATTTATAATAAATACTTCCTTTAATATTGTACAATTTTTAACATTCACAATTCTTATCTATTTATAATAATTTATAATTTAATTAATAAAATATGTTATTAATGTTTACAAGAATAAAAGTTAACAGTACACTTCGATTCGGGATGAAAATTAAATGTTGCGCCAGGAACAGTCAAGTGGCTAGTACTTTGCAGCTGATCGTTATAATTATTCGAATTATGTATATCTAAAGTTTCAGATGCAGATGCACTCATAACTGTTCTGTTTCCTTGTATCATTTTAGCAATTTTAATTTTGTTTGTAACAGACTCTGCCATGTAACTTTCAGCGACAGACGATGACTTCCAAGAGCCATGGCGTTTTAAGGTTACCACATCAGCACCTGCATCTGCTAAAATGGTCGCTGAAGACCGGCGAAAACAATGGCCAGTGTAGCTTTCAGGATTTTCCAATCCCAAGAACGATGCTATGACACTCGGGAACTTGCCAAAACTTTTAATTCCTACCGGTTGTACGGTACATTTTCCATGACGGTAGGAGATAAAAAAGCGATTGTGATCAACATGGCACGGTCTTAATGATGCATATTGACGGTAGAGTTCCAAACAATTCAAACCTTCTCCATCGGCAACAATAGTGAACTTTCTGGGCACATGGGTTTTCGAATCAGGAATTTCAATAACAATATACTCTCCTTTGTCCTTAATATCGTTAACTCGCATCTTATACAATTCCTCACGACGGCACCCTCCATTTACACCAAATACTGTTGCCACCTGTGTGTAGAGTAAGATATTTTTAGATAACTACGCCGATAAGTTATCGAAACATACCTTTATCATTAAATATCTGTCATTTGGTGCTTCTGTCAAAAACCTATCAATATCTTGTCTGCTCAAATTTCTAGACTTTTTCGGTTGATAACCCAATGACTTCTTTTTTAAAAAGCTGGTTACTTTAGTAAATTTTCCAATATCAACGTTCTCGTACACTAACAACGTGGTCTTCAGCATAGACATAAAAGCCCACAGTGACGATGGTTTGTACTTAAGTGACTAATAAAAGGAATATAATCAGATGTGTTGGCATACAAACGTAATTTTTATTTACCTTTTCATAAATAAAGCTCATAATTAAATTTTCATTAACACCTTTGATTCCTTTCTCTTTTCGCCATTCACTGAAAACCCTAAATTGCTTCTCATACCGTTCTTTGGATTTTTTAGGTATTAGGCAGGTATTGGCTGCGTTTACCGTATCTTCAATTTCTTTGCAAACAGCAGTAAAATCTCCCCGAAAGTCTTCATCCGCGATTAAGTCCATTACAATAACACTTTTTTTACAAAGAGCGACAAAGGGTTTTATTTTTGTAATTTTATTTACAAAACATACGAATCTCCTTGGTTACCATCATAGCAAACTAATTTTTCTACAGTGCAGAGACTGGCTTCGTATTACTGTATCATTTATTTATATTTATCTATTTCTACAAGAGGAAATAAAACGTTGTACGCAGCTCGCTTGCAATTAGTCTTTACTGGGCTCACCGGGTTATGGGACTCGCTCCTTCGTCGCTCGCCCCACAATCTTCCCGGCTCACCCGTAAAGACTAATTTACTAAGCTTGCCACGTAAATAACTATAATATGTCTAATATTTGTGCCTTTAGATTTATAATTTCCATCTCTATGATAAATATATTTAAGAATTTGTTTGCCATTTTTATTTTCATATGTACCAGATGTCTTCACAAAAAAAGATTTGAAATCACATTCAAACTTGTTTTTCCAGATATAAAATTCTTCTAATGTAGTAAACTGTAATTTCTTCTCTGTTAAATTGATTTTATGATCTGCTTGATAATGGTTAAATAATATTATTCTATTACTTGCACAAATTTCACAAAGAGAGCTTTTATATTGAACTGTCTCTTTTTTACACGCACAATTTGTGGCATGATGGCAGGTCTATGTTCTGTGTGATGACGGTTATGATATGGAAGTACGGGTATAAATTATATTTAAAGAAATATGTATTATTCTGTAATTATTTTAATAAATAATATAGTTTGAAAATTTTCTCTATTTATTGCCACTAGACTTTTAAAAAGATATATTAAATCTCGATGAAATATAACTATACCATAACTTAATGCATATTTGTAAGAAAATATACGGCATTATATAAAATATTATAGAACATATTTAAAATTCGCGCGCTAAATCTTGGGTTGCTCGGGGCTGTCTGCAAACGCTCGTGCGTGGCGTTGAGCATGCGTTGGTAGTTGGTTAGCCTGGTCGGTTAATTAGTCGATCGGTATCATATCGGTATTTTGCTTAAATTTTGTGAGGACGATAAGGAACTAAATTCCCAATTTATTATTTAGTACTGTGGTAATTACTAGCCTTCCCGAGCATAATTACGAACAAGTAGTGTTACCGTGTTAGTACTAGTTTGTAATAATTATTTTATTTGTGATTTGAGAGTGACCGTCAGTGACAACAGACCAAGCTAAGAAACTCAAAATGGAAGATCTACGCGTTTCGGAAAGTACATGTAATATAAAGGAAGAAAAATTCGAGGAAATTGACTTTATAGACGATAAAGTCAATATCTTTGAAACTGCTGTTACACTGGAAAAAGTTGAATTACCAGACTATATAAATGAGGACCAAATAAAACAGGATGAGGCGTCCACCATTGTGGATAATGTTAAAGCGGAACCTTCATCATTCGAACTACAACACAACACGATAAGTGAGAATGTTAAAACAGAGGCAATGGATATTGATGATATAAAGATTGAATATGCCAATGGCCTACTGTGTAAGTAAATGTAGAAATATGATTTCACAATAATTACAAAATCTTAAGTTACACTTGATGCCAACGTCAACTTTACAAGACGTTTTATAGAACACTCAAATTAAACAAATTATTTGGTTCTTGTATGCTAATTTTACAAATAACTGCTTAAAATGTTTGCTTGATTAGTGTGCATCGCTTTCTAACATGTCCATATAAATTAATTGAACATTTTGTCCAGTTTTAATTACAAAATATTAACATTCTTCAACAATAACCGCACAACGGATTACGAAATAATGCATTCTGTCCATACTCATTGAAAATGCTTAAAATTATTGGTAGAAATTATTTATAACTCGAATTCTGTAAAATTTATTTTTTAATGAGAAAAGTACATGATTTAGGTCTTGCTCTAATTTAGACTAATACAGTTACATTCGAAAATGATTGTATATCTTGCTTCAGGAATATATAACACATACTAGACATGTGCCATAATTTTCAGTGTTTTGAAAAATGTTGATAAGATACTAATGATACAAAAAATAAACACATTTTTTAGTATTTTGTAACTGTTTTATTTTTGCATTATCTGTGACTAGTTATTATTTCACTGTGTCATTTACAATTGGTGTTTACTAAACCTTACAAACATACAAAATTATATATATATATATATATATATACATTTCATATTGAACTAAAAATCAACAAATAGTTTCTGTGATTTCTAATAATTGTAAATTTTGCCAACAGATTGTGAACCTTGTCATTCATATTATGATGACTACTGCAACAAGTGTGGGATGCTTGTTTATATTTTAAACCAAATTGTTCTGAATAATTCTGATAACAGAGAACAAAAAGACCTACCGAATGACATTTTAGAAATTCAACATTCCTTTGGAGAGATTGGAATATTCGCCTTGAAAGTTATACCTGAGGGTGTAAAATTTGGTCCTTTTATTGGAGTTACCAAAGCGGAATGCGTTTGGAAAATAAAGGGAGGAAAATTTGTAGTTGAGGAAGACAAACCAGTGTATTTGAATTGGATGCAGTATGTTAATCCTGCCAAGAATATTTCCGAAAAAAACCTACTTGTTTTTCAATACGAAAACAATCTGTATTACAAAAGTACTAGGCAAATTAACGAGGGTGAAGAATTATTGGTGTATTTCGGTGAGGAATATGAGGACAGCTTAAATAAAAGTGAAGAAGTGACTATTATTCCCACTACGGAACACCTCACCCAAGATGTGTATGCCTGCACGTTCTGCTGTCTTGGGTTCAGTTCGAAATTCTACATGGAGAAACACAAAACTGTTTGTGTTGAGGACTCGGCTGGCGGCTTTACCACTGAAGGTATGATCAGTTAATGTTGAATATTTTCAAAACGATTTTTGTGCTTACAACATTTCAATTTAGATTATCCGTCTAATTTGTAGGTTGTACAGGGTGAGTCATTAGTAGCCGCTTCTTCGATTGCTCTTTTGTGTTTTAAATAAAAGAAAAAACAATTAGTGGAAGATTGATGGTTGCTTGTGGCGCATATTGTAAAAATACTTTAAGCTCTGACGCACTTCCGGTTTCACCGGAAATGCACGAAACTTAATTTTTTTAAATGACTCATCCTATATATTTTTGGATTTTCTTGTACTCCTTTAAATTGTCTGTTTGACTGTCTTTTCTTTTTTAAAATTGAGTCAATAGTTTTCGAGTTATTAATTTTTTTTGAAAATATTTGACCAAAACGTGTTTAGAAAAAAAATATTTTCACATTGTTTTTAAAAGCAAAAACCTTTAAATTGTCTGTTTGATTGTCTTTTCTTTTTTAAAATTGAGTCAATAGTTTTCGAGTTATTAATTTTTTTTGAAAATATTTGACCAAAACACGTGTTTAGAAAAAAATTATTTTCACATTGTTTTTAAAAGCAAAAACATTAACTTTGGTGGTGCTTGTAGCCAAGAAAATTCTGCATCATTTGGTAAAGTTGCACTTGACAATACCTCAATAAACTTTGTTTTGTCAAAGCCTACTTCCTGAAATTTTCAAATACCTAAAACTTATTTTTTTTAAATGGAACACCCAGTATTTTATTGAGGCATTTTGTTCCTTTTTTTTATTCTCTTTCATTTTTGTTAACAATGTCATATACCTATCTTTTCTAATTTCTGAGATAATCACTATAGGAGCAATTAGCTGTCAATTAAAGAACTACGAGCGCTGTTGTTCTATGCACCAAAATATTCGTTCAACCAATGGAAGGCAGGGATGGCGCCCGACTTCGTTAGTCAACTGTCAAACAAAGTAAATGTTATATCTGTTACCGTAAATACCCGAAATCCGTTTTTACGCGAACTTACTAGTAAGAATGCGAAGTAACTACGAGCATTTGTAATTTCGCGTTCTGACTAGGAAAGACACGAACTAAAATTTTAATTCGGCTATTTACTGCAGCTCTCAGTTAGAACCCGTTCTAACTACACAATTGGTTTCAAGATTATTTAATGCGTTACGAAGTAAACTGACTTTATCATTACATGGGCTATTATAGTGACATTTTGAATTGTATGCGTGTAGTTAGAACGAATTAAAATTTTAATTCGTGTCTTTCCTAGTCAGAACGCGAAATTACAAATGCTCGTAGTTACTTCGCATTCTTACTAGTAAGTTCGCGTAAAAACGGATTTCGGGTATTTACGGTAACATATCCAACTATCCCAAGAGTAATAATTTTATAGAATGAAGAGCATCGCATTTCAATTTTTTAATTCCGGCAATGTCCAGTTGCAGTATTTCATTTTTAACACTGTTGGTTAACATCGAAATAAAATAAAGATTATGTTTACTGACATATTTGAAGATGTCTTCAAAAAGTTTTGAAAATCCGTTCGTAGATAGCAAAGATACTAGGGCTTACAATACCGAACTAAAATCTGAATACCGGTATTTGATATTTGAAATTTGAAATATCGGGATACCGGTATTAAAACCGGTATTATTAATAAAAAATTTACTAGTTATATTTTTACTTACCTCAGTTGTTATATTGACTTGTTAACAAATAATATATGATATCCAATAAATATTGTTCTGAAATGAGTAGATATTATTTATTTTATTACATAGAGAGTAGAAGTAGATAGATACAAAAAAACGTGCAAGTAAAAAAAAGTACATATTAAATTCTATGTTACATTTTACATATAATAGGCTCGTGTGGCATTTTATAATTAATGAAGCAAAAAATATAATTAAATTGAAAGTATTTGTAAAATAATATTAATAACTTGCGTTTTGTTTATTAAAGTATGCTCTTAAAAAACATAAACAATCAATCGTTTCATCATCAAGCGAGGACCGAATTTTCGTACAAATATAACCAGCCGCCGAAAAAGCTCTTTCTGATTCTACACTTGTCGGCACTATTGTCATTAAGAAATCATACACATTTTGTAAATACGTTCCTTTTGTTCCTGTTTTTTCAAAAAAAGTAATTTCATCTTTTATTTTTTGTTCCAGACCTGGAATTTTTTTAAACGCAGGCACGGGTGAAGTATTTAGTGTTTCGTCTATTGCTGCCTGTAGTTTTTTCTTTAATGCGTTTACGTTTACCTTGTCAGATTCTAATACTGTTTCATTACTAATTTGGGAAGATATTGGAAGGGATGTTTCTTGCACAACTTCCATATCTTCTGTATCTTCTAGATTTGGATATGCGTTTAAATACTTCTCCAACATCTTGTGAGCCCTTTTGCAGATACTGAAGTATTTGTGATAATTCAGTTCGTCGCAGTAAAATTCGAGATTTTAATGCTTCCAATAATTCTAATGCAATTGCAGATTTTTGCTGGGAAAGAGTATCTAACATAAATGTTAAAGAAGCGTCAGCCGTCAAAAGATTTGCATCTTTTCGGCATAATGCATCTACTGTTAATTTTACAGGAGTAAGAGCAGCAATAATTGAAGATAATAAATTAAATGCTTCGTCAGAAAAATGAATATCGGAACTAATGTCAATAAGCGCTTTTTGAATACAAAATTTAATTTCATCAAATTTTTCTAACATAAACAACATACTGTTCCATCTTGTTTGACAATCTAATTTTAGCGCTATTTCTTTACCTAATTGTTCTCTCACGTACTTTTGTAAATATTTATCATTTTTAGAAGGTGAATTTTCAAATGTTTTCACTACTTTCCGAATTTTTGAAACTAGAGATGATATACCAGTATGTCTAATATTTATATTACTTGTAGTAATACTAGCATCTAACTCTATAATAATTCCATTAGCATCTTCTTCGTCGATATCGTCGTCATACTCGTCATTGTTATCATCGTCATCGTCAACATCATTAACATCGTCGTCATTATAATTTTGCTCCACAACATCAATATCCACACTCGGGTTCAAAGTTGACTTATACAAAACATCAGTAATTGCTAAATTTATGCAGTGTGCCATACATTGTTGATGTTCAGCCTCTATAATTTTTCCTAATTTTACCATAACCGACGCACCGTCAGTAGTTACTCCAACTATGTCTTTAGATATATCTAAATTAAAATCTTTCAATTTTTCTTCTACAAGGGATAAGCATTTTTCTGCTAGAACGGATCCGTAAGCGCGCACTAATCCGATATTCCACATTGTTCCTCCAACAGAATGTACATTAATGGTTATGTAGCGCCGATTACGAATAGATGTCCATTCGTCAAATGTGATACTGAAACGTTTACCTTCAGATTTCAGTCTAATAATTTCCTGCACTGTAGACTGTTTAATAATTTTACTATATTCAAGTACCATATTTCTAATAGTGACTGCAGATTTTGGTATGTCTTTGAATCCTCTTGTCTTTAAGCCTTCTCTTATGTCATACGATTTTATAAAAATATTAAAAGACAAACCATCGCGAGCTGTCATTCGGGCAAGCACTTCTGAAAGTTTTTCGTTTTTATTATTTTTAAAATAATTTGTTATTAACAATTTAGGCTGTTTAGAAACACTTGATTCGACATCATGGGGAAATTCACATTTCTTTTTAAGATTTAGTCCATGTATCGTTTTTAAGTGAGTATGAAGGCCACTTGTGGATCCTCCTGTACACTTTATTTCTTTCGCGCACTTTTTACATTTAGCAACCTGTCCGTTTTTTTCAATCAAAAAATGATTCCAAACTGAAGTTTCGTCCTGTCCTTTTCGGTGCTCCGTAAATGTATTCATCTTTCAGGGGGTATAGCAGTTTATGCCTATTAATTTTAATATTTGTAAATTAATTACACTCTTAACTTACATTAATACAAATATAAACTTACCGTATCATATAATTCATATGGATTAATCAGTATTTAAATACCGTTATATAATTTTTAATTATTAGAAATAAAACCAGAAAACAAGTGCACATAATCCACACACCACAAGACACAACGGAATGAAAAATAAAATTGAAAATATAAAATATAATTTTTACTTGTAAACACTACAGCTGATTTGCAAAATTAAACAATCTAATCTAAACTATTTAATAATTTTTGTGTTACACACTTTATGTATTTGTATAAACGAGACCTATTCATTGGGTAGTAGACGTAAAACATAAACAATCGCTTTATATTGCCGACACTGCCGCTTCTCGATGGTGCCATACTTGGCTCGGTATGTGTAATAAATGTGCCTGATATAGATTTTAATACAATGAAATTGTTTGTTTATCTTCAAAAAAAATTTCTTGTAATTAATTAATATTATTTTAAATTAGATTTATATTGTGCATAAATTCAATTTTGATCAACTAATGTAATACCAAAATACCGGTATTTTTACATAAATACCGGTTTTTAATAACGGACAAAAATCGTCCGGGATTCCGGTATTCGGGATCCCAGTATCCCGGTATTGTAAGCCCTAGCTGCACCATCATGCTCGTCTTCTTTGGTAGTGGTTTCAGTACTGAAGTAAAAATATTTAGTGTAGGTTATTTTTCTTGTATTTCTGTATGCCTCGAGATGCTTTACAAGTAGTATGTGGAGGTATTCGGCATAACAACATTCAAGTCAATTTCACATACATATTTCAAGCAGCACTTTGGAATTAACAATTCCTTGCTTTCTCATGAGAAGAACAATTTCTTGCTTTCTCATGTGAAGCGTTCCTTCAATCGTCCCATGCTCTTTCGCAAATATCACTTATTATTAATATTTAACACGCCTTTGTAAACCAGTGCTATAACTATTGTTTAAAATACTTGTAATGTCTGGCGTCTCTGTTACTTCTTTCCAGATATCATGGTATATTAATTACATCTTTGTAGCTCCGTTGTGCCTTGTTAGATATATAAATACGCTTTAGCTTTCATCAACTGAAATAAGAGCTCTATATCTACTTGCTCCTTTTCCATCACCTTGATTAAATTTACTTTTTTTACGGGATATGTAGATAGCACCAACAAATATTTGAAATTGTTTATCTTCAAAAAAAATTTCTTGTAATTAATTAATATTATTTTAAATTAGATTTATATTGTGCATAAATTCAATTTTTATCAACTAATGTAATACCAAAATACCGGTATTTTTACATAAATACCGGTTTTTAATAACTGACAAAAATCGTCCGGGATTCCGGTATTCGGGATCCCGGTATTGTAAGCCCTAGAAGATACTCTCCTCCATTAACATTTTCATCAAAGAAATAAGGTCCAATTATGTAACTACCCACTATTCCTCCCCACAGTTTTAATGACCAACGATTTTGAAAGTTTACATGTGTGATAAAGTGGGGGATTTTATGTGTTATAATAACGGAAATTGTGACGATGAACGTATTCACTTGAGTAGAAGGTTTCGTTGGTAAACAACAAAAAATTGAGAAAGCCAGGATAATTTACCTGCTGCCAATTGACAAAACTGTAAGCGATTCTGAAAATTTCTTTCATCTAACCCTGTGTATGAATATGCTACGGGTGAATTTCATATTTCCTAATTATTCTGGATTCTCAAATTTGACTTACATCTAACTGCCGACTAATTATGGGGGTGTTCAACTACACTCGCAAGTACCATAAACGTTTAATCCTCACCAGTTATTGCTTTTTCCGCTCTTTATTTCATATTCAATGCTTTCTGTTCACTCAAACCGTCCACTTTATATTTTGGAAGGTTTCTGGCTTCGGTTGACTTCAACTAGGGATCGCTGTGTATAAAGTCTGGATGCTAGCAAAGAGTTCCTTTCAGATTCACCCAAAATATCAATCATATCTATTAACTCTTCATAAGAATAATTCATTTGGATGATAACTAATGGCGATGCTTTTATAAGTTTGACATAAATGTATACCGAGTTTCTTTAACAGTTGACTCAGGCAGTCAGCCGCATACCAGCCTTTATTGGACCAATATTTGGGTACAGAGAACAGCGCCCCTAGTTCTTTAATTGACCGCTAATTGCTCGTATAGTGATTATCTCAAAAATTAGAAAAGATAGGTATAGGACATTGTTAACCAAAATGAAAGAGAATAAAAAAAGGAACAAAATGACTCAATAAAATACTAGGTGTTCCATTTAAAAAAAATAAGTTTTTGGTATGTGAAAATTTCAGGAAGTAGGCTTTGAAAAAACAAAGTTTCTTGAGGTATTGTCGAGTGCAACTTTACCAAATGATGCAGAATTTTCTTGGCTACAAGTACCACCAAAGTCAATGCTTTTGCTTTTAAAAACAATGTGAAAATCATTTTTTTCTGAACACGTGTTTTGGTCAAATATTTTCAAAAAAAATTAATAACTCAAAAACTATTGGCTCAATTTTGAAAAAGAAAAAACAGTTGAACAGGCAATTTAAAGCAGTACAAGAAAATTCAAAAATATATAGGGTGAGTTATTTAAAAAAATTAAGTTCCGTGCATTTCCGGTGAAACCGGAAGTGCGCCAGAGCTTAAAATATTTTTACAATATGCGCCACGAGCAACCATGGATCCTCCACTAATTGCTGTTTCTTTTATTTAAAACACAAAAGAGCAATCGAAAAAGCGGCTACTAATGACTCACCCTGTATATACAGCCATAGTTAAAAGTTGAAATATTTTAGTGTAACATTATTTGTGGTTGTAGTTTAATGTTTTTTATGCTATTCCAGAACTTGCCCAGTGTCCAGTTTGCAAAATCTACCTGGATCAACAAGAATATTCGGAGCGTCATGAGACCTATTGCCGCGATAGAAATGCAGGGTATGTTTATCTTTTCTATCAGTATCAATTGTTTGTTAATTTGCGCAATCATATTTGATATGGAAAGATTTGGTTAAATGAGCTATACTCAGATTTTTAATTTCGTGTACCACCCGCGAAAGGCAAATTAGCACTATTTTGTTTTAGCAGGCATGTTTCACATTAAATTTATAACAAATTTATGGGAGAGGTTACGTTTATATTTTTGTTTTGTCTTTAGGTATATATCAAGTGTGTTAATAAAGTAAAAGATTAATTTGTTAATTTCGTTAATTTTAGTTTTTTGGAAAAATCTCGAAGGGGTATATAACTTTAGGATAAGGGTATACTTCCAGAATATTTTTTTCCATATCATTTGTTTTACTTGTTATGACATCAACAATATTTTTTTAAAGACAACTTATACAGGGTGGCTGACAAAAAACGCCCCAAGCCGTAGCTCCGTTATTTACTATCCGATTTTAAAAAACGAAATATAAAATAAAATGGTTAAGTAAATACTATCAATTGGCGTAATCAAAATATTATTAGGAACAAAAAGTTTGAACATGCGATAGTCAATTTTTTTTTTATAAATGGCAACGAATATTTTTAATTAATGTTTCGAATAAAGAATGTTTTCCTGATTTTGATCAGAACGTGTTATACGTCAATTTTTCAACATAAGTTTCAAGTGTGCCGTGAATAGCAATCAAATGCATCAAGTAATAAATACTGTCAATTAGAATGTAAATGTTAATAAATACTGTCATTGTGACATTTGTGTATCGGTGTGACATTAGTTCAACGTTCTGATTCTTTCTGTGAGTTTAATTCATCATTAACATGGATAGCAATCAACTGACCGACATGTTGCAAGTATACTTTGAATGTAATCGAAATAGTGCTGAAGCTGTGAGACTCTACAGTTATCGTTATCCGACAAGAGAGGTTCCAGACCGTCGTAAATTCGGAAGAATCGAACAGAAATTAAGAAAATATGGAGCCTTCAAAATGCCAAAAAGTAAGACTCGACAGTTTAAGGAAAATACAGAATTGGATGTTCTTTTATGCGTGGAAGAAAGTCCATGGACTTCTACTCGGAGAATTGCAAATGAGGTCGGCGTATCGCACCAAACAACACAAGCGATACTCAAAAAGCACAAGTTCATACCATACATCTCTCAAAAAGTACAAGCACTATTGGGAAATGATCATGGTCGAAGAATGCAATTTTGCAACTTTTTCTTAACCCTTCGGAGATCGCGGGCTAGTTTGCAGCGCGGTAGGTCGCGGTGTATCTATCAGATACATGTAGCGTTTCTATAGGTTTGGGGCTATTTTGATTTGATTATTCTTTGACCTTAGGATACTCTTGCGAATCATAGTCTCCAGTATTTTCTAGATCTTCATCGTTAGATTGTTCTGTATCAGAATTTGCATCACGCGTATCTACAAAATCTTCCTGTTCAACGTCGCTTTCATCTTCAAACTCAAATGTTGCATCATCTACTTCGTCATCCGATTCCAACAACAGTCGGCGAACCTCTTCAACGTCTCTAGAGTTTGTTAAGTCAAATGTTTGTTTATTCATTGTCTCAAAGATATAACACTTCTAACGAACCCTGTAAGGTCACCTATGGGGTCACGGTATCTGACAGATACAAAGCGTGCTTTCCGATCAAACTACAACAAATAACTAAAACATGTAATTCCCTAGCAAGAAACTAAACATGGTAGAGTGTTTAGAAAGAGTAATGTCACAGCTATACGCAAGCGCAGTACGCTATCGTTTGTCATATAGGAAATATAACCTAAACCATTGCTCGTGTATCTAATGGATACACCGCGACCTCCGAAGGGTTAAATGTTACACAACGAGATCGTAATTTTTATCGAAAAATTATTTGGTCGGACGAATGCAGTTTCAGTAATAATGGCATTTTTATCAAAAAGAACAATCGATGTTGGAGCCAAGAAAACCCAAGAATTATAATTGAGAATAATTTTCAGCAAAGATTCAGTTTAAATGTATGGTGCGGTCTTTGGGGTGATCGATTAATTGGCCCATTTTTCATAGATGGCATCTTAAATCAAGCAAAATACCATCAACTATTGCGTGAAAACATTACAAACTTTTTAGATGATTTGCCAATTGCCGAGCTAAACAGAATGTACTTTCAGCAAGATGGCGCCCCTCCTCATAATGCCTTAATAAATGTTGAATGGTTAAATGCGACATTTGCTGAGAGGTGGATAGGGACCAATGGACCAATTCAATGGCCCGCTCGTTCGCCCGACCTTACGCCGCTGGATTTTTGGTTATGGGGCTATCTTCAAGATCAGGTTTATTTTATACCTCCTAATTTTATACTCAACGCCACTAATGGAGTAATTAGAAGGTGTCAACTATGTCTTCAACTAGACGGCAGACAATTTGAACAATATTTGTAGATAAGTTTCGTATTTATTTGTATTTTTTTAAAATTTCCATTCCAATAAAATGATATTAACCACGGCACACTTGAAACTTATGTTGAAAATTGACGTGTTATACATCATCAAAATCAGGAAAACATTCTTTATCCGAAACATTAATTAAAAATATACGTTGCCATTTAAAAAAAAAATTGACTATCGCATGTTCAAACTTTTTGTTCCTAATAATATTTCGATTACGCCAATTGATAGTATTTACTTAACCATTTTATTTGATATTTTGTTTTTTAAAATCGGATAGTAAATAACGGAGCTACGGTTTGGGGCGTTTTTTGTCTGTATACTGAAACCGGGGAGTCAGTTAATGTACGTCATACCTAATGTATGACGTTTTTTTTTTGTAATGTTATCAATTGTAGGCTGCTTTAATTTGAATTGGTGATACATATAATGCATGTTATGTTCATGTATGTTTCAAATGTCAAACTGAAAGTTTAAATTTATAGTAATATTGATCATTATGAATTGTGAAGAAAAGAAAAAGATGAGTTTCTATATTAAAATATTCAATTTCATAATAGAATTTAGACTTTGACATCTTGAAAATGATATAAAGGAACAGTTTATTATTGTAGATCATAAAAAAATATATATTAACCACTAAAATCTATTAAAATATGTTCGCATTTCTTATCTGAAAGTAATTATGTAGCACATTAAATTTGATAGTATGTAGTATATAAATGAACACAACAAATTAAACCGAGTCTGAACCACAAGTTGTAACACTATTATCACCTAAATGTATATAATTAATTCAGCAGCATCATGTTTGTCAAATCTCACTTCTTTGTCCCACCATTTTGGTATTTCTTTTTCGGTATGATTAATAGTATTTTTCCATACTTCTGGAGTAATTGTACTTAATACTTTCTGCCACTATGAAATGCTTTTGTTTTTCACATCCATCTCTTCCAATATGACGACTGTAGTAACTTTTCGTTATTCCGCAAACATTTTCACTTGTGTTGAAAATGCAGTGGTGTAAGGTAAACTTTATGATTATACTGTTTATCAATTTTATCTGCTAATGTTTCCTTGGCTTATTTTCTAATATAATAATTGCTTTTTGTACATATCTTCTTCATAACCAACATTATTTGTCTATATCCATTGCTTAATATCTGCTTTATTTCAACTAGAGTTAGGTACTTTCTCTTCTAATGTAGAATGGTAGTTCGCATTGTCCATTATAATCGTAGATGGTTTTTTTCAAGTTTGGTATTAACTGATTTTCAAGCCAGGAAAGAAATTTATATTTATTCATCTCTCCATGATAATCACTTTCTTTCGTTTTTGAAGAAAATAAAGAAGTCCCTGGAATGAAGCCATTTTTGTTACCTGCATGGAGAATATAACCGAGTCCCATCTGTTTTCAGTGATTTCACACTTTTCTTATTACCATTTCGTAATGATCTGCATATGTTACCATTTTCAAAGATCCATGTTTCATCCAAATAAACAAATTCAAATTCTTGAGATCTCATATTTCTTACATATGTTTCTAAAAAAGTAAATCTGAATATTCGATGAGAGGTAATTCCAAAAGACCTGTTCTAGGACCATTTTTTTAGCCAACAAAAAACAATTTTCTTTAATATAATATTTAATGATGTTAAACCACCATTAAAAATGTTTCTTTCTTCATGTTCTTCCAATATAGATCGTTGAATTACGTGCTGCTTCTTTTTGATACATTTCATATATTGTATTCCTTGTATCTGTTTCACTAGTTTTAATTTCCGTAACTGATTTTCTTTGTTGTCTGTTTTTTAGGACTAAGTATTGGCTGCTCATTCTTGATGCACTGCCCAATTCGACATACAGTCACCATACTGATATTTAATGTTTCACTAACTCTATATAGTCGAGTCGTTTTGGCAACCAACACGGTCGAAGTACGAACTAAAGACGACGATTCAATACCACTACAAATTTCGATCGGCAGCAACAATTTCAAAACAATAAAACTAAACTAATTAATTAATATTTTAGGATATATACGAGGGCGGATTGATATTGAAGCTACCTAAGTAGGAAAATTTTTTTTTTTTTTTCAAAAACCATTTATTTCTCAACATAGTCTCCTTTTAGCTCAATACACTTAGTAAGACGATATTCCAACTTTTTTATACCATCTGAATAATACGATTTTGGGAACCCCTCAAAATACGCGTTAGTTTCGGTAATCACTTCTTCGTTTGAGATGAATCTTTTTCCTGCGGCCATTTTTTCAAGTTTGGAAACAGGAAAAAGTCACTAGGAGCTAAATCTGGACTATAAGGTGGATGATCAACCAATTCGAACTGTATTTCACGTAATTTTAGCATCGTATCTAATGCTGTGTGAACCGGTGCGTTGTCTTGAAGAAAGAGCACTTTTTTCTTCTTTAAATGTGGTCGTTTTTTCTTGATTTCTTGATGATTGTGGATCCTTTTTGAAGATAATCGATGAGCAATATTCCGTGTGCATCCCAAAATACAGTGGCCATAACCTTGCCAGCCGATTTCACTGTCTTCGCCTTCTTCGGAGCACTTCCACCAGCTTCCACCCATTGTTTCGATTGATTTTTGGTTTCAGGTGTGTAGTGGTGGACCCACGTTTCATCTACAGTTATTAATCGACGCCAAAAATCAACAGGATTACGCTTTATCATGTCCAAACACCGCTGTGAAGTGGTCTGTCGAACTCGTTTTTGTTCGACACTGAGCAACCGCGGCACCCATCTTGCCGATAGCTTTTTCATATGCAAATGTTCATGCAAAATGTTGAACACACGTTCATATGATATGTTTACCATTTCAACAATCTCACGTACCTTGACTCGGCGATCATTCATAACGATATCGAGGATTTTCTTGATATTTTCTTCAGTAACCACCTCTTTTGGTGTTCCTGTTGATGGTATTGTTGCAGTGCTTGTTCGGCCGCGTTTAAATTCAGCAATCCAATATTTTACCATGTAATCTGACGGAGCAGACTCACCATTATGTTTATCGAGCTTTTCTTTTGTCTCTTTCGCCGTTCTCCCTTTCAAATAATAGTGTTTAATCACTGCACGAAATTCACTTTTTTCCATTTTTCAAGAAACACAAAAGTTGCTTACTTTAAACGACTACAACAAATAAACTAATCGATGAATTTGGGTGAAATTTTAACAGCTGACGTTTGACAGATCGCAATTTCTAAACTAAAACAAGTTTTTGTGTTTGTGCACCCATCTAGCGGTAGGTAGCTGCAATATCAATCCGCCCTCGTACCTTCCCATAGTAAAATACTATTAAATGAAAGCCAGATACAAATTAAATATTATTATTTATGACAGTCCTGAAATAGCTTTTGTAGGTTACATTACTTGACAGGTAATATTTTGCAACATCTCAAATTTGACACCATTTTAATTTAGTAGCGCATATCGGTTGCGAGAGGGACACACCTATAAAAAGACGTTATTAATATTCTTATTACATGTTATATATACTTAATGTATACCTCGTTAATAGAATTGATTGGTAGCAATGGTCCTCCATTATTTCGTTCTTTTGTAAAATAGTCGATCAGTGATGCAACCAGCATCATCTTTCTTTCCTTACATAAAGCTTTCGGCATTTACTGTATATATATAATATGCAGGTGCAAAATTAGTTTGTAAAAGAATTGATAACTATACTAATACTAAGTTTAACATAGTTTTGTGCCTCATTCAACACTGTGTTCGTTAATGGCCATGTTGGTCGAAACCGCGGTCACACCATTTGTTTAAATATAGTGATACAACAAAGTAAATGTGTTTTTATTGTTATACTAATACTAAATAGAGCGCTGATAAATAATAATAAACAAAAATGGCAACTATAATGATAGCAGCTTAGCGGCACTAGGGCTACTGAAAATAGAAATGGTAAAATGACAACATCGAATTTTACTCTCAATATAAAACTATTGATAATTTGTTAAAAGAATTATATAATGTGCTTCCGTTAAGTTAAATAAATCGATATTTACTAACACCTATAATATTAACAAAATATAGGTTATTAATAGTTAATTATTCGTAGAAATTTTAGGTTGTGAGGTTGTCATGGATCGTCATAAATACGTAATTGCTTACGTGCATTAACTGACTCGCCGGTTTAACTATAGAGGGTTGGGCAAAAAGAGCGGAACACCGAATTTATGGCTTAACTAGCACTTTTTCGAAAATTTAACCCTATTATTTATTGGTGTTTGCAGATTTTCCGTTTTTGTCACATTTTTGGTGGTATGATGTCACCGGATAGTATTTTAAATGAATCACCCTGTATTTATGTTTTTTTTTGAGTAGATATTTTTTCCCTGAATCACTAATACCAGGTTTAGTGGGTGCAGACACCCACTAAACCTGGTATTTCATTTTTTCTTATGAAACCATATGTCAGAACTTATGGTTTCATAAGAAAAAATGAAATGTAATGGCACCTAAATATTTATTTAATAAAAAACGAACGACAATAACTAAAAATTCTATTCATTAAAGCGTCCAGCAGTATTAACTTTTATTATGATATCGGCCCTAAGTAATTATCGCAGTAGGTATACCAAAAACTTTTTATCTACAATATTTTTTTCTGAGTTCTGTCAAAGTAAAAACGTACATTCGAATAACACTATTAGGTACAAAAACTCCAGTTTGTTTAAGTTCTTTATCACATTTGATTTTACAAATTATTTGACATTAATATATTATTAGTCATGTCTCAACTAAGTGAACGTGAAATAATTATTTTATTGATGATTGTTGGTTTTGGAGATAGAAAGAGATCTTTACAAGAAGCCGCTAATTTATTTAATGCTACATATCCTGACAGAATTTCTCCAATTTCAAAGTCAACAGTGTCTCGGAATTTACAGAAATTTAAACAAACGGCAGTGTAAAAAATATTCCAGGTAATGGACGATAGAGGACAGCTACAAATGAAGATAAAGAACTTTATGTAATTCTAAGTGTATACGAACAACCTAAAAATTCAATATCAAAACTTGCAATAAATAACGATATTAGTGCGAGATCTGTAAGAAGGATACTTAAAAGAAATAGATTTCATCCTTATAAAGTGCAATTACACCAAGCATTAAATGAAGATGATCCTGATAAACGAATGCAGTTTTGCGAAGACATCATGAATTTAAATGTTATGAATAATATGTTTATGAATAACATTGTGTTTTCCGATGAAGCAAAATTTTGCCTAAACGGATTTGTAAATCGACATACTTGCCGGTATTGGTCGGATAATAATCCGCACTGGATGGAAGAAGGTCACACACAATATCAACAAAAAGTGAACGTGTGGTGTGGAATAGTTAGAGAAAATCAGTGGCGGCCCGTGATTTTTTGGGACGGGGGGGCACCGGGGGTCTGAGTGTTTAATATCAAAAATTAAATACAGACAAAAAATAAACTCAATATGCTATTTAATTAACTTGTTTGAAAATAAAATCCATTCGCCGTTCCTTACGATCAGCAAAATAATTGATAACTCATTCATTGAAGTTTGGTGTTGATGTCAGTAATTGTTTTTCAATGGAACACATTGCTACGGCACATAGTCTGCTTTCCCGCATGGTATTTCTAGAAAACGTTTTTATTCTCTTCAAAGTAGAAAAACACCGTTCACTTGATTTTTTCTATTTTAGTTATTAAAAGTTCAAAGAAGCTTAAACTGAGAGACATGTTTCTTTCGAACATTTTAAATATTTGAATATATGCGGTGTTTATGTAATTATGATTAAAACGTCTATGGAAACTGTAACTTCGTACTTGTTCGGACGTCTTCGGAATGTCAGTGGTGGCCTTGCTTTGACTTCGGCCAACTTCATATGGGTTCGGACGTCTTCGGAATGTCAGTGAAGGCCTTTCCTTGTCTTCGGCCAACTTCTTATGGGTTCGAACGTCTGCGGAATATAGGTCAAGGCCTTGCTTTGTCTTCGGCCAACTTCGTTTGTGTTCGGACGTCTTCGGAATGTCAGTAGTGGCCTTGCTTTGACTTCGGCCAACTTCGTATGGGTTCGGACGTCTTCGGAATGTCGGTGAAGGCCTTGCCTTGGCTTCGGCAAACTTCGTATGTGTTCGGACGTCTCCGGAATATCGGTGAAGGCCTTGCCTTGTCTTCGGCCAACTTCGTTTGTATTCGGACGTCTTCCGAATGTCGATGAAGGCTTTGCCTTGTCTTCGGCCAACTTCGTGAACATTTTAAATATTTGAATATAGGCGGTGCTATATGTAATTATCATTAAAATTCAGGCTGATTTATGCAATAAATTATTTCAAATTATCAACAAAAAGGACGAAATAAATAATTGCACGTCCCCAGAGATTCGCAAAATAGCAGAAGACAATTTACAAAATCTTTCGCCATCATAGTCTCGACCTATTATCAAAAACAAACTTTTATAACAGTTGTACTATGCAACCTTGGAAGTAAATTACAATAGTAGCATCAGAAAACTTATCATCCAACTCTGCTTAACAATTTATATTGTTAATTAGTAAATAAAATGTTAGCATATGTGCTTTTTATTCTTTGTACAACTTCTATTGCACATGTTTGTTACATTAAAGGCTTACATTTTGACATTTAAATATAATTTGGTTCCATTTTTTTTTTGTTACCAACGTCAAAACAACAAAATTAGCGTGCGATAAAGAAATACTTTTGTAACCAAAACGGATGTCGTAAAGTGAACTTTATAGCACCGAAATAGAAAAAAGCATTTTGTACATTACACCCACACAACCAGTCTGATAAACTGTAAGAGCTTCTGTTGAATTTTCTCGTCACGGTTTTATTATTTTTCAAATTGTGATATTCTAGTTTAATCGATAAATCTGGTCTAGGGAGACCTAGATTTTGTAATTCTGTCTTAATGTTACTAACGCAATTCATAGTTATAGATAGAAATTATAACATACACTCACCGCTGTATATTACATACTGGACCACCACCCGGACCCGGCACCATAGAGTAGTGCCCCTCCGCCTACATATATACGCACGCTACCCGCGCTAGTTTCATCGCTCGATTTCTTAATACAAACGGGGCAGTCGCGCGAGATGCCCCGGAGCTTACGTCAGACTGCGATTTTTAAACGCGCTGAAAAGACGGACAGTTACTTCCGAAAACATATTATTTGTTATCAAACAAATCAGAAAAATTACATACAAATTAGGTATTTATAATTAATTTATCTGTTAAAAGAAATTTGTCACGGGCGGGGCAGTGCCCCGTTGCCCTCCCTGCAGCAGCCGCCACTGGAGAAAATACAATTGGACCTTTTTTACTTTCTTATACGTAGTATAAGGAAGTATAGTGATGATGAAAATTTTCGACCTCGAGATTTTTGCAGATGTCCACGTTTTGAGGTCCCCTGATACCAAAAAAGTGGTTTTTAAAAAATGTCTGTGTGTCTGTGTCTCTGTGTGTCTGTCTGTCTGTGTGACCACGATAGCGGTCAAACCGCTACAGATATCAATTTCAAATTTTGTATTTATGAATATAATCTTCCTCTTGAGAACTGATTAGATTTTGAGCAAAATCGGCAGACCGGAAGTAGTAGTTTACTATTACTATAGTAGTTTATTTTGCAAATATTTCGTCAATTACTAAGTTTAAACAAATTTATAAGGAATTCAGATGTACTCAAAATTAAATTTGAGAAAAACTGTATTAATAAAGTTTTTCGAAATTCCGACCGGAAGTAGGTCTTTTACTCTTATCGAAAATCAGTTTTTTGTGAATATCTCGCAAGTCATGCTTTCTAGGCAGGTAGATTATCAGTATACAAGTATTTAGAACGTACTTTTAAATATCGTTTGTATAAAAAAAATTTCAAAATTCGGACCGGAAGTAACACTTTTACTCTTACCGAATAACGATTTTTTGCAAATATGTCGTAAATTATGCATTCTATATATATTTATGAAGAGTACAAAAGTATTTAGAGTTGGATTTGGAATATTTTTTGTATAAATGAAATTTCAAAATTCGGACTGGAAGTAACACTTGGTGGCCACACCTCATTTTTTATAGAAGCAACATTAAGTGGTGATAGATATTTACAACTTTTACGCGATCAGATAGTTCCAGAATGAATTTGTTTGTTTCCCAATCGTATTAATCAGCTACAGTTATAAGAAGAAATTTGGTTTCAGCAGGATGGTGCTCCACCTCATTATGCGGCTATGGTTAGGGAATACCAGAACACAGTATTTCCGCAGAGATGGGTGGGCCGAAGAGGCTATATTGAGTGGCCGCCGAGGTCATCGGATTTATCTCCCCTGGATTTTTTTCTGTGAGGTCGTTTGAAGTCGATAGTTTATAAGGATTTACCTCAAACTCTTCAAGAATTAAAAGATCGAATCGGAGCGGCGGTACAAAATAGTACAACCCCTGAAATGATACAAAATTTAACAAAATTTACTAAGGTCATTTGTTGACAGATTAGGATACTGTCAGGCAGCCGAAGGTTTTTATTTTGAACACCTATTGTAAATAAATGTACTTAGAATTTTCAGTTATTGTCGTTCGTTTTTTATTAAATAAAGATTTAGGTGTCATTACATTTTTTTTTTATGAAACCATAAGTCAGAGACCCACTAAACCTGGTATTAGTGAATTCAGGAAAAAAAATATCTACTCAAAAAAAAATATAAATACAGCTGATTCATTTAAAATACTATCTTATTGAATTAGGTAGTAGCGCAGACTTTATTATTCATATGAATCAAACAGTAGCTGTTGCAATAGTATTTTTAAATTCGTACGGCAAACACTAGATAGCACTACTTAAGAGGACGTGCTGACTTACTACTTTTTACCGATAGATGTCAGATTTTCTAGCAACACGCAAGGCCCACTGGATCTCGCTATCGCGCAGCAAGACTGTAATGTGACATAATAAGATTTTCCTGATTCCGCTAACCTAAAACTTCTGGCCGTGACTAACTGGATCTTGTTATGGCTGCGCAATAAATATTAAGGCGATTTTTCTGAGTCTACTAACCTAAAAATTCCGCGCTTTACCCGGCGCCATTTATCCGAAGTACTATAAACTACTGGATAATTGCGAAACGTTTTTAAAATCATGCGTTGAAAATATAAAATGTGATTGGATTATATCAAGAGTTAACTTAATTTATTACTGTTATTGACATTTGACTGATTTGATTTTTGTTTTGTCTATTTTTTTCTACGTACATTCTTCTAATATTACAAACATATAGCCTGTTTCATTTAATGTGTGCTACATATTTACTTATTTATTTATAATTTATAATATATTCTGGAAGTTACTGCTTGTACCAATAAAAACCATATCTAGTTTTTCCACGGAAAACGTGGTTGTTGTGGTCATTTAGTTTTTATCTAAATAGTCTGTGATAAAACGCAATAAAGTCGCAAAGTATTTCGGAAAATGTGAATTGATTATTTGAAATGTGGTGTGTAGAAAATTCATGGCAAATAGCGATAATTTGTGGCATTTGTAAGTTAAAAATAGAAATATTTTGATATTTGTAGATCTGCACAAAGAACAATGTTTAAAATTCTAATTGAATAATTGCCAGGCTACAGTGAAGCAACATTGGTAGACATTATTTGGTCACTGATATTAAACAATAAGTCTGAATATGCTAACTCCGAAGGCTAATTTAGTAGAATTTTAAAAAGGATATCAGAAAAAAAGTGAAATGAATATTTCAACATTGACACTTTTTGTTCTGCAGTTAGACTTGCATCTGTTGGATAAATATAGATGCTGTAATAATTATTGAAATACATTTTCAAAATTCAATGTCATAAGTCATTTTCTTAAATGTAAATAGTTTTATTTCATTATTTTAGAATTATTATTTATTGTAAAGTTAATGTTTAAAGTGCCATCTGTTTGATGACCTCTTACGCGACCTTAAAATTGCCAGTTTAATTGTAATGTACGCTCTAAATTAAAATGTATTCAAACAAATATTTTTAATTTAATGTTTGTACAAAAAATGTACACACCACTTACGTGAGGAGAGCTCACGCATATTCGCGCGATTAACGACACTCGCTCCTTTCAGTCGCTCGTCCTTTATAAATGTGCTTTTTCGGGAACGCAATCTTCCCGCACTCGGTTCGTAAATACTATTAATAATCGATATATTGAAACTACAATTACAAATTAAATTTATTATTTCAGTATTTCTTTCAGTCGATTCTTTTCAGTAAAAGTGTCAAATAAGTCAACTGTCAATAACGGTATTTTGCGTGATTTTAAATGTGGTACGCGAAATTAAAAAGAACAGAGTATAGAGGGCATTTAAGCTGTAGTCTTTCCCGCTGTAGCCATGGATAAGATATATCAATTATTTAGTACTATTTATTGTTGATTCAATTGTTGCCCGGTTCTTGTTCAACAACCTGTACAGGATTTTCTATGTTAAGAGATTAACACCATTGCTGCTAATTTTGTTATTATTGGAGCTACAGAACCGTTTAAATAGAAATTGCAGTAGTGAGAATATAAAAACAACTGAGCATTGCACTTTCAAGATGTTTACACTTTGTATATTTTATCGAATTCGATTCTGAAGTAAGACTTCTAGTAAATATTTATGTAAAAATTAGAAGCAAAAAGTTATTTTGATATATTTATATTTTTGAAAAAAAAGCAATATACAGTAAAACCCCGTTTAACGCGGGGTTTACGTTCGTTCCATCAAAGGAGAGCGTTATACGAAATAGCGTTAAATGAGGTGATCATGTAAATAATGGGGTTAGGGGAAAAAGGGTATAAAATTAAAAAATTGTTTCAGTATTTTGTTATTTAAGTTCATTAAATGTTTTTTTTATAACAATACAACAACAAAAAACTTTTCTTACAAATATAGAAACAACAAATGAATATATAAAAATAAATAAAATTCTAAATCACTATTTATGTTTGAGATCATTCAGATTCTTGTGCATTACCAATTTTCTGCTTTTTTATCAAGAAGGTATGTAATGTCACTTGTATTTTTCTTTTGCGCTCTGTAAGAAGTTTGTCGATAAGTGGAAAAGGCACCCATGACACCCCGCCTTTGCTTTTGAACTCCTATCAACATCTGCATCATTTTCAGTAAATCTGTCCATAATTTCTGTTATAGTGGCTAAACTGAATCGCTATTTTTAATATTTTTGGGTTCTTCTCGATCCGCCAATTTATTGAGCTCAACATTAGAAAGACTTTGTGCTGTTTCTTGCAAAATTTCTTCGAGACCTTCCACATGTACTTAATCTAAACCTGTTTTGTTTCGTTAATTCCACTATTTCGTTCATATCAACAGAGTTTCTAGTATTATCGTCCTTATTTAGTACTGGCCAAGTGTTTTTCCACACTCTTTTCAAACGTTTTTCCGTTACCTCATCCACGAAAGATTTATGTTTTCTATAGCATCCATGATATTATAGTTTTTCCAAAAATCTCTTTTCATCTCCGTTGTTTTTTAAACATTTGTCTAAATGTCCGCCGCAGGTAAAAAGCTATAACATTTGATATAACATCTTGATCCATCGGTTGGATTAATGCAGTTGTGTTAGGCGGCTAGAAACCACTTCTGGAATGCATGTTATTAAATCAGATAAATTCGTTGGGTGGCTTGGAGCATTATCCATTAAAAGTAGCGCTTTTGGTTCAAGTTTTTTGATTTCGCAATAGCGTTTAACAAACGGGCAAAAATGTTCAGTGAACCAATTCTGGAAAATGTTATCCATGATTTTTTATTAGACTACCAAATTACAGGTAAAGTTGATTTTGATATTCCTTTCATCGCTCTTGGGTTTTAGAAATGATAGACAAGTAGTGGCTTTGAATTGAAGTCTCCATTGGCGTTAGTACCCAAGAGAACTATTAAGGGATCTTTTGCAGCTTTAAATCTGGGTGCACGTTTTTCTTCACTGGATAGAAATGTATGTTTTGGCATACTCTTCCAAAATAGGCCCGTTTCATCGACATTAAAAAATAATTCGTTCATTATTGTTTTTAATGTCGCTGGGAATTCAGCCGCCGCTTTTATACCTCCACTTGCTGCTTCTCCGTAATATGTATGTTACAAAGATTATTTCGATGCTTAAATCTATTAAACCATCCTTAACTTGCAACGGAAAAAAAATGATTAAAAACTCTTCTCGCTTTTTCCATTATAATAACCCGACTTAATGGCATATTGCGTTCAATCTCGTAGTCAATCCATATAGAAAGTCGTTTTTCCCTTTCGCCTATCGTATTATTTCTAGAACGGGTAATTCTAGTTGCGAAAGTTTTTGTAGTTATAGTTGCTGATGATACTATTTTTTCTTTGTTCTTGGGAATTGTTCTTATCTTTGAAGTTGACAAGTTCAATGCGACACCAATTTGACATTGATGTTCACCACTATCTAATCTTCTAAGCACTTGCATTTTAGTTTCTAGCGAAATGCTTCTTTTTGTCGCTTTATTTTCGTGTTTTCTTATTATCACCCATATTAAAAACTAAAAATTATAATATTTATCACTATACCAATTATTGTGTTACATACAGTTATATATAATAACGGCAACAAATGTTTGAAACAATAAAAATACGTTTGTGTAATACTACAGAGAAGAAGCAATGCAGATAAATTACTTTGGATTTCGGGGAAACCCAATTCTGCGTGCAATTTTCAAGTAATCCCACATCCGAAACAGCACTAAACGGACTAGCGTTAAGCGGGGTCTAGTGTAGCTATGAAGAAACAGCTTGTCTTATGGGAAATCTATAAGTTACTGGAAATATGTAACGTGGGAACTACAAACTTTACGTATTTACAAATAATTGATTGTACATGAACTGTATGTTTAATGTGCGAGGGTAGTCTCCAAAATTTTGAGTCTCAACAACAAACCATCCTGGTAATGTAATTGCGCATGCGTCCAAAGATGCCTAAGAAAATTTCAGATATTTTGGACGCTCAATTGAAGTTTGACAGTCGTTTGTCTCAGTCAGTGCCAGTGTCTTTTGTAAAAATGGAAAAAAATCGAACATCGTGCCGTGATTCAACTGTTGCATTTGAAAGGCAATACGCTCGCATAAAGTGAAACTGAGTTGGACGCTGTGTACGGGGACTCAGCCCCATCTTTTGCTACCGTGAAAAGGTGGGCAAATGAATTTCTACGTGGTCGTATCAGCTTGACTAATGATTGGCATTCGCGACGGAAAAGAACTGCCACCACCACCGATAACATCAAAAGTGTTCACCAAATAGCACTGGATGATCGTTGGATCAAGGGTTATAAAAAATTTTGGTGAATGCACTTGCAATAAAGCTTTCAAGCTTCGACAGTCTCCAACAAAACAACAGTTTCCTCTCCGCAAATTGTTTCAAAGCTTACACTATGTTATTGACAAAAATTTTCAAGCCACCTATTTGAAATTTTAAAATCCATAGTTTTTAAACATTCCGCAAAAGTTTTTTCTTTTATTACAGGTCCAGAAATAGGGTTTTAATTTTTTTATTTTTAGCTTTACAGAACCAATGGTAATGTACTTGGTCAATTGCCGAAATTTCACTTTTTGGAATTTTTCTTAGGCTCTGTGTTTGAACCTTCTTCTAAGAAACTCTTTAAGTTGTATTTGTTTATAATTTCATTAATTTGTGTTGGCACCAACCTTTTCACTTTCCACAATAATATCAATTTTCTCTTTAAGACAAAAACGTTTTCTTTGTAACGACATGCTAATTGCACATACGTAACAATACCACAGTTGAATATAAACCAACACACAATATGTGCAGCGAAAGCTAAAATACATAATCTACCGAAGCAAACGCAGCGTGTGCAACGCGAAATGGGGAAATCTTCAAAGTACGTTATGTTACACGCCCCATCTAACAGTGAGTACGGTAAGTGCGCTGTTGTTGAACTGTCGATATTTAACACGTATTGCATGCTTCTTTATATCATATGTAATCAACTGTGATGTGTTGTGAACAGAAATGAAAGAAATTTACGTAACTTTATGTGCAAATCATAATCGTAACACCGTAATAAAATAAATACGATCCTATGGGATTGAATTGCAAGTATGTACCCCGAGATCAAAAATTATATTGATAAAGGTTTGCTATGGAATGGATAACGCCCGTCTTATACTCCATTCAGTCTAAGAATAAAGCATTGGGAAAGATAGGGCTTAAAATAAACGTTTGTGATTGGTTGAAATCGAGTGTGCATTTACACCGGCAAAATAATCGCATTTAGCTCGTTCTGTCAAAAATTTGTTTACTGACAGTTTTGTTCAAAGATTTTGTCGATTTCCGTATTTTACATAGTTATTTGTTGTTAATATTCTTAAAAAATAGTTCTTCTTAGAACTCGCAAGTGAAATATTCATTTGTTAAGGTATTTTATCAATTTCGTTATTTCGTAATCGCTAATATTCTATAGTACGGCGGAAGCATTTTACCAGGTCCTTCAAAAAATCGTAAAGGGAAACACATAAGATCTGGACAAAGGCAAATGGCTTATAATGTGTACATTAAGCATAAAGACAATATGTCTAAAACAGCTGCAGTCAATCAAACAGCAGAGGAAGTGGGTATTAATAGGAATACAATGTACTGCATTATTAA
Organism: Amphimallon solstitiale; assembly: GCA_963170755.1. Taxonomy (NCBI): domain Eukaryota; kingdom Metazoa; phylum Arthropoda; class Insecta; order Coleoptera; family Scarabaeidae; genus Amphimallon; species Amphimallon solstitiale. The sequence continues at coordinate 49,560,168 of OY720685.1, forward strand.
AGAAATGGAATTATATGGAGTTCCAATTTCTCCTCCAAGAAAAAGAAATTATCGTCATACTTACAATAAATTGGATGAAGCACAAAAAAGTACAATTAGACGACATGTGCATTCCTTTTTCTTGAGGAATGACTTACCAACTTGTACAAAAATGTACGTAAATGTCAAAATATAATGATATCAGATATGTATATCCCTGCTATCCATCTGACAGTAAACATATGTTTTACTTGTTTTCAGAATACAAAGTTCATCGTGTGTAAACTGTGCTCAAATTGTAGCGCCATCTACTTTATTCTTAGACTGAATGGAGTATAGGTATCATTCTATTGAGATAATTCTCAGGTTAACTGTCATACTGACATTTGACTGACATAAGATTTGTAAATATATGTTTATTTAAAAAGATTTACATGTTTGAATAAAAAGGACCCCCGCCTTGTTCGATGCACACGTTTACGCGCCTTTTCATGTTATCAATAGCATTTTGCAACATTTGTGGCGTTATGGTTACACATATGTACTTCAATAATCTTTTGTTGCAGTTCTTGCAAATTATGTACACGGGGGGGGGGGGGATTCTATTTTTGCAGTAAGGGAACACAAATAGTCCATAATAGTCAAGCCAGGTGACCTCGGAGGAAACTCAACTTGCGCATGCACACTTATAAGTCGCTCATCAAAAAACTCACGAAAATAACCATTATGAAGTTCATCGTAGTGTAGTTGTAGAACAAATTCATTGAAAATGTTATTTCTGTACCTCTGCATTGATGGTGAAATTGAAAAAAAACGGCCCAATTATCCTGCTACGGGAGACTGCCATCCAAACCCCAATTTGTTGAGAATGTAGTGAAGATTCAACCAAAAATGCGGTTTATTCCACATTCGCATATTTTGAGAATTTACGTACCCCGAAAGATGAATGCTTGCCTCATCGGAAAAAAATGTTAAGCTTAACAGGTCGTTATTCATTAAATTGTTGACGAACCGACTGGCAGTACGTAAGACGTCTGGGGTGGTCTGTTCGCAAGAGAGCTTGATATGATTGCATCTTATATCGATGCATGTTCAAGTTCTTCTTTACAATGGTTCGGCATGTTCCATAAGAAACTCCAATTTCTTGGGACATGCGTCTCAAAAACGTTTATGGGTTCCTGTTCCATACGATTACGAACGTCAATACTCACTTCTTCTGTACGAATAGTTGGCCTACCGGCACCTTTTTTTTTTGAGTAACAGATCCAGTTTCGCGAAATACACAAACACTATGTGCGACGAACATATAAAAATCATACTCTACTACTGCGAAGTTTGGGAAGTGTTCACGAAAATTATCCAAACATGCTTACTGTATTCCCAAATACCATTAACTAGCACACCTGTTCTAAAATACGATTCAATCATGTAAGTTTTGAATATGAAAATAAAACAAACAAATGTTTAAGATTTACACTGTATTTCTAGTGTAGTGTAAATCTTAAACATTTGTTTGTTTTATTTTCACATTGAAAATGGATTTACATCAAGTAAAGACCAATTCAATCCAAGATGTAAGTTTTGTGTGATGTGGTCTAAACCATAACTGAAAAACAAGATGTCAGAGAGAAAGTATAATGACAAATATTAATGACAGTATGACACTTAAGGGTCCTATATAGTGGATCTGTCAACAATGGAAAAATAGCAGATTTTAGATGCAAGATATTTTTGTTGATTTTAAATTTGGAGAAAACTTTTCATCGTTAACTTATGAAGAATTTAGTAATCTACCCCGCTGAAGAATCAAATTTAGAAAAAAAAAAAAACCGGATTAAAGAAAATTAATTAATACCGGTAAAATGGGGTGGTTTTATGCCACTTTTTATGGTTTTCAAAGAATTTCGGACAATTATAGACACCAAAAATGTTTGTAAAAATTAACGATATACTTTGAACCTCTGGTTACTAAATTGTGTAAAAAAGACTTAGAAATTTCCATTCGTTTTTCGAAAATTATTTATAACAATTGGCACAATTGTTTACCGTTTCAGCACAATGCCGTCTATATACAGGCTGAAAATGTGCCAGGCCCAGTTTCATATTATAGTGAAACTGTATGGTATGAGTGACATGGCCCAATTTCACCCCAATTAGTTTTATCTCTGTTATTTTTGTGGTACAATCTCGCCCCAAATAAAAGGTTTAATAAAAAAAATATATTTATAAAATATAACAAAAACTAGATATTCTTACAAACCAAAATAAAACAAAAGAACAGCCAATTCTCACATAGAATAATAACTAATAAAGATAATTAAGCGTATAAATCCATATCGGGAACTCGAAAAATTTGTCTTCTGCCGATTTGAATTGGAGAGTTGATTTTTTTCTTGACGATATCTGCGTGATCGTAAAACAGCTCATCTTTTTTCTCAGGCCATTTCCAATTGTTGCCGCATTTACTCATGGCACTGACGGAAATTAAAGTATGGGAGTAGAAAAATAAAAGAATGGCACAGTCTTAATAAACTGAATTTCAAAATAGGTAGTGGCACAAATTCCCCCCTTATATTGTCGGAATCTTATTCAAGGTGACACACCCAGGTTATTTTGCACTACTCGACCAGTGCGTATTCTTTAAAAGATAACCTATATAACACCTAATTACGTGTGAACTTTGAAACGGTCATTATTAAAACACTTTAGGCAATCCAGGAGAAAGTATGCGTTAAAACGAAAATTTTGCAAAAACTCACCTACTTAATAACTTGACGGAACAGAAATGGAGGGTATTGCATACACAAACCATACATTTTATTCTATTCGCCTCTAATATCGGTATTCTTGAACAAGAGTTCGGGGCGGTAAGTGAATCGATGTGCCGATATGGTGCGAATATACACGATCAACACGTAGTGGCACAATCACGCCCCGGCAGGCTCAAAATCACCCCATTACGTATGTCAAAATATTAAAAACAAGTTTTCTCAAAAATCCTTCGGAGGAGATTTGTTTGCTTGGGTTTATGTTATAAATTGAATAAAAAGCTACCTCGCTCTGCCTTTATTTTTCGTTCAACTATTCTTTACTTTGTTTTAAATGAATATAAAATAAATTAAAATCAGTCAGCCCACATTACAATGAATTGTTATTCTAGTAAAAAATCTTTCCCACGGTTACAAATGTGTAAATATTTGGTCATAAATGAATTTTTATTCGTTTAGATATTGAGTTATTATTTCAAATATTTATTATATATTCTCTATGTGTAAAAAGTACTCAGACATCCTTGGCTTATTAAATTATGTGCTATGCAACCAATATTACATTTCCGATCCACTATATAGGACCTTTACGGGTCCTCGCTAGTGAATGGGAAATGTAATATTGGTTGCATAGCACATACTTTAATAAGCCAAGGATGTCCGAGTACTTTTACACATAGGGAACATATAATAAATATTTGAAATAATAACTCGATATCTAAGCGAATAAAAATTAATTTATGACCAACTATTTACACATTTGTAACTGCGGGAAATATTTATAGCAGAATAACAATTCATTGTAATGTGGGTTGCCTAATTTTAATTTATTTTATATTCATTTTAAACAAAGTAAAGAATAGTTGAACGAAAAATAAGTGCATAGCCGGGAAGCTTTCTATTCAATTTATAACGTGAACCCAAGCAAACAAATCTCCTCCGAAGGATTTTTGAAAAAACTGATTTTTAATATTTTGACATATTAATTAATTTTCTGTAATCCGATAATTTTTTTCTAAATTTGATTCTTCAACCGGGTAGATTATATAATTCTTCATAAGTTGACGTAGAAAGGTTTTCTCCATCTTTAAAATCAACAAAAATATCTGGATTCTAAAATCTGCTATTTTGCCATTGTTGACAGATCCACTAGCGAGGAACCTTAATGATATAACTTATGAGAGACGTTTTACATTCCATGGCAAACCTTTATCAATATAATTTTTGATCTCGCGGTATTTATAATAGTTTTATTACTAGTTAATACATTAAATATTATAAATATACAATTATTGCTTTAAAGCAGTGGTTCTCAACCTTTTTTCGCCTAGCGCCCACTTACTGGATTTTGTATAGATCCCAGCGCCCACTGCAGAAAATCGCGAAGGGACACGTCATGGACTACGACTATGGATATCGATTAGTTAACCTGGGCACAGTAATTAAAACAAGAAGTAATAAATTCTACCTCTAAATTTATTTAAAAATATTAATTAATACAAACAAAAATTATTATTGAAATATTGAATTTTATTTAACAAAATTAAATTAATAAATTTGTGAGCCTAACCCATGCAGTCTTCACTAATGCGATCCTTGAGGTTGGTGCTCGCTCACCAGCTCTTTCACGCGAGGAGTCAGCAGAGACAAATAAAGCCGCAAGTGCCCTCTGTTGACCATGTCCAGCCTTTTCCTCTTGTCTGAGTGCAGAAATGTAGGCGCACTAAATCCGGTTTCCACTAAATATGAAGTCGGAAACGTGAGAAGAAGCTTGTCAACAATTCCCCACATTGTAGGGAATAGTCCTGCCATGCTGTGGTTCTGCCAGAGTTTCTTGAAGCCTGTTTTGATTCGGACTTTGCAATCCTCGTTGTTGCGAAGTTCCACCAACTCCTCCTGCAATTTAACGTCAACGTCTTCCAGCATGACTCCAAACGGGTCAGTGATCCAGGTAGGTACATCCAGTTCGATGAGGTCTTGGAAGCGCGATGTAAGGTCCTCTTTTAGTTGCTGAAGATGAGCCCCATATCTGTGGGTGTCTCTGTCATTTGATTAATTTCACTAAATTGGTAAAGTTCTTTCCTAACGATATTACTGCGGAGAAGGGCCAGCTTGTCGATAAAGGTGGTCACTGCGCTCTTGCAGTCGATGAGTGTCACCAGTTTACCTTGAATCTGGAGAGACAACTCGTTGAGTTTCCTGAAGATTGTAGCCAAGTCGAAAATGTCGAATTTGTGTTTCTTCAGCTCACCGGCCAACTTCCCATGTTTGACTTGCAGGAAAGTGACAACTGAATCGAACATTTCACAGAATCGAGCCAAGCAGTTGCCCTTAGAGAGCCATCTCACCTCGGTGTGAAGCAGCAGCCGATTGTAGATCTCGTCATTTTCCTGGCAGAGGTTGCGGAATAGTCTCTCGCTTTTTGCATTTGTTTTTATTACGTTCACGGCCGTGATCACGAGATTGAGAGAGTCATGAAGGCTGGGGGTCAGCCGTTTCGCTGCAAGACGCTCTCTGTGCGCTACGCAATGTATGCAGATGATATCTGGATGCTCCTTCTTGAGAAGAGCAAGGAACCCCTTGTATCGCCCAACCATTGCTGGTGCTCCATCTGTTGCGCAGGAGTGAATGTTGATTAGCGGGATTTCCTTTTCTTCAAAGTACTTCTTGACAGCAGCAAAGATGGATGTACCAGTTGTGTCAAGGGGTAAGGACTCTGCAAACATGTCCTCTTTTGTTTCCCCAGTTTCGTCGAAGTACCTCACGTAAGACATGAGAAGGGCAGTGTTATCACTCAAAGTCGATTCATCAAGCTGGATGGAAAAGTTGGTCTTCTTGAGAATGTCCACCAACTGGATTTCGACATCACTTGCCATCTCATCTATTCTTCTGGAGACCGTGTCGTTGCTAAGAGGGATAGCCTTCACTATTTCTGTCGCATTCCTATGTAAGACAGTCGAAATCACCTCTTTCACGGCAGGCAGAATCAGTGTTTCCCCCACAGTGTGCGGCTTGCCAGCCTTTGCAATCATATATGCAATGTTATACGATGCCAGCAGGCCATCACGCTGAATCTCTGTCACCTTGGCAAAAGCAGACGAAATGGACGGGGTAGTTTTCTCCCTGTCATCACGCAGTTTCTTGAAGTATTCTGCGGGCTTGTCCTTTTTGTCCGAATGCATCTTTTCTAGATGGTCACGCATACGAGAGGGTTTCATACCTTCATTTGAGAAGACATTGGAACAAATGAGGCACATCGGTCTTGTGAGATCTGCTGGGCTTGGTACGAAACCGAAGGCTATATAGTCGACCGAATACTGGCGTACCACCTTCTGCTTTTTGCCTGGAGGGGCCATTGCTGTCGTGTAAAAAAGACCGATGTTAAACAATGTTAAACAATTTTGGTTGGAGCAATATAATTAAAGTATTTTGTATAAGTTAGATTTCTAAAATAATTTGAGTTATTAAAAACATTACCAACATCAATAAATGATTATTACCTGTAATAAACGGTTTTCGATTATAAAAATTGCTCTACCTAGTTTTAATTCAGCTCAAATATATATTGTTTATTTTATAACAGAACCGTGTGTGCTAAATGTCCAATATTTTTGATTAACACTCTGTTAATTAATCACACAACTATCGCACACTGAATATTTGTCTCTGTTCGAACGTTATCGCTGACTATCGTAAATAGAATGAATCATGCGAATAATGACTTCGCTATATATACCGTACTGCATGGAATTCTCTGGAAGTCGAACTCTCTCGACCTTGGAACATTCGAGATGCGGTCCACTATACTCACGTTGACTCACAGAGTCCGCGCGTTGCGTCATACATACAATAACATAGTTAAGCACAGAAATACAAACAGCATGTACGTAACCATAGCAACGATGGGGTTAACAATGCATAATAGGAACATTGGTGAGCGCGGATATTAAACATTTTGCATTTTTGTATAGTTTTACTAATTTTTTACTGTGTAGTGTAACTTTACCTTTACACCGTACAGCGCCCACCCAAAATCCTCCAGCGCCCACTGGTGGGCGCTACCGCCCACGTTGAGATCCACTGCTTTAAAGGATACAGAAGTTATTTCAACTTGTAGCAACATCTTGTGTTCGTGGCTATAAAAATGAAATAAAGTATTTACGTTATTTTGTTTCAAAGAATATGTGATTATGAGAACTTTAATAAATCGAGTTCACTCTCTGAAGATAAACTATTAATTAGAACCAGGTGGTTTTGAACCAATGATTTTAGCGATTTAAACACGTCCGCTCTGTTTTTGATGAAACAATTTTATGGCTTTCTAGAGTTAATATGATAGATTTTGATTGTATCTTATCTTATCTATGGCTATGGCGCCTGTTGGTTCATTTCCTAAATAGAAAGTGCTATGACAATATACTATACGAATTTTTAGTTGTTTATTTAATGTCTAGAATCTAGACACAATTTAAAAAGCGTTTAAAATGAAAATATTAATTCAAATTCATTCTTATAGTAGATGTTTTGACTTAATAGTATTACTGCGCTTAAGGAACAAACAAATTGGTAGATATTGCATATTTTATAAATGAGTAGAATGCTCTCTCTCTAAATTTTAATATGTATATCTTGTAGATTAGATAGGTAATAATGTGATGTATGAATATACGATATAATTATTCTCCATACATGTCGTCTAGAGGCAGTTTTAAACCTATTTAAAACGTCTTTGCTCTTGCCGTGTGGGAAAATTTATAAGGAGATATAAAAAAAAAACCGGAAATGAAGGTTCTGGAAATACGTCATCGACTTTTTCGGATTGTATTTATTAAAAAATTAAAACTGTCTACTTTTTGCACTCAATACATGAGAAATCAGAAGAAACGCACTGAATTCTTGAAACTTATTCTTCTTGTTTACTTAATTCGAAACTTATTCTACCTTATTTAATTTAATAATTAGTGATTTAGTTTTTGAAATTTTACAATTACAATAGTCAAAATTAAAAGAAAATAATACTAAAGTAGATTATGGAAATGTCGTCCATTATTTTGAAGACAAAGTTCAACTCTACGCGTTATGCTTTCAAAGCTATTTATTAGGATTTCTAGGGTTATATCAGCACAAGAATTCACAATAGCATCACGAGTCTCTTCGATTGTGTAATGTCTTGTCTTGAAAATGGTATTCTTTAAACATGGAAAAATAAAACAGCCTAAAATTCTCAGATCCGGAGATCTTGGAGGACAATTAATAATTCTTGTATCGAAAAATTGTTACACAAAAGCTTTTGTTTCTCGAGATTTGTGCGTTGGTGCCTCATCTTGCTGAAAATATCCTTCCGTAAGTTCAACATCAAAGAGTTCATTAATAAAAGGCTGTAATAATTCATCTCGAATTATTTTAGCTGTTATGGTTTCATTAAAAAAAAAGTAATTCGTCTTCTTGAAATTGCTGGCCAGATGCCTATTTTTTGTGGATGTAGCGTAGTTTTCACAAATTCTCATATTTGTTTAAATATCCTAAAAGATGGAACCAAGCCCCATCCGAAAAGAACCATTTGTCGTGGATGTCATTATTATTTATGTTATTCAAAATCCATTGACAGTACCAAAATCTAGCTGCTTGAATATGCAATCTGCTGTCCGTTTTCTAGGTGCCCCACCGCCAGGTTTACGAGTTCGTGCCCTTGTTTCACCAAATTTAATAACACAAGCATGAACATGTTTTTGTAGTTGTGCGTAAGTAACTGGCAGATTAGGAAACTGTTGCTGGAAATCGTGTAAGCACTTATTAATGGAATAAACCCAATCTCCATTTTCTAAGTTTTGGCCAGTTCTGTAGTTACTTTCAATAATAAATATTTTATGTTGTAACTCTAACGTTATAATAAAATAAGTTGAAAAGTATAATTGTTGATAGCTCCTACAGACAGCTAAATGTGGCTGGAATTGAATTTCACGTTTGCATAATTTTGGTATTGGCATTTTTTTTCCGTATAACTTCATAGTCTTTCTATTTCATTTAATTCCAACTCTTTTTTCGTTTCGATAAATTTCACATAATAAACTTGAGTGTTTCCGATAATTCTTTGAACTGAGAAAATCTCGATAAAAATTATTTAATTGAAGAACTAATTACCGAATTAAACACGTTCAGTGATCTCTGGTGTTTTTTTTCAATTTTGGGAAATACTTAGTTTTTGGTATGAATATCGTTACTGAAAACTTGCAGTTTAGTCTTAAAATCACGAAGGGGATCTATCATAACGATAATTGTTTTATCAGCGCTTTGAAGCTTCTCTTCCAATTCATTAAAATGCTGGCAAATATCCACATTTATTTTGAAAGACACATAACATCCGTCAAATGTTAGTTATTGTTCAATATTTCCCTCATTTTATAAAAACAGTCTGATTTCTACCAAACAATCAACAAATTTTGAAGTACGTTACTGCTGCTCAAGAAGCGAAGATACATCAATAAGTCATTATACATCGATTTCAATTCATCCAACAAAACATCAAACTTTCGCTTATTTAAAGTCTGCGAGGGTATGAGGTTCACTCTTTTTGTGACTACGGGCATATATTATCAAGAGAGGCGAAGCCACCTTTAGCACACAAGGCTTGTTGATGAATTCAAGTGCAAGCCAGTCTGTCCAACGTTTTAGAGTGGTGTGGCGCAAACAATTTATCTTTAGACAGTTCTAAATGCTATGTCTACTAATTCTGCAATTTTTTACTTATAGCCTTCATGCTGTTGACTTGGAACTGTTTGATGTTGCGATTGACTTGGGAATCTTGTTGCAGATATTAACTCCGTATGTTCTGCTTCTGTAAAGACTATTGGCTTTGTTATTCGAAACTCTCGCTCCTTTATCGATGTGGTTCGCTTAAAAACATTATATATTTCACTTTTACAATCCAGTCTGGAGTGTGCATCTTTGATATGATATCCTCATTACCTGGGCCACAAGCGTCAAGTAAAGAATGCCCCAACATAGGTTTGTTAAGTACGAGGATGTATTGAAAAATTCTTAACCTACTATAGAAGCAAACAAAATTTGAAAGTCAAAATATTTTATTATTCAATATACTCTCCTCTTAATTGGATTCATTTACTACAACGAACCTGCAACGCCTCTAGACCTTTCAAAAAGAAATTTTTATCTTGCTTTGCAAACCAGACCTCTTTGTTTGGGAGGAAATTTATGATGTTTTAAACTTTTTTTCAGTTGAGGAAAGACATGATAGTCGGATGGAGCCAGATCTCTGGTGTATAAGGGGGGTGTTCGAGTAATTCGATCCCTAAATCATGAACTGTTTGCATGAAAACATGCGATTTGTTGTGCAAGTCATTGTCCTGCATAAACAAAACATTTTTAGACAACTTTTCGCGTCTTCTTTCTATAATTTTTTCTCGTAGAGTGGTCAGTAACGTCGAATAGTAATTCCCAGTTATTGTTCTACCCTTATCCAGAAAATCAATCATGATTGAACTGAAGCAAGAATTTTCCTGCAGATTTTTGAACACGAAACTTCTTAGGCCTTGGATAACCAGAGTGTCTGTGTTCCATCGATTGCTGCTTTATTTCTGGGTCGTAGAAATGTATCCAAGTTTCATCCATAGTAACAATACGACGAAGTCTGCATCTTTTTTAAACCGAGCACAGATCGAACGCGATGCTTCCACCCTTGCACGCTTCTGGTCAACAGACAGACATTTGCCCAATTTAACCCAATTCGACGGTCTGACAAAATCATCACTGCATCAACATTTTCGGGGACGGACACACAAATTGGCCTTTCCAATCGGTGTTCATCTTCAATGGAAAACTTACCGCTTTTGAAGCTTGCAATCCAATTTTTCACGGTCGCATACGATGGACATTGATCGCCAAGTGTATTGAGCATATCTTCAGTAAATTTGCTTACCTCTTAACCCCTTTAAATACAGGTACTTGATGATAGCTGGTTACTTCAATTTTTCGATTTTCACAATTTCGGTCGACATTTTCTTTTTCAAATTTTAGTGTCCAACCTTGGTTTGACTTTTTGACGTGAAACTTTACATTGACACTTCTAATAGGTTATGTTTCGTTGCTAGGGTATCGCAATATTTTCTTTATCCACGGAACCGGTCAAGGCTAACTAGAGATATCGATACATCCTCGTATTTAGCTATCCGTAGAGATGGAGTCCGCCAATTGATATCGAGAACCCTGTACTTTTATCATCGTTTATCTTAACGACGCTAGATTTCAGGAGAATTAATGCCAGCGTCAGATTTATATAAGCTAGTCCACAATTTAACGGATTGTTTGTTTCTGCTGGGTATGTTTAAGTTTTCTGTACCAATAACCGAACCAGCGTTTCGGACATAAATTATACTAGCCGACTATTTTAATTTTTTTTAATAACTGTTGTAAAAAAGGGTAAAAGTGCTTACAGTTTTTAACTAAAGGCATAACCAAAAACCAAATCTTTCCATCACGTTTAGTTTTAGAGTTATAATCGTACTTCTCTACTAGATAAACAATAATATTGTATTTAGAAAATTTGTTATACGGAAGTTATAGATGAAAATAAATAAGTACCAAAATCTAGACATAACAAATACGTGAATGTTTAATTAGTATCAAGAATACAAAAACACTTACAAGTAAAAATTGAAATAAATTCAAATTGAGTTCAAAACAGTTTTATTCAATTCACAACAATTGTTTCACCCTACTAGGGCTTCATCAGGTGATGAATATTATAATATTCATTTTCATCACCTGATGAAGCCCTAGTAGGGTGAAACAATTGTTGTGAATTGAATAAAACTGTTTTGAACTCAATTTCAATTTATTTCAATTTTTACTGTAAATTATGGAGTTTCAACACGTATCTCCGTCTTCAATCAATTATTCAAAAACACTTAACTGGGCACAAAGGAAAATTGCTGATTATTACACTTTGGTTTTCCTGGAGTTAAATATATTATAGAATTGATACACTTTGGTTTTCCTTGAGTTAAATATCTTATAAAATTATTACCCGTTGTTTCCGATCACCCTGTATGTCCTATCTTTTAGTGGGGCTTACTGTTACGTTTAGAGTTTTAGTCAATTACTTTTGAACGTTCCTGTATATATTTTGGAATTCCTGCATGTAGAAATTTAAGCCGTACATTGCTACTTGTTTTTTTTACGTTTGCCTTATTATATTCCGTGGAGTTGCGATATTTTATTGGAATTACTCCTATTTATGTGTTTACCTTATAATTGGGTACGTTTAAATTTCTAAGTACTGTTGGCGAAATTAATGGTTAATCCTTCCTTTTTATTCGGCTAAGTGACATGCTGGGACATCTTGTGGTGGATGTTTTAGTCTGTCTTATTATCTATTTAGTAGAGTTCTACCTGTTTTAGTATGATTTTATTTTATTTAGGGTTTATGTTTTCTAATTTTCTAGAGTCAATTATTCATCTATTTCATTTATCAGTCACCCTCTATTTGCACCTTTTCCGTTCTTGTAATTATTTGTTGTCACACGGTTAATTGTATCTGTTTTACCGGCCGTTAGCGGCGTGGACGAACCTGATTGGCTGGTTCATGCCGGGGGACGCTGGGTTGCCTCTCTTGGAAAGAGCGTGGTTATTCGGTCTTTTGACAGTCATATTGAAGCAGTGGTGTTCAAGTACCTTTGCACAGTTGGTGTAATCTTTTTAGTATCTAGTGCATTCTGGCTATTACTTAGCAGATGATTAAGTAAGGGTGCTTCTGTTTACGTTTTAATTATCGACATTAGTTCGGATGAATTTTTGGATGTTTACACACTGGTATGATTTATGTTCTTGTCTGGACCTTTTAACTAACGTTTTGTCTCGTTTACTATTCATTGTAGCTTCTATTACTGGATGGTATCTTATGAATTACCGAATGGTATCTTGTTGATCGGATGCTCAGCTTTCATTACCGCTGATGTAATTTTCTTGTGCCGCCATTGCCATGTGTTCAATTGATGCCTGTACACCATTTTGTTGGACATCTTGGTTGTAACTTTAAATAAAAGGGTCAATTCCATATCCTCATCCAAACCGAGAGATGTTCCAGCCCCGGTTGGATGTTGAATTTCGGTTTTACAGTTTGACTTATCGTGTGGAGCCTTCTACCTGTTCACCTTATGTATCGTATCGTATCGTAAAAGGGTCCGTATTGCTCGGGATTATTGAACTAAAGGAAGGTTATCGTATCGTTTGGAGTATCGTCTCGTACCGTATCTTGTAGCCACTTATGTGGGATAATTTATATCTGCACGTCAAAAGTCAACAGATTTAATGGAATTCTTACCTTAGTTTAATTGCTTCATGAGATAGTAGATGGTTTACTACTATCTATCTTTCCTTTTGTGGATATTAGAGATTTCCCATTTGTATTGTTCAGTTTCGTGGTCTTTCGTAACCTTTACACTTGTGTGTTGTATGTTTTGAAATCTTTTGATTTCATGTAACGCACTTTTGTGCGTTATCTTCCGTTTGAGTTCAGGATCATTTGTCATCATGAATAGGTTTAGTTCGATCTAGGTTTAGTTGTGGATGACGTTAATGCCGTCGAAACGTGTCATAGAAGTCCGGAAGATTTTGTATGTCGATCTTTTTTTAAATAAAAGGGTCAATTCCATATCCTCATCGAAACCGAGACATGTTCCAGCCCCGGTTTTGATACTGGTGAAGGTCTGCAGGGATACAGCCCTAGAATTTTCAGTTCCGGAGGGGAATAAGGCTTCACAGAGAAGTTACTTTTATATATTTTTGTATACAAGAAAATTAATGAGATAAAGTAGAAATTGTATAGTTAATGAAAGCCCAGTGAGCTAAAGCACTGTTTATTGTCAATGTTTATAAGTTTTGTATTCAATTAAGTGCTAGAATTAGCCCGATGAAGTTGCATCGGATGGATAAGTCACATTTAGGCACTGGCCAAAATTTCTTAAGATAAGTGACTTGATAACAGTAATTGTCGTGTACTATATGTGCCAGTTGGATTCTGTTGCATGTAATTATTTTGTAAATAATATTCAATTTCCCGAGCCTGTATTGTCGAGGTTAGGGTTCGTTAAATTTAATGTTTCTCTGTGATTTTTCACTGGTAATCGACTTGATTTAAATTTAGATAACCTTAATCGGGACAGCTTTTGTTTGATTAGTTTGCTGTTGCGAATGTTAATTACTTAGTTGTTATGGTAGATGTTATATATATATATATATACATCTACAGTGTTAATCTGTAGAGCCCTCATGGTGAAGCCTGTAATACAAGATCTTGTACTCGCCACCTCACAGTAGAGCACTTTGTTGGTTGTTTACCTTTTTTTTTTTAATATAATTTTAACTAGGGTTAACGTAATTACCGGGGAATTTAATTAGATTTCAAGCTCATATTTAATTCACGAGGGTTATTTAATTTTAGTTCGTTTTTTTTTTTACATTTAGGCAGTTAACTTACCTTATAATAGTTAGATTGATCTACATATTATTATGTTTAAATTGTATACTGGGTGATCCATCCAGTCATTTCACGTTATGAATTAGGGCTTCGCTGTTACTAGATTTCAATGCTTTAGATTGTTTTGTGAATTATTCTCAGTTACGTTACCAAGTGGAACGAACTGTGATGCTTTATCCTTGGAACAGTTGAGCAGGATTAAATTTGTTTTTGTTGACTTGTGAATGTTTGATTTCTCACTTTGTTACCTAAGTGCCTTAAACTGATCATTCTCTTGGGTCTATTTACATTGGGATAGAGATTAAATTTTTTTAAAGAGATGGCGCCGGCTTTTCCATCCACCTCGTGTCTCGACAGAACCTATGCCCACACACAAATGAGCTAGCGGCATAATCTCTGTCTTTGTTTTTCATCGCACTTGGGAAGCAAAAAGGTAAGGTGTCTGAAGGTGGTCAACCAGTCTCCGAAGCGTAGATATAAATTTTAATTGTGGAGTAGAGCTACTGTATTCAGTTAAATTTAACATAGCGAGTTTACCGTCGGATGGAAGTATTATTTGCGTATGCGCCATACTTCACTGCGCTTCCGACTTGGTAATTTTATAGGGTTAAATCTTGTATAAACAGTCGGGGTGTAGCATGATATATCAAAGTTTTGCATAAATAGAGTTATTTCTTCCTTTTATATTACCTGTTGGCTTTTTTTAATGAGAAACCAGCCAAAATCTACCTAATATATTAGAATTCTCTACTTCTCTCTGGAATGCCTGACGTTGTATCCTTTGTAGTTGTCGCTGCCCTTCACGGTATAGCCGCGAACATGCCCGAGTTTGTTACAATACTTATTTAATTTTAAATTTTACGTTAATCATAGTGAAAACAGATAAAAAAAATATTTTGAAAATGTGACGCGTGATACCTTATGCTACAATACAGTTTTTATGTTTAAAACAATGCAGAATATTAGAATTTAAGACTGTTAAGTCACTTATAGGCTACTGTTATTGCTCAATGTTACACTTAAAGAAATAATGGCTACAAGATTTTTTAATTTTTAGTACCCACTTTCATATACTATACATTCATGTGTCCTGTAAATAGAATATTGTAATTCATTAGGACAATAAAGCATTTTATTATTATCATTATTAAAACAAGAATTTATATATTATTTATTATTAGTTATTGGTAACAACTTATCTTTGAAAGACAGTTAACTTGTAGGCTGGGTTATTATTGCCGTTGTTTAAAAAAAGTCGATAACGTACTTCCTAGAACATATCTGATTTTTTTACTTGAAAATATTTTTTTAATAAAAGTATTCAGGGAGAATAAAACAAATTGACTGAGCTCTTTTGTCATAGCGCGGATTCTGTGAATTTATGAATTTAATGTTTTTAATGCGTGATACTGCGGGTGGCAGTAGTGACAGTCATACTTTTATGACTATACACCCTGTCCAGTTTAAAATGCAGTACATGGGGATATTGGAAAACGTTGGAGATACAACGTCGGTTAAATGGGAGAAAGGTTGCGTATTCATTTGTCCATGAATAATCCGACATCAGATTTTTAAATTTTTGTTTCTTTGGGCAGATACAGGGTGAAAAAGAAAAAAATGCATTTTTGAAAATCTTCCATATTTTGTTTCCTAGAAGAAATAAATTTACAAAAGTTGTAAGCTAGGGATAACAAGTCATGAGGATTTTAAAAACGATTAAAAAAATCTAGGTCTACTAGATTTTGCGTGACAATAATCAACTTTTGTTTTTCTTATGGCAGCCATATTGGATTTGGACATTTTTAATATCTTCAAAAAAAATGCTATTCAATGATGTATAACATGTTTATGTTCTAGTAAAAACATGAAAAATAGAGAAAGTAAGATTTTAACATAGTAGGCCGTGATAATAAATGTGACATTTGTATTAAACAACTCTAAAAGCTGTGAAGTCTATTCTGAACTGTCAGTAATCTTATTGTTAATCTCATTGTATTGTTATAAGTATCTGTACTGTGCAAACCTAAGATGGATCGTTTTACAAATAGTGACAAATATCAAATGCTGGAGTGATTTATTTTGTGTGAAAGAAATGATGAATTGGCTGCAGAAATGTATTTCGATAGATACCCTGAAAGGCGGCAGCCAGAAAAAAGCATTTTTCGCCTATTGCGTGATAATTTGATAATGCATAGAAGTTTTGTCAAACCCAAAAAAAGGCAAAACAATGAAAATAATGAAAATACTGTTCTTCAAGTAGTAGTTGAAAATCCCCGTACGTCTTTACGGGTAATTGAAAATACACTTGGCGTCGCTAGGTCAACAGCTGGTACCATTTTAAAGCGTGCTAAATTCAAACCTTATCGTGAAAGAGCCAGTCAAGGGCTTCAAAATGGTGACGAAATACGGAGAGCACAATTCTGTCATTGGTTCATCGCAAAACATAATGAAAATCCAAACTTTTTTGCGAAAATGTTGTGGTCTGATGAGAGTCGATTTACTAACTCTGGAATGTTAAATCGTAAAAATACTATCTTTTGGTCCGATGAAAATCCACACCTAGTTCGTGGCATTAGACAGCAAGTCAGATGGGGATTTAATGTCTGGATCGGCGTTATTGATACCCATGTTATCGGTCCATTCTTTTTCATTGAGAATTTAAATTCTGAAAGGTATTTAGAACTTTTGCGCACACATGTTGCTGAACAAATTGCAGAACTTTCACTTGCCACGTTGCAAAATATGTATTTTCAGCAAGGCGCCTCCACACAATTCCTTGTTGGTTACAAATTATTTAAATAATCAATATTACAATAACTGGATTGGTAACCGAGGACCAATAGGGTGGCCTGCTAGTTCCCCCGACCTCACACCTCTTGATTTTTTTGTATGGGGCTATCTGAAAAACAAGGTGTATTCGAGGTCTTATGAAAATGTGGAAGAATTACGTCAAGCAGTTGAAGAAGCAGTGAATGGAATGACACCGAACATGGTTAGACAATCTTGTGAGGCAGTACTAACACGATGTAGATTGTGCATACGAATGAACGGTGGCTTATTTGAACAGTTGTTACATTAATGATTCAGCTACCTAACCACATTTATTTAATGAATACTAATAAATAAAATGTTAAAGATATTTTAACAGTACTTGGAGACTTGTTATTTTTTGTTTTTTTATCAGTATACACGTAAGATATCCACAGTTCCATGGCCTACTATGTTAAAATCTTACTTTCTCTATTTTTCATGTTTTTACTATCTTGAACATAAGTATGTTATACATCATTGAATAGCATTTTTTTTGAAGATATTAAAAATGTCAAAATCCAATATGGCTGCCATAAGAAAAACAAAAGTTGATTATTGTCACGCAAAATCTAGTAGACCTAGATTTTTTTTTAATCATTTTTAAAATCCTCATGACTTGTTATCCCTAGCTTACGACTTTTGTAAATTTATCTCTTCTAGGAAACAAAATATGGAAGATTTTCAAAAATGCATTTTTTTCTTTTTCACCCTGTATCTGTCCAATGAAACAAAAATGTCAAAATCTGATGTCGGATTATTCATGGACAAATGAATACGCAACTTTTCTCCCATTTAACCGACATTGTATCTCCAACGGTTTCCAATATCCCCATGTACTGCATTTTAAACTGGACACCAGGTATAGTCTAAATCGTAAACTAACTTGCTATGTTAGAAATATAGGTGTTTTTTAAAACAGTTTTGTTACATTTGGGGACGAAAAATTGAGTAAGTGATTTGTGTTAGTGTAATTTCTCTGAGTGATCTACGTGCTTCATTCTATTTACTGCTGAAGATTGGTACGGATCGCGGTAAGGTCGTATAAACTTGAACGACATTGTTTATAATTCCATCTGTTTCTCAGCTTCCTTGATATTGTGTTTTACAATACGATGTTTAAAAAAATCTTATGTAACATGTTGTAGAAGAAGCAAAAAAAAATGATGGAAACTGTCATACACCGAGGAGCAGATATAGGTTAAGTATGCATTTTTACTGTTTTTAGATTGCTGTCGTGAACTGAAATGGTATAATGTTGTTTAAGCGCGCATTTCTAGAATCAAGTTTTCTGCTTATTGTACAGAATGTTGCAATAAATTATTTTACCTTCTAATAGGTTCATTAGCATTAGTTGAATATAAAATTTCCAATAATATACATAATAAATAAGTGCGATAGTTTTCAGAGGGTGGTTCCTTGTCAAATTGTCTTCCATGCAAACAAAAGCTCTTAGCCTTGTCCTTGAAAAGTTACACCCTTCGAAAAATGAGATAAAAAAATTAATTTTTTTCTTTAAACTGCTGAATAGTTAAAGAAATGGCATTTTGTAGGCGTGTCTGCCAATAAAAAAGCTACCTATGAATATTTTTTTAATTTTGTTGTGATTATTTAGAGGGATAAACATGCAACCTCTATTCCGTATTTACCAGACATTTTTAACAAAATAAAATTTCTTGATTTAAAAATATCCCTTGAAAAGAATGATTTAGTGCTAAACTTTTTTAATCCTTGTGTTTTTTTCTGTAAACGCAATACTTTCTTAATAAAAAAATAAAATACAATATCGTGCATGGACGTATCTTCTGTGAATGAAATCCAAAAAATCTAGTAGGTGGATGTCACGTTTTGTTTGCACAAATTATGACTTTGATCGAAGTATTTTATAATTATTCCGCTTCTTTTGACTTTTAATGTAGACATGTACCAGTACCATGTTATGTTTTAATAGAATATAAAATAAAAAATACAAACAAAACAAAATTATGTGTATTACAAAAAAGAAAAAGACAACAAGATCAAACGGAACAGAGTTATAAAAACTGCTCGAAATGACCACCTCCAACCATTAGACAAGAATCAAGTCTTCGTCTCATAGATTGGCGCAAATATTGAAATATTCCAGGTGTGTTTTGGATTGTCTCGCAGCCTGCAATGATGCGATTTCTTAAATCATTTACTCATTCAATGGGGGTCGTATAAAACAAGGACTTAAGGTGACCCCAGATGCAAAAGTCCAAGGGGTTTAAGTCTGGTGATCTGGGAGGCCATGGTTGAGGTCCTATTAAGAAACTATTGCGTTTACGGAAAAAACACAAGGGTTAGAAAAAGTTTAGCACTAAATCATTCTTTTCAACGGATATTTTTAAATCAAGAAATTTTATATTGTCATAAAGGCCTGGTAAAAAAGGAATAGGGATTGCATTTTTCCCCTATAAAAGATCACAACAAAATTAAAAAGATATTCATAGGTAGCCTTTTATTGGTAGAACACGCCCACAAAATGCCATTTCTTTAACTCAGTTTGATGAAAAAAAAACAATTTTTTTATCTCATTTTTGGAAGCATGTAACTTTTCAAGGACAAGCCTAAGAGCTTTTGTTTACATGAAAGACCCCTTTAATTTTTGACTAGGAATCACCCTCTGAAAACTTTCGCACTTATTTGGAAACATCCTGTATTGCTTTAAAATGTATTAGTTATAATCAACGATCTGACAAAGTAAATTTACTCTTTAATGCTTAATATAGTTAAAAATATATCCGTGTATACAGGGTGATCTACAAATTGGAACCAAGAATATGTATTTTTTTTAATTGAACACCTTATATACAGGGTGTCCAGAAACTCTCCTGACAAACGAAGACCGGAGATTCCTCAGATAATTTTAAGACAATTTAATCGATTCATCTCTGGAGGATAAATAAGCATACCAGTTTTGTTTTTCTAAATAGAAGCGTTCGGGAGATATTAAAGAAAACTAATTACAAGGCGCCATCTTCAAAGAGCTCTAGCTCCCTTAGGAAGCATTTTCGGACTAGGGTGAATTGGGTTAAATTGTCTTAAAATTATCTGAGGAATCTCCGGTCTTCGTTTGTCAGGAGAGTTTCTGGACACCCTGTATAAGTTCAAATTTGAAATTCGCGTTAAAGTAGAAGTATTTTTGTATTTAGAATAATTAATCGTTGAAGTTAATAGTTTTCGAGTTATTGATTAAAGTTAAAAAGTGACATTTACAGCTGTTTTTTAATTGCTTGTAATTCAAGAGTGTCACGACAGAATACAAAATAATGTAGTATGGCATACACAAAAGGTGTGTCAAGTGATACTTATATGCAGAACTTGTTCTGATTTATACTGGGTGTTCGCGAAGGTGTTGCATAATGAAGAAACTTTAAATACAAAAACTTAATTATTTTAAATGGAAAGTAACATTTTTTTTACAGAATCATATTATGCCCTTGAAGAGAAATTTTTTTGATGTCAAGAGTGTCCTATACCTGTCTTTGATGTTTTAGAAGATGTTAAATTTATTTTAAAGTTATATACATGACGAAGTAGCCATTTTTGTTTGTTAAGTATCCATGACGAAGTAGCTATTTTTTTTGTTATGTATGTCCTTTCCCTATCTCTGATGTTTTAGAAGATATTTAAATTTATTTTAAAATCTTATCCATGACGAAGCAGCCATTTTTTTGTTAAGTATGTCCTATACTTATCTTGGATATTTTGGAAGATATTTAAATTTATTTTAAAGTCATATCCATGACGAAGTAGCCATTTTTGTTTGTTATGTGTGTCCTATATCTTTGATATTTTAGAAAATATTTAAATTTATTTTAAAATTTTATCCATGACGAAGTAGCCATTTTTGTTTGTTAAGTATGTCCTATACTTATCTTGGATATTTTGGCAGATATTTAAATTTATTTTAAAGTCATATCCATGACGAAGTAGCCATTTTTGTTTGTTAAGTATGTCCTACACTTATCTTGATATTTTGGAAGATATTTGAATTTATTTTAAAATCTTATCCATGACGAAGTAGACATTTTTGTTTGTTATGTGTGTCCCTATATCTTTAATATTTTAGAAAATATTTAAATTTATTTTAAAATTTTATCCATGACGAAGTAGCCATTTTTGTTTGTTAAGTATGTCCTACACTTATCTTGGATATTTTGGAAGATACTTAAATTTATTTTAAAATTTTATCCATGA